>CAMZMU010000117.1:114717644-115294973 GCA_947311845.1 Poa pratensis
CAAACCACACCTTGCTTCTTGCTACGCCAAGTAACTAGATTACCCCCAACAAATGTGCAATAACCAGAAGTTGACCTCCTGTCATCCAATGACCCTGCCCAGTCGGCATCAGTATAGCATTCCACTTGTAGATTGCCATTTGATGTGTATAATAAGCCTTTACCTGGGCACCCTTTAAGGTAGCGAATAATTTGCATCACAGCATCCATATGGTGATTTTGAGGATTATGCATAAACTGACTGACCATACTGACCGCAAATGCAATGTCAGGTCTAGTGTGTGATAAATAAATTAAACGCCCAACGAGTCTTTGATATTCCTCCCTATCTACGGGGGATCCCCCGTCCTTAACAAGACGTAAGTTTGGTTCAATAGGAGTGGACGCTGGACGACACCCAATCATTCTAGTTTCAGCCAGCAAGTCTAAAATATATTTACGCTGAGAGAGATAAATACCTCTGGCACTCCGAGAGACTTCAATTCCCAGAAAATACCTCAGCTGACCAAGATCTTTAACTTCAAATTCTCTTGCCAGCTGCAGCTTCAACATTTCAATTTCTTTATCGTTATCTCCTGTGATAATAATGTCATCAACATAGACAATGAGGATAGTTAATTTATCAAGGCTGCGTTTGTAGAACAAAGTATGGTCAGCGTTACTCTGTTTATAATCCATTTGTGTTACAGCACGACGGAAGCGACCAAACCATGCGCGAGGAGATTGCTTTAACCCATACAATGAGCGATGCAATCTTAGCACTTTGCCCTCAGTTTGAGCTGTACGAAAACCTGGTGGTATGTGCATATATATCTCCTCTTCGAGATCCCCATGCAGAAATGCATTTTTTACATCTAGCTGATGTAAATTCCAATTGAAATTTGATGCACATGATATTAGAGTTCGTACAGTGTTCATCTTGGCCACGGGAGCAAATGTTTCCTCATAATCTATCCCGTATGTTTGTGTATATCCTTTAGCAACTAAACGAGCTTTGTATCGTTCCACTTTGCCTTCAGGACTGTGTTTAACAGTATACACCCACTTACAACCCACCGGTTTCTTACCCGGTGGCAATTCAACTATTTCCCAAGTGTTATTCTTTTCTAAAGCATGCATTTCTTCTAACATAGCAGCTTTCCACTTAGGATCATTCATGGCATTTTCCCAATCCTTGGGAATAGAAATGGAGTCAAGTGATGCCAGAAATCCTTTAAATGATGGGCTGCATTTTTCATAAGTCACAAATTTAGCAATATCATGTTTATAACCCACACAATCCTTGAGACGTGCCGGCACATCAGTACGTCTAACAGGTTTCCGTAAGGCAATTGGAGGATCAACTTCTGAAATATTAGGAATTATTAGAGGGATTTCAGTACCTTCTTCCTCTGTTGTGCCAGTGGTGGGATCCCTCAATGGAGAAGATCCTTGCGGAACATGGACAACATCTTCTTCTCTTACAATATCATGTCCTGCCCCATGACGCGATGCACTAGAATGTGTAGATGAACTCATATCAGACATGTCTTGTTCCAATATTTGTTGGGGATAAGGAGTACCACATACCTCATGATCATTTGAGTCACCATTATCTTCACTTATATTTGTATTCTCCTCCCCCTCTGTTTCATTGTTCTGTTGTGATGTATCAATCATAGGAATCAACATGGGGCTATTCAAAATAGTTTCCTTGTTAAAGTTCTCCCCCTTGCTACCATTTTCATATGTTGTAGTGCTGCTTGAGGAGTAAAAAGGTTCTCTCTCATGGAATGTAACATCCATGCTAACAAAAAATCTTCTCTCTGTAGGACACCAACATCGATATCCTTTTTGTGTGGGAGAATATCCCACAAATACGCACTTGACAGCCCTTGGGTCTAGTTTTCCCACTGAGTTCCTGTAATCATGAACAAAGCAACAGCAACCAAAAACCTTGGGAGGTACAATATAAGAATTACTACCAGTTAAACATTCAATTGGGGTCTTATAATTCAGAACTCTTGATGGCATACGATTTATTAGATAAGCTGATGTTTTAATAGCTTCACCCCATAGGAATTTTGGTACATTCGTCATAAACATAAGAGAGCGAGCCACTTCTAACAAGTGTCTGTTTTTGCGCTCTGCAACCCCATTCTGTTCAGCAGTATCAACACAAGTTGTCTGGTGTATAATGCCACGAGAAGACAGGTATTCATCAAAATCTCCATTGACATATTCAGTTCCATTGTCTGAACGAAATATTTTTATACTTGCATTATATTGATTGCATATCAAGGTATGGAAGTCCTTAAATGCAGATAAGACCTGAGACTTGTGTTTGAGAAGATATAACCAAGTACATCTGCTAAACCCATCAATAAAAGTGACATACCAACGCTCCCCTAAAAGAGAGGTTACCTTTGAAGGGCCCCAAACATCTGAATGTACCACTTCAAAAGGTGTTTCACTTCTTTCATTACTGCTGGGATAATTAGATCTTGTACTCTTTGCTAATTCACAAACGTCACATATAAGTTTCTTCTTGTCGCATGAAGCAAGAAGCGAAGGAAACATACGTCCGAGAGTTCGAAAAGACAAATGTCCAAGTCGACGATGCAGCATGAGCATCTCATCTGTAGATGCAGCACTAGTTGCAGCAAGTGCAAAGGAAGTTGTACCAGTATCAAGATAATACAAGCCTTCATATTCAGTCCCCTTTCCAAGTATTTTCTCGGACTTCAACTCTTGGAAAAAACAGAATTCAGGTTCAAATATTGCTCTGCATTTCAGTGCCTTTGTAAGAGAACTGACAGATAAAAGATTTATTGGGAAATTAGGGACATGTAGAACTGGGCTTAAAGAAAGAGATGGAGAGCAACTGACGGTTCCGCTGCCCAATATGGGAGCTGTAGAGCCATCTGCAATCTGAACTTTTTCCTTTCCAGACCGAGGAGCATATGACGAAAAATTATTTGATCTCCCTGTCATATGGTTGCTAGCCCCTGAGTCAATGATCCAGGGACTTAGACCTTCTTCAGCATGACCATTTGAGCTGCGTTCACGAGATGGTTCTGTAGCAGTAGCTCCCAGTTTAGCTTTATACTTTTCAGAAACTTTTACAATTTTCTTTGCATCAGTACTAGTACCCTTCACTATCTTCCACAATTCATATTCATCATGAGTCATGAGAACTGGAACCAATCCTTTCTCAAGTGCCATATTGAACAAAATTTCAATATTTATTTGTTTACGGTCCTTGACATCATCCAATTCATGCCTGCTCTCTGAATTGTGCTCTCCTGGCTTCCCATGAAGATCCCAACAAAAAGCTTTTACATGCCCTTTCCGTCCACAATATTCACATTCCATCACACGTTTGTATGCCTTCAAAGAAGATAACATAGTTCTTCTAAACATTTCATCAAACATCTGTAAAGCAGGCAAGAAACAAACACTCTTCCAGGTAAATACTACTGTAATCAGGGCAAGCTGACCAACACACGAGTTAGCTCTCGTCTTGCAATACAAATGAGAACAGAGCTGCTGCACTAGCAATCAACGATGGAGGCCACACCAGCTGCTAAATAAATCTCACGAACAGGAGGGGCAGATGAGGAACCACTGAGCAAACCAAGCGACAGACTAGCAAGGACGCTCACATGAATTGGATAAACAAACCTTGAGCACCAAATCAGATCGGAGAACAGCGTCAGATGTGAGCAGCTCCAAATTTGTAGAGCGCAAGAACAAGTTCAGAGCAGCCCGAGGACGACGGCAGCGACGCGGCACAAAGGCGACGCGGCGCGGCACGAAGACAGCAACGACCTTGACGAATGACGACGGCGGCGACGCGGCGCAGCACGAGGACAACAACGAACTTGACGAAGAATGCAGAAGCGCACACAGGCGGCGACGACCAGAGCGACCACCCAATCCGCCCAGCGAGCACCCAATCCGCAGCAACTTAGCACAAATCAGACCAAATCCGAGTCAGGAACATGCCCACGGACCGATTGCTCTGATACCATGTTGAAACACTGGATCAAAATACAAGATTGGATCACTCAATTTCTAGGATCTGTGGACTCGGGAGTTCATAGCAGCAATAGCGTTCTAGAGGATTCTCTATTCCTCTCTTCTAAACTATGATGGTTTTCCCTTTTACATTTTACACCCCCTAATATTAACAAACTACACCCAAGTACACACAACTCCACGACTCTACATTTCGCCTAGGAGGCGTTCTTGCGTAGTGTGTATAAGATCGAGCCGTCGATCGTCTCCATAGCCAGTTGATTCAACCGCAGAAGGATCAGCAAGTAGGATCTTCCTTTGCGCCCTACAAGAACATGGGTGTGAGAATTTCTTTAGCACGTAGTAACATTAAACATTTCTGCAGGCACAAAACTGTAAGTACACATAAGATTATGACATACCCAAACCAATTGATTCGACGTCATCCTGATTCAGTTCAACACTTCCCTGACCTTCGTCACCGCCATAGTATGAATTTAGTTTCGAAACTGCATCACATAATTCTGGATCCAGAGAAGAAAAAAAAGCATTACATTAGATTGCTTTGAGCTGGCATCACTTAGATAACACTGGCATGGTCATGCCACCAATGGACTAATTGATGACGAAAAATGCAGAGACAAGACAAGAAAAGTTTGTGAAAGGATGCAAGAATATTTATTGTACAGTTTTTCTCTTCTAGCAATTCCAGTAACATACTGGGAATTACATGGACCCTGCTGTAACTTTTGACCATTATAAAATAGAAAACATCAGAATGTGCTACAAGAAGCATGTACAGGTAGTTTAAGAAAAAAACTCATACCTCCCATGATGCGAGAGTTCTCAAATAAGGTGGAAGTTTCTCGTACTGCTCCTTTGACGCATTTATCATCCCTTGGAAAGCATCATCTTCATGGATTCAACAGAGAAACAAGTTATAAGGAGCAAAGATTCGATCAATCCTTTGAACGTAAAAAGAACAAAACATTGTTGCTAACCATCTTGCCCAACTGTTTCTATCTGGGGAGGTGTGGGTTCCTCAGCCTCCTTTATGATCTCTTGGCCATCATCAACACTGAACACCATAAAGTGAGTAAAGAACCGTGGAAGCAAAACAAAGGAACAGCGAGATAGCAGTATATATCTCATGTATCTGTGTATTTCGTTGAGTTACCTTTCACTTTCAGGTTTCCTGTCAGGCATCTTTGGACTTGCCGAAAAATCTTTACCTGCAACATCTGAACAAATTATAATCTATGTTCAACTTAGGAACTGCAGTAAGAAATATTGATATTGCGTCTAAACAGTCGATGTAGCAGCGAAGATGTTTTGCAAGCATGCCGTACCTTGAGAGGACAGAGTAGCTAGACAAACATCAGAAATCCCAAGATTCTTTAGTGACATGGAATCCTCAAATCTTTCATGTAGTCAAGAAAGAACTCAGTACACTATCTCTTTTGATTAAACAGTACACTATATCCCCATTACACAAACCAATAATCAAAAATAAATGTTGAACAGCGTAATTTAGTAGAGTGGATCATATGGGATCAGAATCGTCTGTACAAAGCTAGCTCTCCCTACAAATATTGTTTGAACTCGTAGATGCACAAATCCAGCATTGGCTAAGCTGCAATGCAGACAGTTACAGCTAGGCACAGATAGATGTCTACTATTTAGAGCCTATGCACCTGGAACTTATCTGCCTATTCCATGGGTTGAATCATGCATCTTTCACAGCAGACGCACTGTATTTCTTGTGCAAAAGTACCATCGTAATGGATGGATACAGGGCATCGGCGTCGTCCTCGAAGCGCTCCCAACCAGATTTCAGCGCCGAGCTTGATCCATTCGTGGGTATCCCAAGCTCCCCCGTGTCTCCGTCTTCCTCCTCCTCATCCACCGCTAGATCAACAAGACAAAACCCATGTTATCCTCAGCCAGACGAGACGACGAACACCTTGTAGGTACTGTAGCTTACACACGCGAAAGAGGAAACCGCACCCGCGGTCCCTATTCTTTCACCTGCGCGTCACTTTAGTCCTAATTCTATAAAACTGCACAAACAAGTCCTAATTCTTTCGTAAGTGAGTCACGGGAGGTCCTAAACTGGTCTTACAACCGTTGACTGCTGCCACCTAGGCTGTGGGGCCCAGCAGCAGCAACTGTCGGTGCTACATTTTTGCAAAAAATCCCGTGCCTTTCATTTCTCGTCATAACCTCACCCCCGATCGTTTCCACTTCTCGGTGCTGTCTCCTGCAACACCGGCGGCGATTTGGAGGCGGTGCCGCGGTGGTGCTGGGAAGTTGACGACACCGCGGCGATCTCGCGGCGGCCGCCGCCGCGGGAAGGAGGAGTCAAAGATGGAGCCCGCGAGCACAAGGGCCCGAAGCTGCGGCGGCCAGGCGATGCTCCGTCGCGCGGAGGCCGTCGCCGAACAGGTGCATGTCCAGGCTGCCGTTGGGCATGAAGTCGTACACCAGGAGCAGGTCGCCACGGCGGCGACACCACCCCTGGAGCTGCACGAGGTTGCGGTGGCGGAGCCGGCCGATGGACGCGATCTCGGCGACGAACTCGCGGAGCCCCTGCCGGGAGTCGTGCGAGACGCGCTTCACGGCGACAATGGTGGGCGGGGACGTGCCCGGGAGCACGCCGCGGTACACCTGGCCGAAGCCGCCGCAGCCGTGGAGAAGGACAACGCCGCGGCGGTGCCGTTGCTCCTGCCGAGGAGGCGGAGCGGGGACGGGTAGGGCGTGACCCAGGAGCCTGGAGGTCTCGTTGGTGAGGCGCAGGATGCCGTCGGGCCGGAGCTCCGTGACGCCTTTCAGGGTGAGGTTCGGAACGCCGCCCTTGCCGAAGCCGGCATAGGTGAATTCTTGGGAGGCGGCGAGGCTGGGGAAGAAGAAGAAGACAGGGATGATGAGCTGGAGATGCATCGCAGTGGAGATGGGGATGAACTGACGAACTGGGAGCAAGCATGTGGTTTCTTTTGGTTGGTGGAGGGAGTTAATGGCTGGACGCAAGATTGCGGGTTTTGTAGCGAGGAAGAAGAAAGGGAGAGGAGTCACCTAGTCAGTCAGCGGGACAGCGACTGAGACAATTCGATCAGGATGCTGCGGACGAGCTCGCGAGTGACTCATGGTGCTGCAGCGGGGGCGAGAGAGCAAAGAGAGAGATAGAGAGACCTAAGGGCTGGGGAATAAGAAGACATGTACTTATATGGGCTCATTTGCAAAAAAAACCACATGCCAGCCACGGGAAAACTCCCGCCAAACTGCCCGCAGCCTAGGTGGCAGCAGTCAACGGTTGTAAGACCAGTTTAGGACCTCCCGTGACTCACTTACGAAAGAATTAGGACTTGTTTGTGCAGTTTTATAGAATTAGGACTAAAGTGACGCGCAGGTGAAAGAATAGGGACCGCGGGTGCGGTTTCCTCCACACGAAACGACAGGGGATAGTTCTGAACCAGGCAGAAGGCCGTGGTGGTGGCGGGATGGAGGGGCTGCTTACCGGGTGCGACGTAGCCGAATGAGACGAGTCAGGACTCGACGGCGCCTCGCGGCAGTGGCCGAGGAGCTCCTCGACGGAGACGGTGCCGAAGGCCATGGTCTCGAGGCGCGCCAGGTCCAGGCCCTGCAGGAACGCGGTCTTCGCCGATTCTGCGGCGAGGCGTGTCCACCGTAAAAACCCTAGCGTGCGTGCACGGAGAGAGAGAGGGGGGGGGGGCGGAGAGATAGGTACCGAGGGGGATGGGGCGGCGGGTGAGGGCGTTGGAGAGCACGCGGGAGGAGGAGTCGGCGTGGGAGAGCACGTCGGAGAGGTCCCCGCAGAGGGAGGAGATCGAGGAATCCATGTCGCGTCGCATCGTGGCGGCGGCGGCGGCGAGTCGCCGGAGTCTTGGGAGGTGGAGAATTGGGGAATGATTCTCTCTCGCTCGAAATTCGGGGGAGAATTTACAATTTGCGCTGCTTTACTTCAACTCTTTATAATTTGCCACGCTTTACTTGATCTTACTCATATTTGCCACATATTACACCGCCGCATAACTAATTTGCCCTGTTTCCCTTTTTTCACATTTATTAATATTCTTAACTCGGAAATACAGTATGAATACGGACAAACGATCAAAGCGTGTATTGGGCGGATCTAAGCAATCAGTTGGTTCTTTCCTTGCGTGGCGGAGGAGAAACAGAGGGCGTGAGAGGGAGCTCTGCCAGCGTCGGCGGCCGGACCACCAGTGGCACAGCCATGATCGGCGACCACGAGCGACAGCCACGATTCAGGTAATCCATTCGTCTCCACTGACTCCCCCTCCTTTCTCCATGAATATTTTTTTTGAAACAAGGCAAAAGATTTGCCTTTTATATTGACTAGGGGAAATGCCCGTGCGTTGCACCGGGAGAAAAAAATCGACGTCACAAAGACGCTGCGCGCGCTCTGCGGTCAGATGTGCCGTTACTGCCTCCTCTACCTAGTGCTTCAGCAAGAACACTATTTGGTATATCATCGTGTTGTACTCTCCAAGATTGTTTGGTTGCTGATATCTGGATCCACCAAAACTATCCATCCGGGAAACACAAAAAAAAAAAGATTACTATTCATTCATCTCTAACATCTTTCAAGATTTGGTCCCATTTCTAAGATGTTGTCTCATTTAATCTTTTATGTTGCCTTGATACTAATCTGAGACCGATATACCACTTCCGTTGTTGTCACTCCCTCCTTGCGTCGGATGGCCTGTCACGGTCTTCCCACACGCAAAAGGGAAAAACCATTTTACGGTATTCACTTGCATAATAACTTGTTAATAACTCCCCACTGTTAAAATTTACGGTATTTTACGGTATTCACTTGTATGTTTTACGGGCATGTTTCTTGCATATTCTCATAATAACAGATGTTCAGATAATAAAAGATCTTGGCCAAAATCCACTTGGTGATTTGTATCACAAAAAGCAAGAATAGTTGTTTAAACCATCATGTCAGCCCATTTCATCACTTGAAGCGTCACTTATGCATAAAATAGTCTGGAGCTTCAAAAACCATGCAACTTCTTCACACCATAACACACAATGCAGAGCTAAGGATTTTCATAATAGGTAATAAAATCACAGCCGAACACACTGAAACCATTTCAACCAAAATCAAGCATACATGTGGGATAGCTGTGCTACATATGTGAACTGAAGTCTCGTGAAATATGGCAACACTTAAATGATTTCATAATCCATCCTTAATTTGTGTAAATCAAGTAAAGCCCAACTTACAAGTGTTCAGACAAAGGAACCACAAGATTTTGTGCTAATGCAATCATGCACGAATGATTGTTTTAGCAAGCTCACACCATAAATGAATCTCCCAGCTTGATTTGTATCCGTCAGCAAGCCCTTCCAGAAATGGCACGTTCCTCTCAGTCAAGCAATCTGAACCCTCCGTAAGAATCAGTATCCTTCGTTTTTGCACCTCAATTTCAAAGTGTGAATTAAAAAATTGTTTCACTGCTACCTGGCTGCTAATGCTCATCTCGCCGTTCGTCGTTGCACGCGAGAAGGACGCCTACAGCAAGCAGCAACCTACATCAGGCTACACCACAGCAAGCGTAGGGCCAGAGTTAGCTAAAAAAAGCTAGCAGCTAAAGCGCAGCAGCACAGCTAGCAGAGGAAGCAGCGTTCGACGGCAGAAGGCCATGATGTCGCGCCCAAAGGAACGGCCGGCCGCTACCCCTCCTCTCATGCCGTGGGGCACCTCATCGTTGACAGGCTATGCCTTGCCCGCCCACTCCTCCGCGAAGAGCAACTGGGCAGCTTTCCTCGCCTGTCGGCTCCACGTCGGCGCGGCTAGGGTCATCCCCGGAGTCGTGCAGCGTGCTCAAACTTCTGAAATTTGCGGAAATTGGTGCGGTAATCTGTGGCTCCGTGGTCTGAAATTCTGAATTGAGAGATCCGAAGGGTTCGGCAATGGATTAGTCGATCTAATCTTGGGGATTTTGGACGGGATTTGGCATTCTTCATGGATGGAGCGGATGCAGGCGCGGCAGCCGCAGCCCGCAGGGACGGTGGAGGGGGCAGCCTTCCTTTGCCGAGAGGCGCCAAATACGCGCTGATCCTCTTCCCCTCGTCTTCGTCTCCGGAGCCGTAGGCCGCGGGGAGCGCCGTATCTGGCAGAGCCACGGGGAGCGCCGTATCTGGAGGAGCAGCGGCGGCGGCCATGGCCTGTCCCCAACTCGATCCCGAGCCTCGAGCTCCTCCGGCCGATGCCAGCGCCTCCATGGCCACCGCCCCGTCAGGAAGTTCTGTTTTTTAACGGTGGCAAATCTCGTAATTATCACGAAACGAAATAAAACGAACCGGTACGATGGCATTAGCAGTATTATGTGATTTGGTGGGAGGGTAAAACGGGCAAAAGTGGATTTGTGTTGAGTTGTCAAACATTGGAGCGATCTGGACCGTTGGCCAAATATTGAAGGGCTCAGATTCAATGTATCAACACAAGTTTGCTCTTTTAATAGTAGTATATAGATATAGGAGAAGCAAACATGACACGGTCGAGACCAAAAAGAAAAAAGTCATACATGGCAGGGCGTACTAGACGAAAGAAAAGTAGCCCCGCGAGGATCCAAATCATCCTACTCCGTCAAATCTCTTAGAAAGATATATCGTCATATCTTTAAAACGCTACAACGCGGCGCGATCTGGGGATCTGGAAGCAGATCAGGCGGAGACGTCCAACGCCGTCGGTGGCGGGAAATCGCTTCTCCCTGGGCTAGCAAGGCCAATCAAAGCTTCATCCGCTACCGTCATGGACGGCAAGTTCAGCCTCAAGAGGGTCCTCAACCCGTTGATTGCCGAATCAGAGAACGGAGCCTTCTTGCAGGTGTTTGCGAATTCTTTCGTAGCCTCCACCAGGGGCATATCTGCAAAGTCAAGCCCCATTTTCTTGTGGAGGACACGCTGCGCTTTGCCGACCGCTGTGAGTTGTGGCTTCGCCGTGAGCCTGCTGCTGTGACGGTCGGGGCGGGCAGGGCCGCATGAGCACGTGGCATTGGCGGAATAGGCGTGGGCAGCAGCGGCACAGCCGGCAGGCTGAACAGATCCGCGACGCAGCAAATCGCGATGCCTGATGAGGGAGCGTCATCAATATCGGCAGCGAGGAGGTTCCCAATCGTAGCCGCCTCCGCGTCAGCGTCAATGACGTCCACGACTAGCTGAAACTCCCTCCTTGCCAAGTCGCCGTCGTCATCAAGGCCGTCTTCGTGCGCCACCTCCTCGCCGTCCAACAGCAACTCAAGCTGATCCAGCTCGGCGAGGCATGGCAGAAGCTGCTCCATCTTCCCGTCTACGACCTCATCCTCATCATCGTCACTAGAAAATCCCCCGTCGCACAGCGTGTCGCTAGGCGAGATCAACATCGGGTCATGGCCAGTCAGCAAAGGGGAGCACGCCAAAGATGGACGCGAGACATGTCACGATAGGACCTCCCCTGTCATAGCCGGAGACAGGAGCAAATGCACATCCAGCCCACTCGCATCGTGGTCGCCGTCCACTCCTTGCATTTGCAGCAGCCCTAGGCCGGCCCTCTCCCCTTCCGAAGTCTCAGCCTCAACATCCACAAATGGGGAGCACTCCAAAGCCGGACGAGAGACCTGCGGAGAGACCTGCTGCAGCACCTCCCCAGTCGCAACCGTTGAAAAGCGCAAAAGCACCTCCGACTCAGTCGCCTTGCGGTCGCCTTCCTTTCCTTGCATTTGCAGCAGTCCTAGGCCGGCCCTCTCGTTCTCCGCAGAGAGCACCCGTCCACGCTCATCTTGTAGCACCTCTCGCTGGCCAGCACCCTCGACGCCACAGAGGAGTAACACACGTCTATCTCCGGGCGCGCCATGAGCACGTCCGCGAACGAGCGAAGCGTGCTGACCGGCGTCGCCGTTGCCGAGGAAGGCTCACCGGCCGGACCCTATGCGTGACCGGTGGCGAGGCGAGGCGGTGCTCGTGACGATCGGAGTCATCCCCGTGCCGGCGGGGAGAGCGCCTCCATGACCACGGACGAATCATGGAACAAAGCTATTTTCTAACCTGATGTTTAATATTAATTGTAGGAGACTTGCTATGGCCATGGCTGAAGATAGTGCATCGGAGTCACTTGTGACAACTACCGCATCTCCAGCGACACCTACTTTTGATGTGCCATCAATATCAAATGCATGCAGGAAAAAATTAACTCCAAAGAGGAGGAAGCGGTGATTTTATTGTGTCGAGACTCCATTTTCAAGTATAAGATATATTTGCTGAATGATATGTCAATTGCATGTAATTCCACAGGTTTTGTGATATATGGATGTGTGTTGTCAAAAAAATTCAGTGTGATATATGCATGTATGCTGTCAAAAAAATTCAGTGTGATATATGGATGTATGCTGTCAAAAAAATTCAGTGTGATATATGGATGTATACTCACGAATTTTGCAATGCTAATGAGGCAATTTTAACAGTACTTATAAACTCAAAGCTTGCAGAACATTCTGATGTATACTACTCAAGAATGTTCTCCTTCCCCCTTTTTTCTCTCTGTTTTATACTGTCACATTTTCTTATGTCTATTTGAAAATATGTGAACCAGAGGAGCTGCCCGATTAATACAAACACAATTTGAGGCAAACAATAATTATCTTTATTGCAACATGTATGTACAAGTAAAAGATACAACAGTACTTCCTAAATCCACAGCGTGGTCACATTTGCACTAGCTGCAACAGGAAGAATTGCCTCTACTTGGCAGCAAGAACAAGCACACATAAATCTTTTTTTCTTTGTCCTTGATGGTTTCTAATCACAGCTCCCCAGGACGTATCTCCAGAATTATCAGTCAAACTAGCATCAACACTTGGGCATTGCCAGCCTATATCAGGTGGCTTCCAGTTTCAGAGTTATCAGTAGTATATACCATAGTTGCCAGAAATTCGGGTCGTCCGGGTCGAGGAACGGGGTCGAGGGTCGCGGGTCGCCATCGTGGGGAACAAGGTTCGACGAGGGGTATACATCTCCGGTACCCCAATTCGGGACGTGGGTCGCGATCCAAACAAATTGGGGTCGACTAGCCGGTACAATACGCAGCACGGAGAGAAAGATGTCACCAATATTTCATTAATATTAAGATTTGTGTTGACTGTTTTCCTATTAGATGAGGGAAAGCTCGCCACAAATTGCGCAACGACCTCAGCAAAAAATAATTAGGAGCACAGAGGTCGGCCCACTACATTAATCATCCCATTTGCCATATTTTTCCACGATGCACTGTACGAAACTATGCCCAAATCTCATCTGCATTGCTCTCTCCGGTGCCCATGGATCCAGCTCCAGCCATCCAGGGTGCTACCGCTGGCCGTGGCCACCATTCCTCTGCCGCATGCAATAGTGCCTCCCCTAGTCCACAATCCCTACCACACCCAGGCGCCGAGGATATGGCCAGACCAGAGGGAGATTCAAGATACCACCATAGTTGAAGTTGAACGGAGCAGCAGCGGAGGAAACGGCGGCGTGAGAGACCTTCCGGCCGGCCGCCGGCGTACCCATCAGTGGCGGCACAGAGATGGCGCATACGACGCGGAAGCTTGACAGACGGCACACGAAGCGGCCGATATGTAGTATGTACTAGTACTAGCACAATACCCGTGCGTTGCTACGGGAAATATGTGATGAATGCCTACAAGTGCGTGTGGCTCAATGCCGGTGTGTTGCCACTGAATCATGTTGAATATAGATAAGAATAAAGTCCTTTGACTACAATAAACTGCAATATCAAACTCCTAGTGTATAGCCATTGTTTGAATTTATTTCAACCCGAAATGAAGCATTATTTCGACATATGCCAGATGGCTCAATCAAAGAAACAACTGCAATAAATTTTTGATAATATCACAGACATTGATGTTTTGTTGAACCAAACTATGAAACTAATAAAAGAATAATTTCTAATTTCTAATCATCAATCTAACAAGATCATGGCCCTATCTGATGTAACTCTTTAACTTAAAAAAGTGAGTTCCCATCAATTTTTTTTTGTGTCCACTTATACTTTCGGAATAGCAAAACTAAGATGAATGCTTTGTGTAGAAGAGATCATGCATGAAGTTAAAAAAAAACATTTCTTATTGAGGTACTCCCTCTGGTCGGTTAAAAGTGTCGGAAGAATTGAGCGTACGATGCACAAACTCATAGCTGTACGTGCGACAGTCTTTTAGGATCGGAGGGAGTAATATAAATGCAACTCTACTAAAAAAAGACAATGGTAGACACAACATTCCAGGAACCAACCGATTAAAGATGTATTAGCATTAAGAATTAGAAAATAATCTGGTACTGTCATGGTTGAGCTTTTTGCATACGGTAACAGCCAAGCCTTTTCAGTAGTTTGACGCTGCTCTACATCCTGCTGTCCTTTGCCTATTTACCTATCCATCGTATCCGCTTCCTGCTCCTTGCTTCCCTAGTACAGACTACAGACCAACAGGATGTATAGCAGCATGTAGCATGCGCGAGTTGGAGGCTCGCAGCTCCAGACCAGATCCACGCGCAGCTCCAACAACCCTCTTCCTCCTCTCTTTCTCCAGATCTTAAAAAATATACGATGGACAGTTGCATGCGTACGTAACGTTGCATAAGCATGCTTACTCAGGAGTCCGTCGCCCCAGCCCAATGATCTAGAACTATGCTGGGCCTCGTCACTTGGGCCTGCGGTCGTTTCTCTTTTAGGCCGAGAGAAAGGTGACGAAGGTACTTACATATGCGATCTTCATCTCAAAAAAAAAAGAAACGTACGCGATATGGGCGCCTCCGGTTTCTTTACCGATACGGTCTCCGGTTTATTTAGCGATCGATGCGGATATGGACTACGTACCACCGGCACGCGACGTACGAAGCAACAGGTACGACCGCCACGGTTACTTGTATTATATAGTAGAGATTTTCCTTTCCAATCTCGCATACTTGATCGGGGTCAGTAGCCATCGAATCGGATCACGACCTAGTCTCGACCCTCGTCGACCCGCTTTCGACCCCGACCCCGTTTCTGGGTCGATCGACCCTGGGTCATGGAACGAGACATGGACCCCGTTTCCGGCTACTATGGTATATACTCCAGCATTTGTTCTTCCTCTAGCTTGAACAGGAGTACAAGACTGCTTCCTTTTGCATCGATTGCAGCACGTCCATCTTTCAGCTTTGTCATGGTGAATCCACACGATCCATCTAGCTGGTAGCCTGGTACATGAAACAAGCACACACAAACCTCTTTGAATCTTGTTAGCTGTAATTCAGTCGTTGCTTGGTCGTACTAGCTGTTAGCTTTCAGTTATGTTTCTGTTAGGTTCAGTTAGAGCACGAGCTCGCGATCTCTGTGCGTGCCGTGCGAGTAGGAGATCGGACCGGGTCATGGCGCTCGTGGGATGGCACGAGCCAGTAAGCCTGATCGTGGCGACGATTTAGAATCGAGACGCTATAAATAAGAGAAGAGAAAACCCAGAAAAGTTGCAAGTTTTACGCAACGCAAAACCACCTGTGTTCGTCTCTGTGTGAGTTCTTCCGAGTTCGTGTTTTCTGTCTAATCTTTGCCACCAAGAAAAATCACACACAGAGGCATAGATCATGATCAATTCAGCATGACGCTCACCAGACCAGCGTCCGGGCTTGCGAATCCGCGCCGCCCACCTATAGGAGCAGGACGCTGCCTCAAGGCTCGAGGAGGGCCCTTCCGCCATTGGACCTGTTGGTGTCGCCGGCTGACGGCAGCTCTGCACCTCCTCCACCGTCCGTCGTCGCCGTCGGAAGGAGGCCCTGCGTGTGGCCCGTCTGCAGTGGCGAGCCGCCCGTGGTCGCCGCCGGGAGGAAGCCTCTGCGTGTGGCCCGTCTGCGGTGGAGCGCCGCCGGCAAGAAGTTCTCTGCGGCGGTGGTCCGGGCCGGCGCTCCGGCCCCATCTCTGTTCCTTCCCCTGTTTCTCCTCCGCTGGACAAAGGAAACGGCCTGGCAACGAGAACGAATCCTATCGATCCAAGCGGTGCTGTATTTGTACCGTATTCATACTGTATTTCTGAGTTAAGAATATTAATAAATCTGTAAAAAGGGCAAATTAGTTATGCGACGGTGTAATATGTGGCAAATATGAGAAGATCAAGTAAATCGTGGCAAATTATAAAGAGTTGAAGTAAAGCAGGGCAAACTGTAAATTCTCCCGAAATTCGGTGGAGGGGAAATTTGTTTTTTTACTGCTCGCTTCGCTAGTTCGCTGGCACGCCCATGGTGTACGGTGATGGGCCGGATTGTGAAGCATCCAGGCGCATCTCGGGTACAGCTACAGCTACAATGACCGCCACAAGCTGCCGGCATCCGCTCACGCTCCATGTGGCCGCTGCGTTCGCCCGATTTAGGGCCACTTCTTTTGAGCTTATGCTTATATAAGCAGCTTATGGGATTGCGGTGGAGAGAAACGGTTGTGGGGAGAAGCTGCTAAAAACTGGTTGGGACACTTCTTTTGGGTTTGTGCAATTTGGTTCCAGCAGCTCCTCCAGATCATCAGCCTGAGTTCCACAAGCGTCGAACAGATGGTGATCACCTGCTTCCCCAACGCCGTCAGCGCCACCGTGCCAAGGGCTGAACAAGAATCCCAGCTCGATCCCGTCCAAGTCGAGGTCGATCGACAGGTGGTCTCCAGCGAAACCTTGCTGCTCGGCCGGTGTAGTCTCGTCAACCCGATCACCGCCCGCGGCTGCGTTCTCCCGTGGACCGTAGTGGCCTGCTGCTGCCATCACGGTGGTGCACCGCAGCACCTGGGAGGTCGACATCGCCGCTGGCGGAGGTCGGAGGAGCTCGGGCGGAGAAGCAGCTGGGCGGCGGCGGCTGTCGGAGGAGCTGGGGCGGACGAGCTGGGGCGGCGGCGGTCGGGGACGGAGCCGTGGGCGTCCGCGACGCAGGGGCGGGGATGGACCCGTGGCCGTCCGCGGCGAGGAGAGGCACGGGCGGGGATCCCACGGCGAGGAGAGGCAGGGGCGGGGACGGATCCGTGCACGGCGGCGGCGTGGAGAGGCAGGGCGGCGGTCGAAGGAGCTGGGGCGGACGAGCTAGGGCGGCGGCGGTCGGGGACGGAGCCGTGGGCGTCCGCGACGCAGGGGCGGGGATGGACCCGTGGCCGTCCGCGGCGAGGAGAGGCACGGGCGGGGATCCCACGGCGAGGAGAGGCAGGGGCGGGGACGGATCCGTGCACGGCGGCGGCGTGGAGAGGCAGGGCGGCAGGGCGCGCCGGCGGCTGGCCGGAAACCTAGTGCGCCGATGCCATCGGCCTGCGAGTGAGGAAAAGAAAAGAGAGCAGCGATTCGGATCGGGAGAGACGAGGGTTGACCCTTTTTTTCCTGTCTTTTCCTGCGGTGGCAGGTATTCTGTAAATAAACCGAAAACGAGGGGCAAAGAACCTTACCGTTTCGGACCCTTTGCGGGAAACTGCGCAGAAACTCCTCGCGAGCAGCTTCTCCAATCGTGTACGATTTCAGATTCGCGGTTCCGAACAGCGCTGGACAAGCTGGAGAGTTCTTTTGCGTTTCTGCGGTTTGGCACCCCGAAACCAGTTTGGAAGCTGAAAAGAAGTCCCCCTTAGCTGGCTGGCCAACCTCGCCATTGATTTCGCAACTCGAGAGACTCAGCCTATTCAAGATCAAGCTAACCGAGGACTTTCTAAGCGCCATCCTCTCGGGCTGCCCTATGTTGAAGAGCCTCATGTTAAGGATACTGTGGGCTCTCAGCGCCTCCGCATCAGCTCCTCGGGACTCAGGAGTATCAGAGCATCTCCAGTCACGATTGCCAAAATCAGCCCCAAACTGTCCGCGGACGCGTCCGGACGCGTCCGCGGACAGTCCCTAAAAGTGGCCTCCTCCAACCATGTACCTCAAAATATCCCCAAATTGTGGGGTCACTTGCATATGATTGGTGGAGAAGGAGAGAGAAGGATCAATGAAGGACAAAAGAAAAGAAAACAAAGAAAAAGTTGTCCGCCCGGACGCGTCCGGTCGCCCCCAAACCCTCCCCACATATGGGGTGGGTTTGGGGGTTGCCGGACAGCCCGAACCTATGAGGAGTGTTTGAAGACCATGGTTGGGTGCATATTTTTACCTCAAATCTTGTCCGGGCGGACGGCCACCATCCGTGTGGTCCGGGCTCCCAAACTGGAGACATTGGGATACCTGAGTAAAGGCACGTCGCACCTCCAAATTGGAACAACAGTTTTTCAGGTACTTGCAGCTTTAATTCTTAATTCACTGTTGTGACTTGCTGCATTTGGTTTTAACTCTATTATTTTGTTATAGAAAATGATTGCTGCAAGCTTGACAACTACAATGCCCACCGTGAAGGTTCTAGCTCTTGATCATGTTGGCCCTGATTTGGATGCAGTTCTAGACTTTCTCAAGTGTTTTCCTTGCTTGGAACGTTTGTACATTACTGTGAGTATTCATATTTTCTTTCTTACCATGTCATAATAGTGCTGCTAATTACTTTTTAGCGTATGTCTTGACATTGTTTTTCCTTGTATGTCCAGTTAGGTCCGAAGGAAAATTGGTTACAATCATCTAAGAATAAAAAATTGTGAGAAAATATGCCTTGCCGGGTGATCCGATTGAGTGCCTTGAGTTCCATCTAAAAAAAGTGATCGTGCATGTCTACTATGGCCACGGTACAGAAGTTGACTTTGTAAGGTTCTTTGTTTTGAATGCCAAAGTGTTAGAGAAAGTAGAATTAGGACTCCTTTGTGACTACAGTGTTGAATGGAGGGACAATCAATACATTGAACTACAATTAGAAGACGAAGCTTCTCGTGATGCTCGATTTGAATTCAAAAAGTTTAGTTGGAGTAATGCGATAAATCATAAGAAGCGTATCCGTGACATCTCAATTGATGATCCATTCTATTCCTGCTTCTTGGAAGGATATGGTACAGTTTGGGAAGGTATCCTTTTCTCATATTCAAGCTCAAATTTGATATCTTATTTTTACTTAGAACTTGAATTTTGGCTCACCATTTTGATATTCATCTGTCTTCTACAGTGTGATCTATTTCATACGAAAAAATGAAAGCAATCGTTTGGGGGCGACTTAGAAGCCTATGTAGACGAACGTGTCCTAGATCAAGCGTCCAGTCGTGTATTCGCGAAAGTGTGCATGATGATGATGTGTAGATGACATACAAAGAAAGGGGCTGAAGCGGCAAAAATGACCTCTGAATGAAAATTTTGGCTAAAATAAAAGGCTCCCTCTCTGCTGGTCGCCGCCCTGCCCTACAGTCTGTTGGTATAATCCTGTGAGTCACGAATACCTCACCCTTTGCGTCATGTGCATGTCGGCACAGCCAAAATATCTACATAGTCGGTATATTACTTCCGTAGCTTAGAAATCCAGAATAAATATGTGTTGTGTTCAGTAGAAGGCAGTAGAACCTAGTAGCAGATATTTTCCTAGATAGCCGGTTCGTGAGTCCTATATAAGGACATGTATCCATCACTTGTAAACTCAAGCAATCAAACTTCACTTGTCTACGTGACCAGTCTAAAGTTCTACCCGATCCACTTCTCTGTGTGTGTTCGTGTGCACCACCGTAGCTAGCTGAGAGAGTGCGGCTCACAACACAGTCACTTGGGCAAGCTCTGATGGATGCCGGTGACTGTAACAAAGAAAGAAATAGTGGCACATTTAGATGCCTTCTTCCGTCCTAACGTGGATGGTGAGGTCTCTCTTATGAGCAAGATCACTAGTTTGGATGGACAATTGGCAACTGCAAGAGACCGTATCTTGAGCATAAGTGCATGACTCACTGTAAGTACAGAAAGAGAAACCTGATGATGAATTCAAAGCAAAGCCATCAAGAGATTGTCAGAATGTGTATTTCTGTAGTGTGTTTGTTGTGACGTTACGAGATTTTGTTGAAATGGTTTGGTTTTCAGTTTTTTGGATGGTCTATAGAGCTCTTGTGTATGCTGGTCTCATATACTTGTCGATCGTTGGTGTCACCCCGTCAGTATGTTTAAGCTGCTAAGCAATGGATGAGCTTTTATCTTCCCGGAGGTTGAGCTCCACTCTGCCCCCCTTTTTGTATAGATTTGATAGTCGAAACCAGAGAACATATTTGATAGTGGAAATATTTTACTTCTAACTTGATTCATTTGTCACATTTTTTATGTAAAATATGTGTCATTTTTTTCTATAACAGATTATAATGGACAGTGCTGCCAATCTGCCATCGCTCCCCGTCCTGCCGTCCCTGGTAGTATAGTGTGCATCAGCAAGCTCCTGGACCATGCTCCCTACCATGGAACGCCCGGTGGTGGTGCCATGTAAACGCCTTTTGCTGTAGCTGAATGTAGGTATAACCTGCATGGGCATCAGCTCTCTGCCTCTTAAAAGCATCAGCTTATATGCTCCTTGGGACAAACAGGCCACTGATGTCATTGTCATTGTCCATTAGCTGGTCATAAAGTGTGACCCTTGACTTGAGACATTGCTGTCGATGTATGGTCCGGCGACCATCCTGGTAATTCGGGCTCCCAAATTGGAGCTATCAGGTTCACTGAGTCGCGGCATTTTAGGTTCGAGCATGGAACTACTATTTTTCATGTAGTTGGGCTCTTAGTTATTTAATTGCACTTCCTATATGCAAGATACAGATCTTGATATGAATTTGGTTAATACCCTATTCCTTTTGTGAAACATGATTGGCGTTAGCTTGATATGATCACAATGCACAGCGTGAAGACTTTGCACTCTTTATCATTTCGGTTCTGATTTGGATGCAGTTCATCGCTTTGTCGAGTGCTTCCCCTGCTTACAGAGGTTTTACATTGTTGCGTGTATTCATATTTGGTAGTTTGCTTAAAATGTTAAATTAAGCACTTCACTGGCTTATGATTTTTTGTGTGAAAAGGACCTGACATTAAAAGGAACACCGAACCGTACAATACACCTCAACAAAAACAAAAATTACAACAAGATTCCTGAGATGTCCTTCGTCTTCAACCTCCAGAACATCGACGACGTGTCGCCGTTGCCACTCCCTGAGCCGGCCTGACGTTGTTGGTTGCGGACGGGAAGTCGCCGAACGGGTCAAGAAGACCACATCCGTCCCGGTGCCGAAAAAGAAGTATGAACCGCCAATGAAACTCCACGACGATCCGGAGATCGTCACCGCCAGAAGAAGCCCTTGAAAAACACACCACTCCCACAAGCTTCTCGACGTCGCCGCCGAGATAAGGCTGAAGCCGAGAGAGACCTTATTGAAAGAGACGTCGTCGCCGCCATCAGAGCGTGCTCCAATAAACCTTGACACGAAAACCAAAAAATAGAGCCCTCCCGTCGACAGGGCCGAGATCCACCGCGCCTCCATGGCCCGAAGACCACAGAGGCGGGGGAGATTAGCGGCGGCGGCGACGAGAGTCTGAGAAAGCTAATCGCCTCCTACGCGCCTGGGAGCTCCCGAGTCGTCCAATGGCTTATGATTTAACTATGAAGTTACTTGCTTGATAGCAACTGTCTCTGTATTGTTCTTTCTTTCTCTCTTAGCTAGCTGTTATTGTTTTTTGAAATATCCGGCAATTGCTGGCTTCAATATATTAAGCAGGAGAGAATACAGAGTGCCCCGCTTCCCCTCCCACCGCCTGTTACAGTCGAGAGCGGCGGAAAAGAGGCGTCTCGGGAGTTCGAGGTCTCGCCGGCGATACCGCCGCTCCCCTCCGCCTCCGATCGCCGCTGAGGCACCGGGAGGGGGGGGGGAGCTCTGGTTATCGTTCGTGTGTGTAGATAGGCTTAGCTAGGTGTGTGTTTCTCTCGACGGCATCGAAGACGGAGGCGATGGCGTCGGCGAGTGGGGTGTTGTCCTTCCCCTCCGCTCCCCGTTCCGGCCCTGGTGCCGGGGAGGTCGTGAAGGCTCGTCGGGCGTCCTCTTCCTGCTCTGCTTCTCCGGCCGGCCTTGGTGGCGAGGGGGGAAGGTTCTGGAAGCTGGGGGTCCGTTTTTGTTGCAGGTGGTGCTGGTGGTTTCCTCTGGTGGTTCTGCTCCGGCCGGCCGTGGTGGCGAGGGGAGCAGGCTCTGAGGTGGTTTGGTGCTGGTGTTGGTGGTCCTGGGCGCCGCCGTCGCGGCTGGAAGTTGGGTGGAGGTGGGGAGATGGTGCTGCGGCCGTGTTCGTTCAACGAGACTAGATTCCGGTGCTTCGCGGCGGATGGATCTTGCGGCCTTCTACAACGTGTGGGTGCGCCTTCTTCCCGGCGGACGGTGGTACGGCGTCGTCGACGGCGACTAGGAGCTTTGGGTGCGGCTGAGGATCCAATTGAGTTTCTTCCCGGTGGCTTAGGGTGCTTTTTGCACTTTCCTGGGTTTCCTTGTATTTTTCTGTTTCTTTGGGGACCTGTCTGTAAAGTGCTGAGCCTCCTTTTATATGAATTGGATCCTTCCTAAAAAAAAAAGAATACAGAGTGCCCCGAGAGAAAAAGGAAAATAATTAGAAAAGAGAAAATTGCCAATAAGGCCGCTATTGCCCATGCAAAATTCAAGGTGGTTGCAGAAGACACAGAAGTACCTGTTAGCTGTTATTCAGAAAACAATTAATACACACGGAAGAATATAAAGAAACAACAGTGGTATGCCTTGGTGGACGATCCAACTGAATGTGTAGGGCACTATCCAACAAAAGTTGGGACCAGAAGTTGACCTTGCTTGGTTCTTTGTATTGAATATGGAAGTGCTAGAGAGAACGGAATATGGATCCATTAACGACACTGATGAGGAGTGCAGGACTAATCATAGGAGGCAGATACAAGTGGGAGACCCAGCTTCTCATGTGCACGGTGCAGCCGAATTATTACTAACTACTAGGTAAATTTGGTGCGGCGTGACGCCGCACCCGTGTGGTAAATTTCAAATTTGAAAATGTCGATATTTAAAAATTGTGTACATTTGAGAATCGTTGGAATGCAAAGAGAGCTTGTGTTTGAAAAAAAATTAGATTTCGAAATTTAATCAAATTGGAAAGTTATTTAGGTTTAAATTATTTTCATGTTAGTAAAATGATTAGATTTGCAAGGCAGCTGAAATTTTAAAATATTCAAATTTGTTTGTCGTGTTATGGCGGTAGAATTGAAATTTGAAAAATGTCCACATCTTTGAAGTGTGTAAATTTGGAAATTGTCGAAATAGAGAAGGATTGAACGGATTCATTAGAGCTAATTCATCAGATCTGTAACAAAATGGGCATTTATTAGTCCGTGTGGAAAGTTTTATTTTTTTCTTAAATTTTAAAATTCCTTAAAGTTTGAGGTGCGCACAATGGTTTTGTGTGTATTTTGTTGTGTGGATGGTATGAAAATTCGGTAAAGCTGAAGACTTTTGATATATTATTTGCATTAGGCTGTGCACAATTTTTGTTGGCGCAACCTTTGGCGGGAAAGTTTGTTTTTCTTTTTTTTTTTGGAAAATTTGATGCATTTTTTGATTGTTATGAAACATTAAAAAAATTGGGCATTTAGTATTATTATGAGACATAGAAAACAATTGGGCATTTAGTAGTTTGTTGAGAAGTTTGAAAATCTATTAAATTTGAAAATTTCTTAATTTTTTGGATGAGCACAATGTTTTTTTTTCAAATTTTGCGTGGAGAGTCTAAAAATTGTTAATTTTGAAGATTTTTTGATATATTATTTGTATACTTTTTCCCATAATGTTTTTTTGTGCGTCTTTTACGGGGCCGGAGCGACGGCGGCGAGCGTCGGCGGCGGGGCGAGGTCGCGGCCGCCGCGGGAGAAGAAGGAGGGGGGAGTGGGGAATGCGCACGTTTTTTTGCAGCGGGGTCCCTGGGATTTGCGCAATTTATGGACAGGTCCATGTCTGCAGCAAGGCGCGGCTTGCGGTGCGGTTTCTGTTTTTTGCGGGTTTTTTTTTTGCAAAGTGACACGATGAGACGTGGCCGGACCGTCGGATCCGCGATGGACGGCGTAGAGACGTTGAGGAACTGTAGAAGTCTAATACTGTAGTAGGTACAGTGGCTGGGACACGTGGGCACATGCATCGGAGGATGAAGACGTCGTCTTTGATATATAGTATAGATAGTTCTGCAAAAAAGCGGCACGCGGGGGGTTTTCTGCAAAAAATGTCTTATTCCGGAGTATGTCCGGCAAAATAAAAAGGTTAAAACATGAAAGTTGTCCGGAAGGGTGATATCCATCTACTCGTGAAAGGAAAATTTAAACGGATGACTGAGTGCGACGAATTTGACAAAATTCGCCAAATGTTTTTGCGAGTTTGAATCCAAAATTAAGAAGTTAGAGTCGTCCAAACTCGGAACCGATCACGGGAATGGAACCTACTTGTCGGCGCGCATATATTTCATGTACATATTATCGTGAAAAAAGCAAAAAAAATAAAATTACGGAGGCTGAAAGGGCCCGCCATTATATATATGGAGCATGCACTGTAGCACCTACAGTACACAGTGCACTGTAGAAGCGAGTCACTGTAGCAGCTACGGCGGCGGGGCGAGGTCGCGGCCGCCGCGGGAGAAGAAGGAGGGGAAGGGGGGAATGCGCACGTTTTTTTGCAGCGGGGTCCCTGGGATTTGCGCAATTTACGGACAGGTTCATGTCTGCAGCAAGGCGCGGCTTGTGATGCGGTTTCTGTTTTTTGCGGGGTTTTTTTTTATGCAAAGTGACACGATGAGACGTGGCCGGACCGTCGGATCCGCGATGGACGGCGCGGAGACGTTGAGGAACTGTAGAAGTCTAATACTGTAGTAGGTACAGTGGCTGGGACACGTGGGCACATGCATCGGAGGATGAAGACGTCGTCTTTGATATATAGTATAGATAGTTCTGCAAAAAAGCGGCACGCGGGGGGTTTTCTGCAAAAAAATGTCTTATTCCGGAGTATGTCCGGCAAAATAAAAATGTTAAAATATGAAAGTTGTCCGGAAGGGTGATATCCATCTACTCGTGAAAGGAAAATTTAAACGGATGACTGAGTGCGACGAATTTGACAAAATTCGCCAAATGTTTTTGCGAGTTTGGATCCAAAATTAAGAAGTTAGAGTCGTCCAAACTCGGAACCGATCACGGGAATGGAACCTACATGTCGGCGCGCATATATTTCATGTACATATTATCGCGAAAAAGCAAAAAAAAATTTACGGAGGCTGAAAGGGTCCGCCATTATATATATGGAGCGCGCGCTTCGCCGGAAGGGGACGTGGGATTGCGGTGCTGTCAGGGCGGCCCGCTTGGGCATTTTTTCTTCTTCTCTGTTTTTTTTCTTTTTCTTTTTCTGTTTCTGTTTTTCTTTTTTCTTTTTTCTTTTTTCTTTTTTCTTTTTTCTTTTTCCTGTTTTCGTTTTTCTTTTTCTTTTCTGATTTCTTTTTATTTTCTTTTTATGTTTTCTTTTTATGTTTTGTTTTATTTTCTTTTTCATTTTCTTTTTATTTTTGAATGATTTTTATTTTCTTTTTTATTTTTGTTTTCTTTTCTGTTTTCGTTTTCTTTTCTGTTTTCATTTACTTTTTTATTTTATTTTTGTTCTTTTAATTTTTCTTTTCCTATTTTTTTCTTTTCTTGTTGTTTACTTTCTATTTTCTGTTTTTGCTTTCTTTCTCTTTTATCTTTTTGTTTTCTTTTTTAGTTCGTCCTGTTTCTTTTCTTTTCTCTTTTGTTTTCACTTTTATGATTTTGAACTAAAATTCAAACTTAAAATATGTTTAGAATAGAAATATTTTTAAGATTTCTAAAATTGTTCAAATTGTTCATATATGCAACTTGTTCAGATTTAAAATTTGTTCATATTCGAATTTGTTAAATTCAAATTTTGTTCATTTTTGTTCACCGACCTTTTATGTTCACTTACCAAAATCGTTTAAGAATAGTTTTTATTTTCACCGGCTTTTTTGTGTTCACTTTTCAAAAACATTCAAAATTATTTCCCGTTCACCCCATTAATGTTCATTTTTCGTTCAAAATAATTTTCGTTCACTTTTAAATTCGTTCAAAAATAGTTTTTGTTCCACCTCTTTTTCTGTTCACTTTTAAAATCGTTCAAAATAGTTTCCGTTCACCCTGTTTTTGTTCATTTTTTAAAATCATTCAAAAATAGTTTCCGTTTTACTACCCTTTTCCGTTCAATTTTAAAATCGTTCCAAAATAATTTTCGTATAAAATAATTTTTGTTCACTTTTAAAATCGTTTATAATTTTTGTTCAAAATAATTTCCTTTCACTTTTAAAATCGTTCAAAAAATAAATTTTGTTCATAAACCATTTTATGTTCACTTTTTAAATTTATTCAAAAATAATTTTTGTTCTGATTCAAAAATCAGGGATCGAACCTGCGCCGCTAGAACCAGTCACGAAAAAATAGTCACGAACCTGCGTCGCTAGAACCAGTCACGAACCAATCAGGGATGAACCTTCTTGCAAACCAGTCATGAAAAAATCGAGCGCGCCCCGGGAAAAAGAAACGCGCCAGAACCAGGGATTGAACCTGCGACGGAACGTGCGAGAAGAAACAGTAGAACTTAGAAGAAATAGAAACGAAGAAAACGCCCCGCGGGCGAAATTGGGCAGGCCCAATAACTCGCGACGACGCGTCGAATGGTCGCCTTCCTGGACAATGGACAGGGAACAAAACTCGTAGGCCCGAAACCGAAACCACCTAAATTCTTAGCCCACCAACTTGAAGCCCAGCACGCGCCCATCACACAAGTTCTTAGCCCACGTACTCACCCGCGGTAAGGAGGCAAATTCACTCGTCCTTCACGTTCACGTACTCGATCGACTCGATCACGGCGACACGCAAATGGCGACGACGGCGGCGCCCGACCTCATCAGCGACCAATCCAACGTCGTGCTCGGCACCATCGTGTCACTGCTGCCCACCAAGGACAGCTGTCGCACGCAGGCGCTCTCCCGCCGGTGGCGCCCCATCTGGCGGTCCACCTCGGCATCCCAGATCCTATCGGGCCGCCTCGGCATCGTCCGGCGAATCTCCATCAACGGAACCGACGACGCCAGGTTCAGATCCCCGGACGTCGACCTCGCCAGCGTCCAGGTGCTCGATCTCGGGTACAGGCACAAAGACAGCCACACGCTGCCGGCATACGCGAACCCCATCGCGTTCCATGTCGCCACGTTCGCCTGATTCAGCCGGCCGGCCAACTTCGCCATCGACTTCCCAAGCCTCGAGAGACTCACCCTGTACAAGATCACCCTCAAGGAGGACATCCTAACAGGGGTACTCTTGGGCTGCCCAATGCTGAGGAGTCTCGTGTTATTGGAGATCGTCGGCGCTGATCGCCTTCGCATCAGCTCTCCGGCGCTCAGGACATTCAGCTTCCGTTCTCCTTCACGACAACAACTAGCCTCCTACTCCAAAACCGTCCCCGAGGTCCAAGAGCTGATCATCGACGACGCACCTCGCCTCGAGAGCTTTGGGTTACCTCAGTAAAGGCACGTCACACCTCCGTGTGCTCCGGGCTCCCAAACTGGAGGCGTTGGGTTACCTCAGTAAAGGCACGTCACACCTCCAGCTCGGAACAACAGTTTTTCAGGTACTAGTACTTGCTTGCAGCTTTAATTCTTAGAGAGTTCACGCTTATGCATGACTTTCTGCATTAATTTGATTTTAATAACTGTATATGCTTTTGTTATAGAACATGATTTCTGCGAGCTTGACAACTACAATGCCCACCGTGAAGGTTCTAGCTCTTCATGGTATTGGCCCTGATTTGGATGCAGTTCTAGACCTCCTCAAGTGTTTTCCTTGCTTGGAACGTTTGTATGTCATCGTGAGTACTCATATTTTTTAGCTTTATTATCATGTCATACTAGTCTTGCCAATTAATTACCTTGTTAGATTATGTCTTAAAGTTCTTTTTCCTTGTATCTCGAGTTAGATCCATATGTCAATTGGTTACAACCAGCAAAGAATAAAAAATATGTGAGAAAATATGCCCTACCAAGTGATCCGATTGAGTGCCTTGACTTCCATCTAATAAAAGTACTGGTGAGGGCCTACTATAGCAATGGTACAGAAGTTGACTTTGTAAGGTTCTTTGTTTTGAATGCCAAAGTCCTAGAAAGAATAGAAATAGGACTCCTTCGTGACTACAGTGATGAATGGATGAAAAATTAATACATTGAACTACAATTACAAGACAAAGCTTCTCGTGATGCTCGTTTTCAATTCAGAGGGTTTAGTTCGAGTCATGCCAGAAATAATAAGAAGAATATCCATGATCTCTCAATTGTTGATCCATTCAATGCCCCTTTCTTGGAAGATTATGCTCCACTTTGGGAAGGTATATTTATTTCACATTCAAGCTCGAATTCGATATCTTTTTTCTACTCACAACTCTAAATTTGGCTCACCACTTTTATATTAATATGTCTTCTACAGTGTGATCTACTTCATGCATCAAGAAACAATGGTTTGGTGCTGACTTAGAAGCGTATGCAGACGGACGTGTCCAAGATAAGTGTCGGATCGTGAATTCGCGGAAGTGTACAAGATAATGATGTGTAGATGAAATACAAGAAAGAGGTTCCCTATTGTTCAATTATATTATGTTGCATTTCAATGAAATTGTGATATGTTTGGTTGTTTTTTCTAATATTAATAATGATTCACTACAGGAATGGCGAACTGTGCCGACGGCCATAACCTGTGCCGACGGCTATTTATCGGGGCCGTCGGCACAGGGGCGGACGAGGATCAGCCGCCCACAAGGCCGTCGGCACAGATGTTCTATCCCGACGGCACCCGTCGGGACACAGGAAGCCGTCGGCACAGAGGTTAAGGTGACGTCGACGGCAATCTGTGTCGACGGCCAAGCCGTCGGCACAGGTCTCTACCATTTTTTAACATTTTTACCCTAATCTTATTTTTTATGTATCTATTTATTACTCTCAATTAAGTTTAATATGTTTTATTCATATTCTATGTACATAGCTTCGCCGAATAGCGGTTTCCACCCACATAAAATAACGTCGCGAATAATTGTCTATACCGGAGCGTCGGAACCCCACCAAAATCTAGATTGTTCCATACCATATGTATACAAGTGCTTTTTGTGAAGAATGTTTGTAAAACTTTTGTCGAAAATCAAGTTCATCATTTCACATAGCAACAAGTACACATAAAAATACTCTATGCAAAAACCAACATAGATCAAATTAATATGCAAAAAGTATGACGGTTACATCTTTATTTAATCTCCGGTTACAGCTGGATCGATCGTCCTCATGCCATTTTTATTTAACTAACTTCTGCCTCGTACTAGGCCGCGGGGTGCATCACGGGGAGCGCTCCTCACCCAAAGAGTAGGAACCATCACAGGGTAAATACTCACATGATAAGGATTCCTTTGCATTGCCTGCCATGTATTAGTATACATCGTATCCAACAGATGCATGTAGCGACGGACGTGCGCATCCTCCTCCCTTATACGGCGACGTACCTCCTCCTCGGGGGCCGGCTCCCTCTGGAAGCTCCCTGGCCCACGCGACCTCCACCAAACAAGATCCGGGTCGGCGACTTCGCCCGGATTTCTTACCAAGCTACGCGTTCCGGAAGATAACTCCCAGTGCCAGTCCGGCGGAGCCCAATCCCGCACAGGGCCGTTATTGTCCAACGGGTGTCCGGCCGCGGCCATCGCCGACGTATATGCCCGAGATCTGAAACCAATAGTGGGGAATTTGATCAAACACCTAAGGTACATGCAACCTACGGAGGGGAGGAGGGGATCAGGGAGAAAGGGTACCGTACACTGGCATGGGGACGGACTAGGGGAGGTCCACAGAGGCGTGGAGGGGCGCCGGCGGAGGCCACTGGCGCGGAGAGGTCGTCGAGAGGCGTGGACAAGGCCACTGATAGCAAATCTGGGGTCTGCCCCTGGCCCTTTATATAATTCCCCACTATTTGTAACCTGGGAAACAAAACACACGGTTTCTCCTAGCTACAGCCCGACACTGATTCACGGTCGAATGTCGTTGCATTCAGTGTCGGGCATAGCTAGGGAACCCGAATGTTTTGTGTTTGAGCGCCACTTCGATCCAAGCAGCGGTAAGACGTCTCTGATGATCTACAACCGTCCGGCAAAACATATCTGATGATCTGCAACCGTTTGGAACGGTCGCAGATCATCAGAGACGTCTTGCCGCTGGTTGCCCAAAGATGCCTCTCCGACTGACGCTGGAATGTTTTGTGTGAGTGAGTAACATGTCTGAGGAGTGGCCTATTTATAGGCGTCATGTGTTTCTTTCTGGCGCTGCTGACCCGTTGGATCAGTAAGAAGCACACGGATCGTGTGTTTCCTTCCAGTCCTTGTGAGCCGTTGGATCAGCGGTGTGTTTCTTTCGAGCGCTTGTGAGCCCTTGGATCAGGCAGAAGCACACGGATCGTGTGTTTCCTTCCAGTGCTTGTGAGCCGTTGGATCATCGGTGTGTTTCTTTCGAGCGCTTGTGAGCCCTTGGATCAGGCAGAAGCACACGGATCGTGTGTTTTCTTCCAGTGCTTGTGAGCCGTTGGATCAGCGGTGTGTTTCTTTTGAGCGCTTGTGAGCCCTTGGATCAGGCAGAAGCACACGGATCGTGTGTTTCCTTCCAGTGCTTGTGACCCGAACTCAAGCTGACCGTGATTCGTACGGTCGTTCCTGTCTCTGGGTAGTAGACAGCGATGATGACGACTATTTCATGCCATCGTCAAAGGAAAGGCCGCAACCGAAAGTTGTATGTTTTCGGCAAGGCCGCAACCGAAAGTTGCATACAAGTGTGTTGTATGTTTTCGGGCGAACCGGATGGAATCTTGTGTCGATTTGGGGTAGACTTTGGTTTCTGATGTTCCTATGGCCTAACCTAACACAACCAAGAAAAAAAGTCTACTGGGCTACCCCCTTTCGACGCACGTCTATGGGGGTAGACGAAAACGTTAGGGTTTTTCCAGCGGATTCAGGGTTTCGCCGAAGCGGGGCCCCGGAGCGTCGGAACCCCCACCAAAACCTAGGTTGTGCCATACCATATGTATACAAGTGTGTTGTGTGTTGTAAATGTCCAAGAATCTACTCCTAGGTGTGACCGACATCACCGGCTTCACTTTCTCTCTAGTGAGTTTCTGCATTTAGAGGTGAAAACTCGCACTTCGGACGAAACGGGGGCAATCTTGTAAAAAATTGTCATAAAAGTTGGTTTCCCATGTGCCTACGGCCTAACCTAACACAACCAGGCAAAAAAGTCCACTGGCCTACCCCCTTTCGACGCACGTCTAGGGGGGCAGACGGAAATGTTAGGGTATTTCCAGCGGATTCAGGGTTTCGCCGAAGCGGGGCCCCGGAGCGTCGGAACCCCACCAAAACCTAGGTTGTGCCATACCATATGTATACAAGTGTGTTGTGTGTTGTAAATGTCCAAGAATCTACTCCTAGGTGTGACCGACATCACCGGCTTCACTTTCTCTCTAGTGAGTTTCTGCACTTAGAGGTGAAAACTCGCACTTCGGACGAAACGGGGGCAATCTTGTAAAAACTTGTGATAAAAGTTGGTTTCCCATGTGCCTACGGCCTAACCTAACACAACCAGGCAAAAAAGTCCACTGGCCTACCCCCTTTCGACGCACGTCTAGGGGGTAGACGAAAACGTTAGGGTATTTCCAGCGGATTCAGGGTTTCGCCGAAGCGGGGCCCCGGAGCGTCGGAACCCCACCAAAACCTAGGTTGTGCCATACCATATGTATACAAGTGTGTTGTGTGTTGTAAATGTCCAAGAATCTACTCCTAGGTGTGACCGACATCACCGGCTTCACTTTCTCTCTAGTGAGTTTCTGCACTTAGAGGTGAAAACTCGCACTTCGGACGAAACGGGGGCAATCTTGTAAAAACTTGTGATAAAAGTTGGTTTCCCATGTGCCTACGGCCTAACCTAACACAACCAGGCAAAAAAGTCCACTGGCCTACCCCCTTTCGACGCACGTCTAGGGGGGTAGACAAAAACGTTAGGGTTTTTCCAGCGGATTCAGGGTTTCGCCGAAGCGGGGCCCCGGAGCGTCGGAACCCCACCAAAACCTAGGTTGTGCCATACCATATGTATACAAGTGTGTTGTGTGTTGTAAATGTCCAAGAATCTACTCCTATGTGTGACCGACATCACCGGCTTCACTTTCTCTCTAGTGAGTTTCTGCACTTAGAGGTGAAAACTCGCACTTCGGACGAAACGGGGGCAATCTTGTAAAAACTTGTGATAAAAGTTGGTTTCCCATGTGCCTACGGCGTAACCTAACACAACCAGGCAAAAAAGTCCACTGGCCTACCCCCTTTCGACGCACGTCTAGGGGGGTAGACGAAAACGTTAGGGTATTTCCAGCGGATTCAGGGTTTCGCCGAAGCGGGGCCCCGGAGCGTCGGAACCCCACCAAAACCTAGGTTGTGCCATACCATATGTATACAAGTGTGTTGTGTGTTGTAAATGTCCAAGAATCTACTCCTAGGTGTGACCGACATCACCGGCTTCACTTTCTCTCTAGTGAGTTTCTGCACTTAGAGGTGAAAACTCACACTTCGGACGAAACGGGGGCAATCTTGTGACAACTTGTGACAAAAGTTGGTTTCCCATGTTTCTATGGCCTAACCTAACACAACCAAGCAAAAAATTCCACTGGCCTACCCCCTCTCGGCTCGGTCAAGGGGGTAGACGGGAACTTTGACTTATTTCCATCGGGTCTAGGGTTTCGCTGAAGCGGGGCCCCGGAGCGTCGGAATCCCACCCAAACCTAGGTGTTGCCATACCATATGTATACAAGTGTGTTGGGTGTTTGAGATATGAAATATCCCACTCCGCTGTGTGATCGGCATCACCGGCATCACCGACCTACCCCCTCTCGGCTTCGGTCAAGGGGGTAGCGGGGCCCCCGAGCGTCGGAACATATTGAACATATTAAAGTAAAAATGAATAAAAATATATTGAACTTATTAAAATTAATTTAGAGTAATAAATAAATACATTAAAAAGATGATGTAAGTGAAAAAATAAAAATAAAAGGAAAAGCCTAGCCGTCGGCATATGTCCTACACCTTATCCTTATCCCGCCACAGCTCCTCGACCACCCATCCGCATTTCTTCGGCCGACTACCCGCTCCGCGGCTGCCCCGCTCCCCCGCCGCCCTGCTCCGGCCAGCCACGACCCCGCCGCCACCCGCCCCTACCCAGCCCCGCCGCCACCCCGCCGCCACCCGCCCCCTCCACCCGCCAGCCGCCATCCCCGCCACCCGCCCCTACCCAGCCCCGCCGCCAGTCCTTACCCACCCCCGCCGCCAACCCCGCCGCCGCCAACCCCGCCCCCTCCACCCGCTAGCCGGCAACCCCGCCCCCTCCACCCGCCAGCCCCTACCCACCCCCGCCGCTAGCCCCTACCCGACCCCCGCCGCCACTCGCCCCGCCTCCGCCGTGCTCCCCTCTGGCCGCACCGGCCCCGCAACCTCGCCGCTCCCCTCGACTTGCTACCCTCCTCGCCGCAGGTACCCTCCGCACCGCCAGGTGCTCCCCGCCCCTCCCCTATTTTCTGTGTATTTTAGATTTAGTGATTTTAGGAGTAGGATTTTAGGAAAATTAGTGGTAGAAAAGAGGAAAATAGATGGAAAATTAGTGGTAGAAATTAGAAAATAGCACAATAGAAATTATAGATGGAAATTTAGTGGTAGAAAATAGAAAATAACAAAATGATTTAGGGATAGATGTAGCAAATAAAATGTTGTTGACAATCATAGAAGGAAAATAGGTGTTAGTGTTTTTATATATTCATTTCATATATGACTAACCCGTGTATCAAATGCTTTTACTTAACTAAGTATCATGTCGGAGCCGGAGCGAAAGTTTCGTGGTGTTCATCCGAGACCCACGAAGATCCCGACTTGGGCAGCTCAGATCACAGTGGATCACAGGAAGATCCAGCTTGGTACTTTCAGGTGCCCGTGGCAGGCGGCCCGCGCCTACGACTGCGCGGCGGTCCAGCACTTTGGGGCGAGAGCGATCCTCAACTTTGAGGATGAGCGGAGCGTGGCGCATATGTTAGCGCCAGATGGCATGAGGATCGCGACGAAGGCCGAGGAGAGGGAGCACCGGCAGGCAGAGAGGCTGCTCAGGGCGCGCCACCAGCACGAGGAGGATGACCCCTTGGTCAAGGATCTCCTCCTTGATCCCCAGGTGATGGCGGTCCAGTACCCCTGTGAAGGTTCTTCGGTACCTCTCATTCATAAAAAGAATGCAGCGGCTTTTCATGTCCGAGGAGTCTGCCAAACAAATGACTTGGCACAGGAAAGGGAAGAGATACGTCGACGAGTTAGGACGGGAAAAGATGGGACATCCATCTGATGGTGAGGCATGGAAGAACTTCGACTTGAAACACCCCCTTAATTCAGCAGATGCTCGGAATGTCAGAATTGCAATAGCAACAGATGGGTTCAATCCATTTGGGATGTCGACTGCGTCATACAGCTGCTGGCCCGTGTTTGTTATTCCGCTCAATCTCCCTCCTGGGGTACTAATGCAAAGGAAGCACATGTTTCTGTCGCTGATCATTCCAGGGCCCGAATACCCGGGGAAGAATTTGAGTGTCTACATGCAACCGCTTGTGGATGATTTGCACCACTCATGGCACAATGGGACGTGGACATACGACCGAGCATCAAAGAAAAACTTCTCGATGAAAATTTGGTTCCACTATTCCATGCACGACCTACCCGGGTATGCCCTATTCTGCGGATGGTGTACAGCTGGTAAATGGCCATGCCCAGTGTGCAGGAACCAACTTGAGTTCCTTTGGCTAAAGTCAGGTCGCAAGTATGTCGCGTTTGACAAGCATCGACAGTTCCTCGAAGGAAGGCATCCTTATCGAGAAGACCAAAAAAACTTCACGAAGGGCGTAGTTGTGCGTGAAGAAAAAGCGATACCGAAGTTCGATGGTGCAAAAGTTGATGCCGAGCTAAGTGCTCTCGTGCCTGCTGTGGGACCTGGCCCACGATTTGAGGGATATGGTGTAACGCACAACTGGACTCATGTGGCAGGCTTAACGCAGCTAGAGTATTACAAGGACCTCGAACTTCCCCATAACATCGATGTGATGCACACCGAAAAGAATGTTGGAGAGATGATCTTTCACACAGTCCTGAACATTCCTAAGAAGACAAAGGACAATGTGAAGGCTAGAGTTGATGTTCAGAAGCTCTGTGATAGGGAGAGATTACACATGAAGCCTCCTAACCCTCGTCAAAAAAATTGGTTTAAGCCAAATGCCGACTACTGCCTTGATAATATCCAAAAGAAGGAGGCATTCAAGTGGCTCAAAAACATCGCCGTGATGTTCCCTGATGGTTACTGTTCCAATATAAGTAATGGAGTCAATCTTCTTACAGGAAAAGTCACTGGGCTCAAGAGTCACGACTATCACATATGGATTGAGCGGTTGATGCCGGTGATGCTTCGAGGGTATCTCCCCGATAGTATCTGGCGAGTGCTTGCGGAGTTGAGCCATTTCTTCCGCACGCTCTGTGCGAAACAGATATGTCCCCTGATTATTGCGAAGCTGCGTGATCTTGTGCCGGAGTTGCTATGCAAGTTAGAGATGATCTTTCCGCCAGGCTTCTTTGTTCCGATGGCACATCTCGTTGTGCATCTCGCGAACGAGGCACTCTTGGGTGGACCGGTGCAGTTTCGTTGGCAGTTTTGTATTGAGGAGAGTTTAAGTACATTCGAAACATAACTGGAAACAAAGCTAGGATTGAAGCATGCATAGCTGAGGCAACAATACTCAAGGAGATGGCAGACGCCGTGACAACGTACTTTCCCGATGAAGTTGCCACTATGCATAACCCGGTCACTCGGTACAATGTCGACGAGCCCAAGAATGACCCCAAGCTCCTCCTCTTCCAATGTCCCGGTGGCAAGGCCGGTGCCGGTGAAAAATGTAAATTGACCAAGGAAGAGAAGGATTGCATAATGCTCTATGTGCTTATAAACATGACGGAAGTACTCGATTTCATGAGGTAAATGGTGAACAAATTACTTTGCAACTAGTAACTCAGTTTCGGTCTAATACGTATTTTCTCCTTTTAGACAATTCCAAGATGAATACTGGTTGGGAACGGTGGATCCCGATCCCGCGGAGCTGGACACTCTTCTGAAAGAGGGTGCTCACGGAGGAAAAAAATTTGTGTCTTGGTTCATGGGAAAAGTAATTTCTAACGTGTCCCTCTTACCTTGCAATATGTGACTTGTCCCTCTTATTACACGTAACTAATGCACAAAACAATTTGAACCGTACTTGTAGGGAGCTGATCCCAACGTTGAGATGACAAATGAGCTGAGATGTGTTTCCCAAGGATTTAACCGTACCGTCATTAAGTATGAGAAGTATGATGTGAATGGGTTCCGCTTCCATACAGAGTATCACCAGAATAATCGTCCTGGAGCAAAAACTGTAAATACTGGGGTCTTCACCAAAGGATCCAGAGGAGCCGATGGAGCCAATTACGTAGATTACTACGGAAGGTTACAAAACGTATACGAGCTGACGTTCAATCGTACGAACATAGAACTCAAGCTCGTTGTGTTCAAGTGCCACTGGTTCGACCCATGCACTGGACCACATGGTGGACAGAGAAGTGAGCCTTCCATTGGGTTAGTTGAAGTTAAGCCTTCAACCACCTATACCGGAGCCGATGTCTATATTGTGGCTCACCAAGCCAAGCAAGTTTATTATTTGCCCTACCCATGCCAGAAAGAGAACCTCAAGGGCTGGGAAGTCGTGTTCCGGGTATCCCCACATGGTAAGCTACCCAGGCCCTCCGACGACGATTACAACAACATTGACCCTAAAACATACGAGGGAATTTTCTATCAAGAGCAAGAGGACTTCGGGCACTTTGACTTACAAATAGGTGGTCTCGAGGACCTCGAGAACAATGCACACACTCGTGGTGAGTCAGTGGTGGATCTGAAGGACATAGATGTGCTCTCGAAGTTTCATGCGGAAAATGACGACGATGACGAGCCTGGCGATGAGCTTCCGCCCTACTACTCACGTGATAGTGATAGTGATAGTGAGAATGAGAACCAACACCCTGATGAGGAGAGTGATGACGATAGGTGACGGTCTATAATGTTTTATGCTTTAGTAATTATTTTCCAACATGCTTCTTAATTGCATTACGTCTTTATGCTTGGTATCTACATGTTATTATGTCTTTTATTCTTTAGTATTTATTTTTCGACATGCTTACTTGTTTTCTCTTTCTCAATGCAGTTGATTGAACAATATGAGACAGGGCAAGGGAAGCGCTTCTGGTGGTCCTTCTCCCGGTTCTTCAGCTTCTCCTGGTGCTTCGCCTTCTTCCGGTGCTTCTGCTGCGCCGATCCGACGCTCACCTATTATCAGCCGGGGAGATATGGGGTTCACCCCGTCGCCGTGGCGCAATAGATGTAGGGATTTGGACGTCTAGACATCTAGCTATGTATGTATCTACTTGATGATGGTCCTATGTGTGTATCTACTTGATGATATATGGAGCCATTGTGTGATCTTGTTTGTTGTGAATTTGTCGTGATTTTTTATTATTTTTTCTGCTATTTTTGCTGCAAAAAACGAGCCACTGGAAAAAAAATTCTGGGCGTACCTTTGCCGACGGCACTGCCGTCGGCACAGACCTCTTAATGTGACCAAATGGGCGTACCTTTGCCGACGGCACTGCCGTCGGCACAGGTAAATCCCTGGAGCGCCCAGCTGCCTCCACGTGGCGACGCTGTGCCGGCCGTCGGCACAGACCCCTCCACCTCGCCCGACCAATGTGGGCCCCACCCGCTGCTGTGCCGACAAAGTAGGTGCCGACGGTGCGTCTCTGGCCGTCGGGAAAAGTTGTGCCGACGGTTTTCTTCTGTGCCGACGGCCAGGTGGCCTGTGCCTACGGGGCCCTATGCCGACCACCCTGTGCCGACGGTGGCCGTCGGCATAGGTGTGTGCCGACGGCATTGATTCCTTTGCCGACGGGCTGCGGCCGTCGGCACATGTGGCCATTCCTGTAGTGATTGGTTGTTTCTTTGCTCCTTCATTGTTATAGTAACAAATATATCTCGTGACCATTGAAAACATATCACAATTTTTTCAAATTCACATGCATGGTGAGGGGGTGGGACATGCCCTCCGTTGTTATGTTAATCAACTCGAAGGCAAGCTGGCTATACAACATCAACGTTAGTCATAGTACACGAGATATGAAAGTGGTATTCGGATATGAGACTGTTAGCGATTAAGAGCTAGCTGTAAATAGGTCGTACTAATCATTCAACACGATGTTTTTTTTGCTGTGAATTCAACACAATGTTGTACAATTATTATTTGGAAATAGAGATACCTTTGTTGTGCTCTATGACTTCAAATCTGATGAATTACTATACGACCTTCTACAGGTTGATATGACATTGTATTGCTTTGCTTTCATGGGATTATCGCCCTTGGATTGTATTCGAAAATATCATTGCCCTAGCTTATCATCACGAATTTGCACATCACCAATTTTCCATAGAGACATCAAATAGAATAATATAGTGTTAGATGAAAAAATCACTACAGAGGTTTCCGAGTTTTGTGCTTCAGTGTTTTTATTACTCGTTTGGAACCGTGTGGGGATAATTGTATATGGTGTATTTTTATTACTTGTTTGGACTCTTGGTTACTTAGACTACCACACTCGCGAACTGGTTGTCAGAGTGAGTTTATAGTTTTTGGAGTTCTGATCGTGGAGCTTCTTATTAGTAAGAAGTCAATTATCCTAGTATAAACCATGGTAAGAGGGGAAAAAAATCATTACTTAGTGGAAGCATTTATCACATGATTCTCAGGAGCCCTTCGGGAAGGCTTCACAATTCTTAAAACCTTTGGGCTAGTGACATTTAAGGATAAAATAAAAAGGGTGGGAGATTGGAAAATCCCACTTCCAACTGGTGTAAAAAAATGAATAAAGAACTACCACTTCCTACTAGTATAAAAAATTATAACAAAAGAAAATCACATTTCATGTTAAAGGGGAAACAAAAGGGCGGGTCATACTGCCTATGATCCAGTTGGTCCAACAATCTACATACTACAGTACCAAATTCAATCGGCTGCGATTATTTCCTTTTGGCAGGACCAATGGCACCCTAGCTTGCACTCATTTTCTTAAGATCAACTATCCGCTGATGCTTCACAATGGCACCAGAACAACTGGAATATCCAACTCGTATTGCCGCTTTCACATACTGCCCAACAACAGCAACTACAGTAAATGATTATATACCCTGCTGCAAATTACTCGGCACAGAGTACAGACCAGCGGTTCAAAAGAACGCATTATGGAAGCAATAATGGCACAGGCAGTGGTATCGTGGAGTCGGAACAAGTTGCCACTGCATATCAAGGGCAGATGAATAGGCCACAAGTTTGAAGCATTGCACCAGCTTCTTCTCATACCGAGAACACAAGTACAGATATAAAAGTCACACTACTTCAGGAGCAATGCAGCACACATCAGAACTTAAATTGCATTGCAGCCCCCGTAACAAGTTGGTCCTTGTCTCAGTCTTAAGAAATCCAAATGCAATTGTGAGTCAAGAAAATTGGTATATGTAGTAACAAAATCAAATGTAACAGTGAGTTAACAAAATCCAGTGCACCTATAATAAAAAAAATCCCTTAAAATTCCTGTCAGCACATACATCCAAGACAGTACACATATTCTAGACAAGCTTCTTCAAAACATTGACAGAAAGAATGGTGCTACAGATTCACCACTCATCATTGCTAGTAACCAAATTCAGCAAGCAATTTAACCTATTTAGCAAGCAGACATTTCAACTGTAGGGTGCCTGCATCTAGGAAGCCTATAATTTAAATGTCCCCAATGGGCTATGGCAACTGAAGCAATTTCAACATTCCAAGCTATGCTGAAGATATCTAGCCTGACACTAATGGAATGCTAGCACTGCTTGCTGAAACTGGAGTATCAGAAAAGGGGTAACTTGGAGCAACTATCTTAATTTGTAACTTCCACCACAATGCGACCGCACTCCGCGTACCATGTTCAGCCGCTACCACATGCCGCCCAACCTCGCCATAAAATTCCATCTCCGGTAACTCACCCTGCAGAGCATCAACTTGACAGAAGAGGCTCTCCTCACCGTGCTGCATCAGAGGTTCAGTCACACAAGAGAAAAATGATATTATTTCTTAAAAACATGAAAGGATGTTCAGTTTCTAAAGAAAACACTTGTAATAATTATAATAAAAAAGATGAGACCCCGTAAATGAACCAAGTTAGAACTAAAATATTTTCACTCACAATTCCAATCCCTAGCATTTCACTTGCAAAGCGGAGCTCAAACTCGGCATGTACAGTAATCCCTTGCCAACTAGTCATATGGACAAACTGGTTGTTACAATCATCATAAAACCATCCACAAAGCTGAAGTACAGAATAAAAAAACATAAACCGTGATCACATCAGGCAAAGTGGCAACAAGCTCTTGCCAGCTTCCCCTTGGACACTTTTACCATCACTATATCAGGTTTCTCTTTCTGCACTTAGCAAAGATGATCTCATAGTCATGCCCTCAGCCTCAAGATACGGTCCCTCACTGTCCTCAACTGTGCATCCAAAGTAGTAATTTTGCTCATAAGCGAGCTCTTGTCATCCTCATTAGAGCGCAAGAAGGCATCTAACTCCGCCACTATTTTTTTATTACTGTAATTGTCATTCATCAGAGCTTGGCAGAATGACTGCAATGAAGCAACAAGGGTAGAGGAAGCTTCTTTTGTGCCCACCGGACCATCATCTGCAACAATGTCTCCAGTAACTTCAGTTTTTGATTCCTCCTGTAAAAAAGAGAGATTCCAGTGTAAGAAAGAATAAAGGTGTCTGTACAGACAAATTTGCAAGGCTACAGTCCGATGATACATCAATACATCATCAATATATTCAAGCTCTTAGAAGGTGAAATCTGATACTGTTCTGCCAATGACATCTCATAGTGGTAAGCAATAGAAAGTATGTGTATCGAAATTAAGCGGACACAAAATTCAAGCAAATATGAGCGACGCCGTACTATATATCTTCATGCTGTGACAGATGGATTTCAGTGTAAGGAATAATTGAAGTGTTTGTATAGACAAATTGTGCAAGGCATGATACAGATAAATTTGTTTAAGCTTTAAACAAGGCATGAAGGTGGATATATGCTACTTTCTGCAAGGCCAAGTCATAATGGTAAGCACCAGAAACTAAGTGCAACAGGGCTTTAGTGGACAAAAATTCTAAACAACAAATATTTTTAATGTAGTACCATATAATATCTTTGTACTATCATGTAACCAGCACAAAAACTCGTGGTAAAAATATCAAAAAATTGCATCCTCGTACTACTGTACAATATAGAGCTGAATTCTTCAACTAAGATTTAGACAAAGCAGACATGTTATTGTGTCTAAATCAAAGATGAGAACCGATATAAGCTTTTCAAAGAAGCACAATAATCCAATGCTCTCAAATTAATTAATTGCATCTACAAACAAGGCAAGAGGAGAAACTTTTCATACATAAGCACGAGCTCACCTTGCTTGGTACCAAACAGGGAGGCCATGCCATGACGTAGGGATGGGCATCCTCGTTATAACGGGATGCACCTTTAAAGAGCTCGCTGATCTCCGATGTTTCCAGACACAATGATAGGTAACACTCACACATTTTGTGGTCCTTGACATAGAAAATAGACAAGTACACAAAGCCATCGATGAACGCCGCAATCCCCACCCTGACATGGCGACCCTCTTCCTCTATCGAGCACCCAGTGAACTCCTTCACAATCGAGTGCAAAGTGAACTTCTTATACAACATCCACCTCTCAACGACGTTATCACCGTCGGCTGTCATGAACCAAGAAACAAGTGTGTGATCCATTATATCTACGATGCAGAGCTTCCCATCCTTGGTCTTACCAAGCTTATATGTTGATTCATCCCATTCCGTCTTCAAAGGCACCGGCCTCGGCAGATCAATCAGAGAGAACTGGAAGGTCTTGGTGTCTAGCACCACAATCTGGTCCTCCATCCAGTCTGGCCAGCAGATGAGCCCATGCACCACCGTGCCAGACTGGCCCCTGTCGGATTCACACAGCCGTAGCGCAGTTTCTGGGAAAATCTGCCACTCCATGGTGTCCGATGAGAAGACGGCGGCGCGTACCGCCAATCCGCGTTCATGACGTATGCAGACAACAAGGGTCGGCCCCTGACCATCTTCGGAGAAGAGCGTGTAGAACTCAACGCGGATGTCGACCTCCGGCAGACGCAGACTGAGGAAGAGATCCAGAGCCTGTGTTAGGGGGCTGTAGCGGGCTCTTCGGTCAGTGCCCCAGCTCACCTTGTCGAGGATGAGGAAGCCGTCGGCGCTAGGACTCCGGGAGTCGATCTCCCACCCGGCGGCGCCGGCTTCGCCGTGGCGTGAGAGCCGGATGTCGAAGAAATCGGCGGCGACGACATCTGGGTCGGAGCGGCGGTAGGGGGAGGGAAAGACAGGGACGACCTCGAAGTTGGGCTCGAGGAAGAGCGCGAGGAGGGGCGGCGCGTGGAGCGCGCGGAAGCTGCGGCGGAAGGCGCGGGAGGATCGGACGGCGCGGCGGAAGGCGTGGCAGGCGAAGGCGGCACGGACGAGGCTCGGGAGGCCGGGGAGGCGCAGGAGAATCTCGCGGACGAGGTCGTCGCCGAGACCGGTTATAGTGGTGGGAGCGGCCGGCGGCGATGGTGGCGGATGGGAAGCCATTGCCGGTGCGTGGTGACAGTGACGAGTTCAGATCGGGGCAATTGACGATAACCCCCCCAGTTCGCGCGCCTTCTATCATATGCCCCCCTTTGTGTCACTGACATGTGGTGTCCGCACCACATGTCAGTGACACAAAGGGGGGCATATGATAGAAGGCGCGCGAACTGGGGGGTTATCGTAGATTTTGCCGTTCAGATCCGTTCCTTCGGGAGAATAGCTTTTGAAAGCTCACATACAAAACCTAAGAAACAAAAAAAAAACACTTCAAATACCAGTGGTGCTAAAAAGACACTACAAATCCTAAAATTTGGTCCTCGTGTATTTATTTGTAAAATTCTTTCATACTGAGCAAAAGAATAAGTTAAATATGGTTCAACCTATCCCTATGTCACAAAAACTCACTTCATTTTTAAATCTAAGATGTTTTAGACATTTCAAATGTGAAATATATACAGCATAGAGACTGAAATGAGTGAACGTATACTGTAAAACGTGTCTAAATACACGTGAATCTACAAATCTAAAACATTGCAAGTATTGGTTAATACGGAATTTACTCATTTCTCTTTTACGAGGGAATGTCGTAGGTTATCTATTTCTTCCTTATTTACAGTTCCGTTCACGACAGGTTCTCCGTTGGAACCGCGCTGTAAGTTCGATAGCCGATTTGAGCTGCAAAGGCGGCGCCTGGAGGGGTGTGGAAGTAGCTGCGGAAGGCGGGGGAGGAGCGGATGGTGCGACGGAAGACGCGATAGGCGAAGGTAGAAGGTGAGACCGATTATGGTGGTGGGACTGGGCGGTGACAACGGAAGGGCTGGGAGGTGGAGGAAGATCTCACGGTGGAGGTCGTCACTGAGACAGATTATGGCGCTTGGAGTGGGCGGCAACGACGATGGCAGCTGGGGAGCAGAACTGCTATACCGCCTGAAGAAAAGGCGAGGTGGGACGACACATTACCCGCGGTCGGTCACCGGTGTGTCACATCCCAAATTTTGGAACTAAGAAAAACATAGTTTCACAAGACCCAAAATTCAGAACCAACAAAAACTTTTTGAAATACTTCACTACTGATTGTGTTTTCCTTCCCATTGCTCTGTCTGACCTTTAGGTAATTTGCTTGTTGTAGGAATTTAAATTCAAATATAATATTCAAATAGTTGAATCCATAAAATAATTCAAAGGGAAACATTGAAGTAACTAAAATAACAATTAGGTAAATGATTTAATAAATGTTTGAATAATTCAAATCTTACAATAAATATTACAACCTATTGAATTCTTGCAAAGACAAACAAATCTTCTTATTAAACATAAATTACAACGTCTTTACAACTCTACTACAAGAAACTGAATTTCGAAAAGGAAAATTACAATTGTTTCCTAAACTAAAATGTCTTGTATTCCTTTCTTCTCCTTTTGATCTTTATACCAATATTGTTTCCCTGCAAAACAAATGAAAAGCAAAGACAGAAATAAACAAAAGGGATTAGGGTTAGTATTATCCTCAGTTAGGCAGTGTGATGCACTGCTAAACACATCACTGGATATTATTAGGGACTAAGCGTTGTATCTGTTCTTAATCAGCACAGTTTGCCTCAGTACAACATCATAGGCCATAAATCCACTTGTCCAGTGAAAAGAAATGGAAAATCTGTAGATAAGCTCAACCCATCGATGCCAGCTCTCTGAACTGAGCAAGCAGAGGAGCCCACAGCACACACAGTCTTGGTTGCCATCATCACACTGCAATAGACATGTGAATAACAAGGGCAAAGGGAGTTGTAGGACACAAGCCACACACCCTGTTTCACCCACCACCAGAGCATTCACTACACATGCACAGCTACTTCACTCCCAGGAGGAGGATAAGAGCAAGGGACAGCAGTAGCAAGCAAGGAGCAAGCTCTTTTCACTCACTCAGCTCAAGTTCATCACCCACACAGCCCACAGTTCATCACTAAACCACCAATCCCTCCACTTTTCACCACTGGATCCTTGCCAAGCAAGAGCAAGATGGAGTCGAAGCTCAAGGCCAAGCAGGAGCAAGGAGAAGGCCAGAAGCTAGGAATAGCAAGCTGGAGCAGGAGGAGCAGTCCAGCAAGCAGAGCAAGCAACAGATCCACAAGAACTACAAGCAACAGCCCCAACATCACCACACTTGAGCACAGGTTGATATTCTATCTCTAGCCAAATGATCTGCTAGATGCACATGGTGTGGTGGAGTGTTTCCCTCAGCTAAGCATAGAAATGCTATGCTAAAATCATCACAGGGAGTTAAATCAAGCAAAGCATCTGTTCTTATTAAATCAAAAGCCTCAGCCTATGCATCATGGGCAAGGGACATAAATCCATCAAATTGAGCAAAGGCACGCAAGCTTTTGTTGCTTGAAATCATATTCCTGTGAATCACACATCCAGTGGGTGTGCTGGGCACAAAACCCACAAAGGGGAGAGGCACCACAAGCACAAACATGCACTAATAACACCACTGGGTAGTATAAATAATTTTCCCTAGGCTAAAATAATTAGAATGCTTCTGTGTAACTCGAAGGAGGCATCACAGCAAGCAAAGCTAAATTATTTAGCTCAAGCAAATGAGATATACTAGCACAGGGCATTAATAGAGCATTTCATGAAAGGAACAAAATTATCAGAGAGCAATCAGAGCAAGACATCACACAGGTTTCTAGCAGAAACGCATCTCTGAGCTCTTGGGTTCAGAGTAGCACACACCAGCATCACCATCACCTCCAACAAATAATATCAGTGGCACACAAGGGTGCTCAGAGAGCAACACCAGAGCAACAACATCGCCCAACACCTAAGAACAGCAAAAACAAAAATTAACCCAACCTGCTACACATCACAGAGCACGGCCTTAGGCCAGAGGAGGGGAGAAGAAGGAGAAAAGGGAGAGAAACCTTACCTCTCGCCCATGGCCGTAACTCCACGGCGACGGGGCAGTGCCCGTGTGGCCGATGAAGGAGGACCACGGGAGGAGAGCACACATCAACTTCACCACGCCACGGCGGCACGGGATTGAGTTCCACACCAGCCACGGCCGAGCAGCATGGGCCGGGAGCACGGCAATGCCGCGCTGCCACCGGAACCCTAGGCGTGGATACGGGTCGCGCACGGCTGCATCGGCAAGGAGAAGTGAATCGCCGGGGTAGATAGGGAGAGGACCGAGTGGCGCATCGTTTGCGCCACGGCACGGTGGCGGAGACGACCGGACCTCGCCGGATTCGTGCGGCGACGGCGGCGGCGGAAAGAGGAACTGCGGGAGGGAGAGAGTTCGGGGTCGTGAGAGAGAGAGGCGAATAGAGGGTGTGGCTCGGTCGGGTTGACCACCGACCCGAGCCAGGTTTTGGTCTGGCTCAACCCTGTTGAACCAGGGGCACTTTCGTCTTTTCACTTTTACAGAAAATTTTATTAAAAAGAAAAATTCTGAGAAAAAGATTTATTCAGTAAAATTAGAAAAACAATGCTGTAAAATAAATAAAAATATTCAGAGTAATTTTATGAACTCAAGGAAATTGTTTTGTATTATAAATTACTTTATCTTGATTTAAAATATAAGATATACCTTTATATCTATAAAACTTATTTTAAATAAGAATTTAAGTTTGAAAATTCAAACAAAATTCAAATAAATTAAGAAATAAATATATTCTTAATTTCCTCATATAATAAAATAAAATTATGTTACATAAATGATTCCTCCTATTATTTAATAAATCAAAATTTAAGTTTAATTAGTTAAATACTTTCTTCAAACCTTAAATATTCTAAAAAGGGAATTTAAATAAGATAAAATTATTAAAATTCTCATTAATGAAAAATACAAATAATATATATAAAATGAACAGAAAAATAAAATCTATCTGTTTGTATAAAGCAAACACCTGTTTGACTAAAATTGAATCACCCTAACATTGAAACAACACTTTACTTATTAATTTAAATATTGGTTAATTCAATTAAATTGAACCCAATTGGTTTGCCTTGTGTGACTACCGTAGTTATTTGTAGAGTTTAATATTGTAAGGTGGTGATGTTTGATTGAGTAGTTTAGTGATTGCTTGTATTTGTTTGTTTATCGATTAGACGAGAACGTTGCTGGATTATCGAGGAGGGGGAATTTGTTGAACCTGAAGATCAAGACCAAGGTCACTTTGCCGAGCAAGGCAAGCTATCCTCTGAGCTTGCATTTATATACATCTATTTTGGTTTACATGTTTTACTTATAAAGAGCAAAAGTGATTTATGTGGTGTTTGCCACAAAAGCTATGATTTTGAAACCCTTTTCCAAAATATAAGTATATTATTTTGACACCCTATGGAGATATTAGCTGGAATTTCTTTTTCAAACTATAGGATGGGAAAAATATTGTTTACTCAAAACTCCTTTGGAAATACTTGTGTGGTTGTGGAATACCGAGATGTCGGTGTGGAAATGGAGAAATGGTGAATGGTGATGTTTATGAAAAATGCACATTGTGTCCTTGTACTTACAGAACAACCAATACCCTGTGCGACCACATTTACCCACCTATGGGAAAGGGCGTAGTCATATAGTTTGCTCATATTAGTACTGGATGCCTCAACAACGGGGATGACCCCGTTCCATGAGGGGATGGTCTGAGGACCTACCCCCTGACCCGGGTCCTCTAAGAGAAGAACGCCTGAGGGCAACGCCTGAGGGCTGATATGAATTGGAGATAGAGGATTGAAGGTTCCACCATAAATCGCCGGACAGAACTACGAGTCCTCACACTTAGATTCCGACGGGCTGGGTTAAGTGTTGATGGAAAGTTTCGTAGCGGCAGGGTCCTATACTAGCATGAGCAAAGGACAGGCTATGGTCGGTGACTCAACTTCGCATACACCTTGTATGGCGGAACGTGGCTGACACGATGAGTTACCGGATGGGTGTGGGAAAAGCGTGCTACCTCTGCAGAGGGTTAAAACTATTCGAATAGCCGAGTCCTCGGATATGGACAGTTGGAAAGAACTGCTTTGACCATGTGCAAGTTTTGCAAAGTTTTGATATTTGAAAATAAAATGGAGATGTGTTGTCTCAGCAACTCTACCGACGGGCTGGTATGAGGTTGCTGGAGAAGGATTGACCATGACGGGCTATGGTCGAGAAGTGAAGAGTTTTGTGATTTGAAAGGTGAAAATGTTTTATGCAACTATGCCAACGGGCCGGCATGAGGTTGTGGGATTGAATGACCATGAAGGGTTATGGTCGAAAAAGGAGGAGTTTTGGGGAAATAAAACCGGGTGATGAATTTCGGGAAAACATTTTTAAAGAGACTCTTATCTTCTCCAATAAAGATATATTTTTGGGAAAAAGTTTTAAAAGAAATTCTTACAAGATAGATTTATGGAAAAGATCTAAAAGCCTTCCTTTCTTTTTCAGTAAAGACATAGAGATTTCAAAACAGAGTTTTATCAAACAAAAGTCTATCCTTCCCTTTTCGACAAGGATGTAGAGTTTTCAAAGCAAACAAAGTTTTATTTAAACAATAAAAAGAGTAGTGCATGCTCATTTCGGGGGTAGTTTGCGAGTACATTCAAATGTACTCATATTGGTTTCGTCCCTGGCTATTGTCTTAGCCAGATTTTGAAGAAGAACAGTTCGAAGAAGAAGACTTCAATAACGTCAATGCGAACTAGGGCGCTTCCCAGTCAGCTGCCTGTAGGGTTGGCAAGTGACTTGGGCTCCACGTTGATTTGGTGATTTCCGCTGCGAGTACCTGATGAAGTTATGGCTTCAATCAAGTAAGTATATTTATTCGGTATTTATGGGTGTTCTGTGATACCAATTCGAGTTATGTGCAACAACAGACTGATCGTGGGATTGTTGCAGGAAACATAACGGTATCTCGGATACCTAATCCGGGGTCCCACAGACTTGGTATCAGAGCCATCGTTGACTGTAACAGACCTTAGTTAGCATGGACGTTAGTTAGGAAAGAAATATTTTGTTAAAAATATATTGTTACCAAAAACATATTTTTATCTAAGGAAGTCCAAAAATAACTTCCACTCTTCTCACCTTCTCAAATATTTCCGAGTCTCATCCCTCTATTTTAAGATTTTCCAAGGATTTCTCTACTCCCTCTTAACCGTTCAAAATAATTGACGATGAACCCAAGTGAGACCTAATTAGCTAGTACCCAGAAGAAGAAGCTTCCATCTCAAATACTCAACATTTAACATCAAGGCGATTGATGTGCAAATACCAAGATCGTCAGTATCAACAAAGCAAGAGACCTCGAAGACCTCACTCAATATCAGCAATTCCACTCGTTACTACCCTGACAATCTCAAGTATTCCAGCCGAAGACTAAGGCGATCAAACGAAGACTTCAACAGCCCTGTTTCACCGCGGCCCATAGGAGAAAATTATTTTGGAAAGAAATATATTACCACCTAAATTATTTGTATCTAAGGAAGCCTAAGTGTAGCTTCCACTCTTTTCACCTTCTCGAATTATTCAGAAACCTTACCTCTTGTCTAAAGGTTTGTCAAAAGTTTCCATCTATTGTCTTACCTCCATTCAAACTTACATACTTGACGATATCCCAAACCAGACCCATAGGATCGATAGGATAAGCTCGTTTTACTTGAGCAACCCCCATCTTCCACGGTATTAAACGTCTGTTGGTGCTAAAAGTGCCTTGATTGATCTTTGCTTGTGTGTTGCATTTATTGTGTGTTGTTTTCCTTGTGTGTTTCACAAACACGCCTTGTCGGGAACCCAAAGTAACCGCACTTTTATCTGTTGCTTTTATTTTGACTGTTAGCAACAAAACCTTTTTGCCTTGTTGGCCATAGATGTACTTTTTGTATCCTTTCAAAAGTCCGACTTAAAACCCTTCAGAAAATTTTCCCTAGTAAGAGAAGCAAGGTATGGAATACTCTCTACCCAAGACTCTGTGACCTTCTGCAAGACGGATAGCGGCCTCCATACGTCGTTTTGTACAACCACATCAAGCCATCGAGAAAGATGAAGATTCAAGACCCGACGGTAGATGACACTGGTCGTATCCCGTCGGACTAACAAAACAATATGAAAAACTAACATAACTAACATAATTATCTAACTTTAGATCTCTCATCTAACCAAATTTTGCAAAATACTAACTGCTTTTTCTAGACCAAGGGAATAAGTGCCATAGGACGACTCAAAACTAGTTGGTACAAAGGAGACTTTAGGAGGATATAAGAGTGTTGGACTATAAGATTATTAGTCAAAAGGATCCCTTAAGAATCTAGTTTATGAGATCAAACTTTGGTGGATAAGGTTGGTAATATCAAAAATTTGGGGTTTAGAATAGAAGTGAAAACTTGGAGAGGTCGATAAATAATTGGGTTTGAACAGATGATATATTTAATTAATACTCTGGGGCTAACCAGTTGTGGTCCCCAACCACTGGTGGTTATCTGGAGCTAGAAGACGTGACCCTTGATTTAAGGTTTAGAAATAAAGGTGAAGGTTATTGGATTTTTAGGAAGCACTTGCTGATAAAATGATGTTTGGATTGGTTAGAAGCAAGTAAATTAAGAAGAATACTCCGGTGTTGGAATGTTTAGGGTGATTCCTAGCGCAAGTGACCTTGTACTAAATTCTTATGGAATTATAGGAAGTGGTCAAAGATGAGTTAGCAAATGAGTAGATCGTTGTATGCAAAAATAATTGGTGGAGGATAAGTGAATGTTATGTCGGATTCTAGGAATCGATATGACTTGGTCTAGTAGCAGACATTCTAGGTGACAGTAGTTTTCAGAGCTTGTCACGCTCTGTTTGGATTATTCTTCGAAAGATCGTTTATATTTGATTAAGAGATCAAGGCCCGAAAGTGTCAAGATGAAATCTGAATTTGGTTAGAAAGTGGGTCAAATTCTTGATGGGATGATCACATGATTGTTGGATGCTTTATTTAGCTTTGATGATATGATCGTGGGAAGATGGCAACCTGAAGGAGTCAGATAATTTGAGATATGCCTATCTGGGGAATAAATTAATCAAGAAATAATTGGTGGACTACTATGATTTTTGTGACAGGATGTAATGGGAAGACTGAGCCTGAAAGGTTCGATGGGTATCCGATAGATTGAACTATAATATGATAAAGAGTTTATGCCCGAAGAAGATGATGGTGGATTAATAATTTTTGCTTGGGCAAAAGTCATGATTCAGTTAACTAGTTGATATTAGTGACCTTACCAGAGATGTTGGAATGGTATTTTGAAGACTCGGGAATTAGAGGCCTATGTAAAGTTGGTTGTTTGGATTTAGGTATAATAAGTTTGATGTTCAGAATATAGCACCCAACTCCCTTGAAAACTAACTTAAGCCCCTCAACCAGAAAGTTTTCCCGGAAACCCTAACTATTCTGGTGCACTCTAATTTATTCGTGGAGACCAGACCCAAAGAAGCATTCCACGACCAGCCTTTTTCCTGCCAAGCCGAAGGAAGAAAAGCGTGAAGAAGATCTACCGGAAGTCACTAAGAAGAATTAAACAACGGAAACACCTGCTGTTGGCAACATCAACCACCAAGCAAGTTCAGACGCCCTTAGAAGTTTATAACATCCCTCTACTAACTAGAAACCAGAGAGAGTCGAGTGCTCAGACTCGACGCATCCTGAAAACAACGCGTCCCCATCTGCAACCCTTGTAAGGCGAAAATATCTGGAAGTGATATCTGCACCAACCCCAAGCACCAAGGCGCGACACCCAAGACGAAGAATGTCAAGCTACCCAAGAAGAACAATGTCTCCAAGTCAACTCCAGCCGCAGCCTTCAGGATGACCCTTCAAAACCCCTTTTTAAGGGGGGAAGACCTGCAATACGTATACCAGAAGGTGTTAATAATTAGTTCCTTGCACCTTAGCCTTGTAGTGTCTGGAAACAGCCAACCAGGACTCTCCCTCAGCGTCGATCGTCAAGTCAACCCCATTATCAAGGAGCTGAACTCAACACAGAAGATTATCAACAAAGAAAGCCTCGCAACATCAATTAGTCAAGATCTCACATGGCGACCTCACTGAAGAAGCAACAACCTCGGAAGTATAGTCAGCCCAAAACCCGTGCCCTCGCACTCCCCTGTTACCACCGGGCAAATCTCGAGGACGAGATTTATTTTAAGGGGGGAAGATCTGTCACATCCCAAATTTTGGAACTAAGAAAAACTTAGTTTCACAAGACCCAAAATTCAGAACCAACAAAAACTTTTTGAAATACTTCACTACTGATTGTGTTTTCCTTCCCATTGCTCTGTCTGACCTTTAGGTAATTTGCTTGTTGTAGGAATTTAAATTCAAATATAATATTCAAATAGTTGAATCCATAAAATAATTCAAAGGGAAACATTGAAGTAACTAAAATAACAATTAGGTAAATGATTTAATAAATGTTTGAATAATTCAAATCTTACAATAAATATTACAACCTATTGAATTCTTGCAAAGACAAACAAATCTTCTTATTAAACATAAATTACAACGTCTTTACAACTCTACTACAAGAAACTGAATTTCGAAAAGGAAAATTACAATTGTTTCCTAAACTAAAATGTCTTGTATTCCTTTCTTCTCCTTTTGATCTTTATACCAATATTGTTTCCCTGCAAAACAAATGAAAAGCAAAGACAGAAATAAACAAAAGGGATTAGGGTTAGTATTATCCTCAGTTAGGCAGTGTGATGCACTGCTAAACACATCACTGGATATTATTAGGGACTAAGCGTTGTATCTGTTCTTAATCAGCACAGTTTGCCTCAGTACAACATCATAGGCCATAAATCCACTTGTCCAGTGAAAAGAAATGGAAAATCTGTAGATAAGCTCAACCCATCGATGCCAGCTCTCTGAACTGAGCAAGCAGAGGAGCCCACAGCACACACAGTCTTGGTTGCCATCATCACACTGCAATAGACATGTGAATAACAAGGGCAAAGGGAGTTGTAGGACACAAGCCACAACCCTGTTTCACCCACCACCAGAGCATTCACTACACATGCACAGCTACTTCACTCCCAGGAGGAGGATAAGAGCAAGGGACAGCAGTAGCAAGCAAGGAGCAAGCTCATTCACTCACTCAGCACTCAGCTCAAGTTCATCACCCACACAGCCCACAGTTCATCACTAAACCACCAATCCCTCCACTTTTCACCACTGGATCCTTGCCAAGCAAGAGCAAGATGGAGTCGAAGCTCAAGGCCAAGCAGGAGCAAGGAGAAGGCCAGAAGCTAGGAATAGCAAGCTGGAGCAGGAGGAGCAGTCCAGCAAGCAGAGCAAGCAACAGATCCACAAGAACTACAAGCAACAGCCCCAACATCACCACACTTGAGCACAGGTTGATATTCTATCTCTAGCCAAATGATCTGCTAGATGCACATGGTGTGGTGGAGTGTTTCCCTCAGCTAAGCATAGAAATGCTATGCTAAAATCATCACAGGGAGTTAAATCAAGCAAAGCATCTGTTCTTATTAAATCAAAAGCCTCAGCCTATGCATCATGGGCAAGGGACATAAATCCATCAAATTGAGCAAAGGCACGCAAGCTTTTGTTGCTTGAAATCATATTCCTGTGAATCACACATCCAGTGGGTGTGCTGGGCACAAAACCCACAAAGGGGAGAGGCACCACAAGCACAAACATGCACTAATAACACCACTGGGTAGTATAAATAATTTTCCCTAGGCTAAAATAATTAGAATGCTTCTGTGTAACTCGAAGGAGGCATCACAGCAAGCAAAGCTAAATTATTTAGCTCAAGCAAATGAGATATACTAGCACAGGGCATTAATAGAGCATTTCATGAAAGGAACAAAATTATCAGAGAGCAATGTCAGAGCAAGACATCACACAGGTTTCTAGCAGAAACGCATCTCTGAGCTCTTGGGTTCAGAGTAGCACACACCAGCATCACCATCACCTCCAACAAATAATATCAGTGGCACACAAGGGTGCTCAGAGAGCAACACCAGAGCAACAACATCGCCCAACACCTAAGAACAGCAAAAACAAAAATTAACCCAACCTGCTACACATCACAGAGCACGGCCTTAGGCCAGAGGAGGGGAGAAGAAGGAGAAAAGGGAGAGAAACCTTACCTCTCGCCCATGGCCGTAACTCCACGGCGACGGGGCAGTGCCCGTGTGGCCGATGAAGGAGGACCACGGGAGGAGAGCACACATCAACTTCACCACGCCACGGCGGCACGGGATTGAGTTCCACACCAGCCACGGCCGAGCAGCATGGGCCGGGAGCACGGCAATGCCGCGCTGCCACCGGAACCCTAGGCGTGGATACGGGTCGCGCACGGCTGCATCCGGCAAGGAGAAGTGAATCGCCGGGGTAGATAGGGAGAGGACCGAGTGGCGCATCGTTTGCGCCACGGCACGGTGGCGGAGACGACCGGACCTCGCCGGATTCGTGCGGCGACGGCGGCGGCGGAAAGAGGAACTGCGGGAGGGAGAGAGTTCGGGGTCGTGAGAGAGAGAGGCGAATAGAGGGTGTGGCTCGGTCGGGTTGACCACCGACCCGAGCCAGGTTTTGGTCTGGCTCAACCCTGTTGAACCAGGGGCACTTTCGTCTTTTCACTTTTACAGAAAATTTTATTAAAAAGAAAAATTCTGAGAAAAAGATTTATTCAGTAAAATTAGAAAAACAATGCTGTAAAATAAATAAAAATATTCAGAGTAATTTTATGAACTCAAGGAAATTGTTTTGTATTATAAATTACTTTATCTTGATTTAAAATATAAGATATACCTTTATATCTATAAAACTTATTTTAAATAAGAATTTAAGTTTGAAAATTCAAACAAAATTCAAATAAATTAAGAAATAAATATATTCTTAATTTCCTCATATAATAAAATAAAATTATGTTACATAAATGATTCCTCCTATTATTTAATAAATCAAAATTTAAGTTTAATTAGTTAAATACTTTCTTCAAACCTTAAATATTCTAAAAAGGGAATTTAAATAAGATAAAATTATTAAAATTCTCATTAATGAAAAATACAAATAATATATATAAAAATGAACAGAAAAATAAAATCTATCTGTTTGTATAAAGCAAACACCTGTTTGACTAAAATTGAATCACCCTAACATTGAAACAACACTTTACTTATTAATTTAAATATTGGTTAATTCAATTAAATTGAACCCAATTGGTTTGCCTTGTGTGACTACCGTAGTTATTTGTAGAGTTTAATATTGTAAGGTGGTGATGTTTGATTGAGTAGTTTAGTGATTGCTTGTATTTGTTTGTTTATCGATTAGACGAGAACGTTGCTGGGATTATCGAGGAGGGGGAATTTGTTGAACCTGAAGATCAAGACCAAGGTCACTTTGCCGAGCAAGGCAAGCTATCCTCTGAGCTTGCATTTATATACATCTATTTTGGTTTACATGTTTTACTTATAAAGAGCAAAAGTGATTTATGTGGTGTTTGCCACAAAAGCTATGATTTTGAAACCCTTTTCCAAAATATAAGTATATTATTTTGACACCCTATCTGGAGATATTAGCTGGAATTTCTTTTTCAAACTATAGGATGGGAAAAATATTGTTTACTCAAAACTCCTTTGGAAATACTTGTGTGGTTGTGGAATACCGAGATGTCGGTGTGGAAATGGAGAAATGGTGATGTTTATGAAAAATGCACATTGTGTCCTTGTACTTACAGAACAACCAATACCCTGTGCGACCACATTTACCCACCTATGGGAAAGGGCGTAGTCATATAGTTTGCTCATATTAGTACTGGATGCCTCAACAACGGGGATGACCCCGTTCCATGAGGGGATGGTCTGAGGACCTACCCCCTGACCCGGGTCCTCTAAAGAGAAGAACGCCTGAGGGCAACGCCTGAGGGCTGATATGAATTGGAGATAGAGGATTGAATGTTCCACCATAAATCGTCGGACAGAACTACGAGTCCTCACACTTAGATTCCGACGGGCTGGGTTAAGTGTTGATGGAAAGTTTCATAGCGGCAGGGTCCTATACTAGCATGAGCAAAGGACAGGCTATGGTCGGTGACTCAACTTCGCATACACCTTGTATGGCGGAACGTGGCTGACACGATGAGTTACCGGATGGGTGTGGGAAAAGCGTGCTACCTCTGCAGAGGGTTAAAACTATTCGAATAGCCGAGTCCTCGGATATGGACAGTTGGAAAGAACTGCTTTGACCATGTGCAAGTTTTGCAAAGTTTTGATATTTGAAAATAAAATGGAGATGTGTTGTCTCAGCAACTCTACCGACGGGCTGGTATGAGGTTGCTGGAGAAGGATTGGACCATGACGGGCTATGGTCGAGAAGTGAAGAGTTTTGTGATTTGAAAGGTGAAAATGTTTTATGCAACTATGCCAACGGGCCGGCATGAGGTTGTGGGATTGAATGACCATGAAGGGTTATGGTCGAAAAAGGAGGAGTTTTGGGGAAATAAAACCGGGTGATGAATTTCGGGAAAAACATTTTTAAAGAGACCTCTTATCTTCTCCAATAAAGATATATTTTTGGGAAAAAGTTTTAAAAGAAAATTCTTACAAGATAGATTTATGGAAAAGATCTAAAAGCCTTCCTTTCTTTTTCAGTAAAGACATAGAGATTTCAAAACAGAGTTTTATCAAACAAAAGTCTATCCTTCCCTTTTCGACAAGGATGTAGAGTTTTCAAAGCAAACAAAGTTTTATTTAAACAATAAAAAGAATAGTGCATGCTCATTTCGGGGGTAGTTTGCGAGTACATTCAAATGTACTCATATTGGTTTCGTCCCTGGCTATTGTCTTAGCCAGATTTTGAAGAAGAACAGTTCGAAGAAGAAGACTTCAATAACGTCAATGCAAACTAGGGCGCTTCCCAGTCAGCTGCCTGTAGGGTTGGCAAGTGACTTGGGCTCCACGTTGATTTGGTGATTTCCGCTGCGAGTACCTGATGAAGTTATGGCTTCAATCAAGTAAGTATATTTATTCGGTATTTATGGGTGTTCTGTGATACCAATTCGAGTTATGTGCAACAACAGACTGATCGTGGGATTGTCGCAGGAAACATAACGGGTATCTCGGATACCTAATCCGGGGTCCCCACACGGTGTTCAATCCATCCGAATTCGTTTTTGAAAAATTTCAGGAACATGTAAAATAGACATAATTGTTTGTCAAAATATGAACGAAATTTAAATTTAAAAAAGACGAATTTGAAAAAAATTCGAGTATGAACAAATTTTAAATTTGAACAATTTTCGAATATGGAAAAATCTTGAATTGAGACGATTTTTGAATATGATTTTTTTTAATTGGAATAATTTTCGAATATCAACAAAATTTTGGATTTGATTTTTTAAAATTGGAACTATTTTCAAATATGAACAAAATCTTGAATTTGATTTTTTTTCAAATATGAACAAATTTTATAGTTAGTTAAACAATTTTTGGAGAAAAAATCAAAATCATAAAAAGTGAAAAAAGGAGAAAATAAAAAAAAATAGAAAAAAGAAAAATTAGAAGAGTGAAAAAGAAAACAGAAAAGTAAACGAAAACAGAGAAGAAAAAAGTAGGAAATGGACCAGCCCAGCAGTGCGGCGCTTCAGGCGGCGCGGCCGTCTAGCGCTGCCTGCTGGCGATATATAGCGTTTGGCCTGGGAAGCTATGACTGCGGCCTTGCATGGTGAAGAGTTGAAAGGGCGGCCCGGTTGTAGCTTGTAGGCCCAAAACTAACTCAAGTAGCGACGAGTTCAAAAGCCCAGGAAGCAACCACCTGAGACCCTTTCCGGAGAATAGTACTCCTAATTCAGAAAAGAACACCTTGAACATATCTTGATTCTCACATAAACATCTTGAATATGTCTTGATTCTCAACAAATAAAAATAAGGAAAAATCTCCCCTAAAAAACAAACAAAAGCTAGGGATTTTCCGTCCTAGAAATAAAAAGCACATAATCTCAAATTCTAAAATATGATTCAAGATGAAGTTGTAATTCAATGTGGCATTAAAGATAAATGTGATCCCACCTGTTACTGTGTCATGGATATTGTTTAAAATGGAACTTACTATTTTCTCCTTCTACAACCGGAGTTTCATGGCCTAGTTTGTCAGTAATTCGAATCAGCGCACCATTTTTCTAAGAGCGGGAAATCAGCAGACATAGGAGCTGCTCCTAAGTGAAACAATTGTGTTTTACAAATTAAACATATAAATGAAACCAATATTGTTACGATCATTCTCGACGTATGGAGAGACACAAGATGGCAAGGCACCCACACTCCTATCAAGGGAACAACATTTCATTTTCTGGATTTCTTTTGGCCCATCGTGAAATTCATTATACTTCAGGATTTTTTGAATTTTTGGTAAACATTTTTATTTTTTTGTTTAGATCGAAGATGTGGCACTTGAAGTTTTGGCATAAAAAGTTGTGGATAGCAGTACACCTACACACGAATACCATGAACCATACTTAGATAATAAACCACAATAAACGACGATACCAACTAAACGTTTTGCCAAAACTTGATTCTATTCACAATATATTCATTATCATTAGGAAATGTAATCGGATTAGATCGTGGTGAGATTATTTTTACCATATCCTTTAGAATATATTTTCATTGGATTCAAAGCGGAAGGGGGATTGACTGGTTGCCGATTTGAATGCGTAATTAGACCATGGATTCAAAATGGAAACAAAGCAGAATCGAAGCGGAAACAAAATTAATCGGATCTCCTTATGCATCGGATTCCTTCAAATCGGTATGAATTCTTTAAAGTGGATTCCACGCAGAAATTATCCCATGAGCTTACATCTCTACTTAACATACTACCATTTTCAAATTTGGCCGTTTTAATCCAATGTACTATATTTCGTCGCCATCAGAAAATTTTAACTTCAGCAAATTTTGCTCAAAATTCTATCGATTTTTTTACCTGCTCCTACCTTTAAAGCAAAAAATTTAAAAGTTCTACCGCCTCTATTTTATCGTTCTTCCAAGAGCTAGGAAACAGTTCCTCTCACTTGCAACTGTCCAAAAACTTTGACATGGTTTCAAACTAGTTCAAAATCATCTGGAGTTGACGTGTGACGTTGTTTAGTTTATTCGAAAAACCCCTACATACTTTCCTCTCACGGCCGTGACCTTCCCCTTTTCCCCTTGTAATCTCTATGGCCGGGATTCATATTTGGTAGATAACTATGAAGTTACTTGCTTGGAGAGGATTTACATCGTTGCGTGTATTCATATGGGTAGTTTGATTAAAATGTTAAATTAAGCACTTCACTATCTTATGATCTAAGTTAGCTACGAAGTTACTTGCTTGATAGAAAGTGTCTCTGTATTGTTCTTTGTTTCTCTCTCTAGCTAGTTGTTATTCAGAAAACAGTTATACACATGGAAGATTATAAAGAAACAATGGAGGTATGCATCGGTGGACGATCCAACTGAATGCGTAGGGCACTATCTAACAAAAGTTGGGACTAGAAGTTGACTTTGCTTGGCTCTTTGTATTGAATATGAAAGTGCTAGAGAGAACGAAATTTGGACCCGTTAACGACCCTGGTGAGGAGTGCAGAACTAATCCTAGCAGGCAGATACATGTGCACGATACGCCAGAATATATGCTGCTTCCTGGTCCGCGACCTTGCAAGTTTGCCTTGAATTGTTGAAACTCGGCGGTTCCTCTCTTTCTAGATGTGCCAATCGGATCGCTGGAGAGTTTTAATCTTCTATATATTGTTCAAACTGAAAGAAGTGTAAGAACATTAAATCAGTTTTGGTGCAAGCTACTGCTGTAGGGCGTTGGTCAGCCGAGTCTGCACCAAACCCTTAATTTGGTCACTCACAAGCGAAAAGCCGGTTGCTGTTTTTGTTGGCGCTGCATCTCGCAGCGCGGCTTCTTCTTCTACCTCTCTAACTCTGAACTCTCACTTGTGTCTTTCTCATGAACAAAAACTACACACACGCACGCATACACCAAGGAAGAAGAACACATGAAGCTTTGCCCAGCCCACTCTTCCTTGATGAACAACAAGAGACTACATTGTTTTGCCTCAGCCCTCACGGCCTTTTTTTTCTCATTAACTGAATGAACTATTTTTTTGTTGTTGAGAAACACAGTACAACACAGACGCTCACATACACGTGCACACACTCACCCCTATGAACGCACACACGCACACCCTACCCTATAAGCACCTCCGTAATACCGAGCCGGCGGGGCGAGTCTTGAGATTGACGAAGTCACCACGGGCGCCTCGCTGTCGACGGGAACGTCGCTTCCCACTGAAGAATATTCCGCCTAAATGAGAAACACCAATGTCAAATCTGGGGTTTGAACTCTGGTGGGCTGTGGGTACAACCACCCTCCTAACCATCTTGCCACGGGCAAGTTCTCCGAATGAACTATTTATACACAGAGGGTTGGCATTCCAGCCATGCAACTGACGCCACACTCATCCACTAACTACATGCATGCACACCACACTGGCCACTAACACCACGCCATGCAGTCATGCACTAACAAACTCACTCCACTTCCTGGAATCACTCCAGCGTGCATACGACCCGGCTAACCAGCTAACCAGCCAACGAATTCTAAACTGACCAATTCTCTCAGTTCCAACTCGTAGTCTATATGCAAACTAAAACAAATATGCAGACACATGAACATGACAAGATTAAAACTAACAGTTTTAGTACTGCTATATGTATGGGACTGGTGGAAGACTCGGAACACGATGAACGCTGGAGACAACGATAGAACTGGAAGAGTGAGGTCTGTCATGTCATTCAGTAGCCACCATGTGCAATCTCCTCTACGAACCCTGCTGTATAGGTGAAGCTTCAGTTCGAAAGCATTGGAATTGGATGAAGGGTAATGGTTCAGAATCATGCAAAGGTCAATTTTTATGCTGCTTTTCATCGATTGGTGAGCTGCTACAAGATGTCTGAAGAAACTGCAGCATATAGCTCTTTTGAGCTTTATGGTTTCCATTTTGCTCCTCGTAGCTCAGTATCTCAGAAAATGCTCTGGGAAAATAGGAAAAGCTGCGGTGCAAACGATTAGATCAAGCAGCTGTCAGACTAAACAAACGGTATAAACTAAATCAGCGCAGACGGGTAGGGCACCCCCTATGTTTTTTCTTCTGCACAATGAACAAAGGAAGAAATCTTGTAGCCCAAACCACCTCAATCGCAGTTCGGTTCGAATTCAACTCAGAGCCCATCACAGAAGTAATTATAGCCCACTCACGCGCGGTAAGGACGCAAATTCACTCGTCCTTCACGTTCACGTACTCGACTCGATGCTGGCGCGCGGCGACAAGTACATGGTGGCGGCGGCGGCGGCCGACCTCATCAGCGACCAATCCGACGTCGTGCTCGGCACCATCGTGTCGCTGCTGCCCACCAAGGAGGGCTGTCGCACGCAGGCGCTCTCCCGCCGGTGGCGCCCCATCTGGCGGTCCGCGCCGCTCAACCTCGACGCCGCCGGCCACGGATTATCCGCAAACACCATCTCCCAGATCCTCTCGGGCCACCTCGGCACCGTCCGCCGCATCTCCATCAACGCAGCCGACGACGCGAGGTTCAGCTCCCGGGACGTCGACCTGGGCAGCGTCCAGGAGCTCGATCTTGGTTACAACTACAAAGACCGCCACTGGCTGCCGGCATACGCATCCCCCCTCGCGTTCCATGTGGCCACGTTTACCCGATTCGGCCGTCCGGCCAACTTCGCCATCGATTTCCCAAGCCTCGAGAGACTCAACCTGTACAAGCTCACATTGACGGAGGAAATTCTAGCATCCGTACTCTTGGGCTGCCCAATGTTAAGGAATCTCGTGCTATTGGAGATTGTGGGATCTCACAGGCTTCGCATCAGCTCTCCGTCGCTCAGGACATTCAGCTTTCGTTCTCCTTCACCTCAACAACTAGCCTCCTACTCTAGCACCGCCGTCGTGGTCCAAGAGCTGATCATCGACGACGCACCTTGCCTCGAGAGCTTGCTGCTGCCCTACCCAGACCACGGCCCGGCCACCGTCCGTGTGCTCCATGCTCCCAAACTGGAGGCATTAGGTTACCTCAGTAAAGGCACGTCACACCTCTAGCTCGGAACAACAGTTTTTCAGGTACTTAATTGCGGCTTTAATTCTTAATTCATGTTTATGCATGACTTTCTGCATTTGGTTTTAATAACTAGTATGCGTTTTGTTATAGAACATGGTTTCTGCAAGCTTGACAACTACAATGCCCACCGTGAAGGTTCTAGCTCTTCATGGTATTGGCCCTGATTTGGATGCAGTTCTAGACTTGCTCAAGTGTTTTCCTTGCTTGGAACGTTTGTATATCATCGTAAGTACTCATATTTTCTAGCTTGATAATCATGTCATACTAGTTAGATTATATCTTAATGTTCTTTTTTTCCTTGTATCTCCAGCTAGATCCATATCAAAATTGGTTTCAACCAGCAAAGAATAAAAAAATATGTGAGAAAATATGCCTTGCCAGGTGATCCGATTCAGTGCCTTGACCTCCATCTAAAAAAGGTGGTGTTGAGAGCCTACTATGGCAATGGTACGGAAGTTGACTTTGTAAGGTTCTTTGTTTTGAATGCCAAAGTGCTAGAGAGAATAGAAGTAGGACTCCTTCGTGACTACAGTGATGCATGGATGAAAAATCAATACATTGAACTACAATTACAAGACAAAGCTTCTGGTGATGCTCGTTTTCAATTCAAAGGGTTTAGTTCGAGTCATGCCAGAAATAATAAGAAGCATATCCATGATCTCTCAATTGTTGATCCATTCAATGCCTCTTTCCGGGAAGATTATGCTCCACTTCGGGAAGATTATGCTCCACTTTGGGCCGACAGTAGGAGCCGACGCATTTAGGACTCGCACGCAGAATCAACGCTCTCGCATCGCACACGCACAGAATCGAGTCGGCCTCACCTTAGCAGTCGCAACTAAAGCATCGATAGGAAAAAGGCCAAACAGGACAACTGAGCCACGTCTGAACAGAATATTAGAGGTAGTCAAAATTTTGCACATAATTCTGGGTGGGCCACGGCCCACCCTGCCCACCCGCTGGGTCCGCCCATGCTTGGGTGGACATACTACACTGACATTGGGTTGGTGAGGTCTCGGTGAAGGCGTAGCACCAAGCGATGATGACGTTCTTGACGTTCTTGGCGTCTCTCCCCTTCTTGGAGGTCTCGTTCTAGTGCCTAACCTCCCTCGTCGTTTGAGACTCGGGCTCTTCAGGTGAAAACCTAAGTTTCAGCCTTCGTCGAAGTAGACGTTGGTTAAAAGCGGTGTCTTGGAGGTCCGATACTTCATCGGTTGCGTTCGATTTAGTTACCTTGCAACTTCGTCGGCGGCTAGGAATTTTCGAGGCCTAGCGCTGGAGGTAAGAGCGATGGCTTCAGAACCCTTTTTTTTGGCTGTAGGGGGTCGTATGATCACTTGGGTGCAGATTCGACGCCTCTGTGAGGCACGATCTTGGGATCATTGAGTGTGTTGTTGTGGTTTGGAGGTATGTGATGGCTCTGGGAGCTTGGTTGTGTCCCTTCCCGATTGAAATCGGGTCGAGTGGTGCTCGGCCTCAGGGTCGGTGTGTGAAGTCATGTGTTATCGATTTTCGGTCAGTTTGTCTTATTAACTGGCCAATTCTCTTCTTTTGGCTTGTTTTAAAAATAGATTTAGATTTATGAGAAACAAAATTACACAATGCGTGCTAAACAAGCTAGGTCGGATAGGAGAAGGTTCTTGTGGATTAATTATAACCAGGTTTCCTTACTGGCACTCCGTGGAGTGATTATAATCCTGTCTGTTAATCAATAATAAAGATCTAAGTTGTTCGCAAAAAAATAAAGAATTGCTGAACAAACTAGGCCGAAAAACGTATTGCGGCTCAAAAGTGGGTGGACCGAATTGTCTGGCGTTTTGAAGAAGAGAGAATAGCCAAAATACCACTAGTAAAAACCGAAGTTGTCAAAATACACTAGTGAAAACCAACTTGCCAAAATAACACTCCTCGGTCAGTTTTTCATTCCAAAATAACACTACCGTTAGATGTCAACCAATTTCTGTTAGTCAAACCTGTTAGTGACTTGTCAGTTTTTCAGTATTCCCAACTTGCCCCTAAGAGCATCTCTAACAGAGCCCTCAAACGCGCCGAAACCGTAAAATAACCGACAAAGACGGTTCCGAAACCGTAAAAATGAAAATAGCAGAAACCTTAAACGGCACGGGCCCGTAAAACATTTTGAGGGCGCCCGTGAAATCGGCCCGCGGAACTGCGAATTCAGAGGTTTCCCCCACGAACCGCCGGGCCCCCGTATATCTCTCGAGCGGTTGGCGGGAGGGACATTTCAGCATCGTCCGGACGCGTCTTCTTCCCCCATTCCGCCGCCGCCCCCGCCGCCGCCCCGCCGCCGTAGATTTAGGGCAACTCAAAGCGCTCCTGCAGTGGTCGCGGCCAGGACCATCCTCTCCTCCTCCGGATCTACCGCTCCCGCCCTTTTGGAGCCGCCGCGCCCGTGGAATCGCCGCCGCCGAGGTAAGCCGCCGCCGCCCCGCCGGATCTGACAACCCGGTCAAATTAGCTGCTGATTCTTCGTTCGTAGGCGTAACCCGAGGTCTTGAACGCGTTGCAGATGTCGTTGACCCCGTGCGAGGAGTTTGTGCTCTCGGATTCTTCGTCCTCCGACGACTCGGACGTGGAAACTTTGTTCGAGAGTCGCCGGCGGCAGATGGTGGTTGCCGTCCTCGCCGTGAAGGAGTTCGAGGACCGCTTCAGAAGGACGCGGCAAGGCTCACAAGCTGGCCGGCTCTGCATTCCGCGGAACCGCTTCTACGGCAACGAGTTGATGATGCGGGACTACTTTGACGAGAAGCCGACGTACCCGGCTCACATATTCCGGAGAAGGTACCGAATGCGCCGTTCTCTCTTTGTGAAGATTGTGCGAGCTTGTGAGGCGAATTGCCGTTATTTTACCCGCCGGAGGAATGCTGCGGGTTTGCTAGGATTTAGTGCATATCAAAAAATCTCTGCCGCAATGAGAGTGATCGCATACGGCGTTCCAGCTAGAGGCCATTGCGTCTGAAGACCTATGGATTTGGCATTGCTTTTTCGGTTTGCCGGGCACGCTCAATGATATCAACATTTTGCAGAGGTCCCATCTACTTCGTAGGCTAGCAGAAGGTGATGCTTCGGCTTGCAACTACACTGTCAATGGACATGATTACACACAAGGATACTATCTGGCAGATGGTATTTATCCTCCGTGGTCTACATTTGTGAAGACTATCTCCAAACCAAAAGGAAAGAAAGAAGTTGAATTTGCAAGGGCACAAGAGGCATGCCGAAAGGATATAGAGAGAGCATTTGGTGTTCTCCAATCTAGGTTTGCCATTGTTCGAGGACCTGCCCGTTTTTGGGACAAAAAAACTCTGAAAAACATCATGACATGTTGTGTGATTCTTCACAACATGATCATTGAGGATGAAAGGGACCTCAACTTGGATTTGTGCTATGACAATGTTGGTAGCCGTGTGAAGCCAGCTAGAAACCCTGATGCTGTACAAGCATTTCTTGAGACTTACAGGAAGATTGAGAACGATTCCACACACAAGCAACTGCAACTGGATCTCATTGAGCACACATGGCAGTTGCACGGCCAGTAATTCTTTATTTGCGTTCATTTTATTCCATTTCATTTCCATTCTTGTATTGGATTATTGTTGCGTTGACATTTTATTGTAATAATATGGATTATTGTTTGATCTACTTAGTAATTTTTATTGTGAAATGGATGATCTTTAGTGCTGAAAACTGTATGCAAATGCTGAACATTTTGACATATGACCTACTAGTTTTACGGTTTCGCGCAATAGCAGAATGTTTTAAGGTTCCGCTTTACGGGTACTGCTATTGCGCGGCTCGTTCTCCCGTAAAAAACGCGCACCTTCCGACCCTTATGAATCGTTTACGGTTCCCGGTTTGAGGGCTCTGTTAGAGATGCTCTAAACCTATCTAATCTTTCCCAATCTCTCCCGCACGGACAGAGACATGGCGGCGCGAGGAGAACTCGCGAGAAAGCAGCCCAACGCCGGCGCCTCCCTGCCGCTCCCCCTCTGACCTTGCTCCGCCGCCAGTCTCCCTGCTCCCCGCCCGCCCGTGTCCCTGCTCCCCGCCCGCCCGTCGCGCTGCTCCACGCCCGACCACCGGCCTCCCTTAGCTCCGGCGGCAGGCTTCGCGCCTGCTCGTGCGCCACGGCTAACGCGTGCTTGTACCGCCTCCTGCGCGCCTGCAGCGACCTCCACGGACCGGCTCGTCCCCTGCAGGAGCCCTGCCCGTCAGCGCCCCGCCCCTGCGACCTCGACCTTGACCGTCACGCACACACTGGCCGCCGCCGCCGCCGCCGAAAATTCCCGAGCCACACGCAGCCATGCCGGACGCGCCGGCGGAGCCCGCTGGATTTCATGGGGAGGAAGCCTCTGGCCGCCGCATCTTCACGGAGTTCATGACCAGGTAGGGCGTCGTCCTCCCTCGCCAATTTACTCCCCGCTGCTACTTCCTCTCTACCCGCGCGTCCCGCTGGTTCTTCTCTCCTGGATGCCGGAGTTCAGTTCGCTCCATGTGTGATGCTTGCTTCCCTCATCGCAGGGTGACGCGGTTCGAGGAGCTCGTGGATAGCGGGAGGCGATTCCTGGCGAGATTCCGGCAGGAGCTAGGTTATCCTTTATGCACAATGATTTCCCGTACCATTTTCTTAGTATCTAAACTAGATTAGGTTCGTTTCCACAAAATTTCTCTGCTATCTCAACTGCTTAAACTTGTTCCCCACAAAAGAGAAGCACTATGTTGTCACTTGCTATCATCCGTCAGAGATCAAAGTCAATGAGGTGCTCTGTTGTTTCAGAGTATTTTAAGAGGCCGCCTGTTCCGACTGGATCAGATGTTATGAGTGAGATTGTTGGATCGAACTGCACCGGCAGGATGAAGTCGTATCTCGAAGCAGGCTGTGGCCTTCATTGCCGGAACATCTCCAACTTGAATCAGTGTGAGCTATTCTGCACGTCTCGGTTATTTATTCCTCTAAGCAGTTGAGTGTGATGATTTTCCAAAATTGGGCTAATTAACAGAAATAAATTCACAAGTTATTGTCGGATGCACAGTATGCTTATCTTGAGGCTAGAGCCAGTGAAATAGAAACAAATTACCGAACGTGCGCATGCTTTGGAGAAATGGATGTCTGTCATCAAATTTTGCGGCCTATTTTACCGTATTCCTAAATCTCTGCATCTAGCTTGATAAGGAAGTAGCAACTATTTGTGTTTTTTCAAAACTATGTGTCAAATACTTTCCCACTATTGACATATGTTATTAAGTATTGAACCTTCCTATTGCAGCCAGTTAAATATTCTAAATTATTTGAAATATTTTGACAAAAAGCCTTCAATTGCCTTCCTGTTCCTGATATATAATGTGACTGTTAATACTGGTGCAAAACTAGATATTCGTCTTTCCACCTTTCATTTGTTCTGTCCTGAGTATATATCCCTTTGCCTTAAAACTTCTGTGTCTTTATTTGTTTTGTTCGGAATAGATTCCATATTTCAAGGATCTTTTATGCATGGAAGTTACTCAGCACATCACAAACTCACTCCCCCTTTTCCTTTCCATGGGCTAGTGTATATTTTTATCTAGCTCATATAGTTAAAATTACAGTGTGAGGTTGTGATTATAGAATTTTACCAATTCATGACTATGAGATACTTTCTGAATGAGTTATGCTTGTTCTGTTGTAATTCTTCACTTCTAGTTGTAAATTGTACACTCCGAGAGACATGGTGCTTTATGAGTGAGGTGCAACTTTCTGTCAATTTGATATTAAATCTTCTCTTTTCTTCTAGAAGTAAATGCATGCGAGGGCGAGCTTGAAGAGCATATAAACAAAGGTATTTGAAAAATCCTCTGTTTCGTGGTAATAACCAACAATGCAGCTTTATTAGTCTGTTAATAGTTGTTCTGTTTGAAAAGATTCCTGTAATATTAAACCACAACTTCGCTGTAACTCTGATGCAAAATCACCGGATGGCTTTACTTGGTAGATTTGCACAGACTAGTGCAGCAAAAGGTGCTTCCGAACTGAGAGACATACTTATTTCGTGCAATTCTCACCTTTGTTTGCGCTTTAAATGTTCTTATAATTCTAACTTTTAAGAGTGTATGCAAACTGTTCTCATGGTTGAACAAAATTTGGAAACTAGAGTAGAAATGTTGACATGTTAATACTAATGCTGAGCAATGCACCGACAGTGTCACCAATTCTGCACCTATGAAATGTATGGAAATTTGGAAACTAGAGTAGAAATTGGAGGCATTCTGTCAAATGATACAAATGTCTGAAGTTCTTCTTACGTTTATTTTCTAGACGGACGAAAGGTGTAAGGCACTAAAATTGTACAGTTTCTGAAATGCTTGTATCATTTGGTCGAAGAGCCTGTTACTGCAACTTTATACAATTGAGAGTTGCCAAATTATAAATGTTCTCAAGATCGACTGTACACATATATAAAAAGCGACAGCACACGACTGTTCAGTTTGTAACATAGGTGTCTGGACTTTCTGTCTGCTGCGACAATTGATGCAAAAAGAAAAACATATCGTGGTCGGCAGGATTCGAACCTGCGCGGGCAAAGCCCACATGATTTCTAGTCATGCCCGATAACCACTCCGGCACGACCACTTGTATGAGACGAATCGGCCCAATGACCTACTACTTTGTGACCACCTCCGTTCCACATTTCGCAAAACCACGAGGAGAATTATGGAACGGAGAGAGTAAATCGGAATTTCATTTGAATACATACAAGTACAGTGCATCGGATTATGCTGTGTTTAATTAGTACTCCACATCACATAATGTTTAGCTAGAATGCAGACTTTACCACGACCTTCCTGCTTGAGAGTTGACTTGAATATACATGTCGTTTGCAGGTTATAGCTCTACACAAAATCGATTGACAAAACGAGGCAGTTTAGAGCAGCATGGAATGTCATCTCAATCTCATACACTCGGGATCTCCTCTTTCGTATTATTTATTGATGAAATAATCATCAAAATTAGTTCGTAGATAACACACCACGCGTGATATTATCTCATGATATCATCTCACTCGAGCTTGTGCAGCTGGGCCGGCCTCCGAGCAGCCGCCGGGTACTCGATCAGCGGCCGGACAGGCGGAGCCGGCAGCAACGCGGCAGGAGGAGCGAGCGCGAGGCGTCCGGCCGTCGGCGGCGGAGCGGGCGCCGCCGTGGACAGCAGCAGGCGGAAGGTCCAGGCGAGCACGTCGGGCGCGAAGGCGCGGAAGACGAGGAACACGTCGTACCAGCCGGGCCGCCCCACCCTAGCGTCCCCGCGCCGCGCGCCCTCCACCACCGCCCGCGCGTACGCCTCCACCGCCTGCGCCTGCACTCCTGCAGCCTGCAGAGTCGCTGTCTCCACCTTGGTCCACTGCTGCGCCTGCGCCTGGTCCGGCGACCCCGCGCTTTCCTCGAGCGCGAGCCTGCCGGCGCCGGGCTCGCCGCCGATCCAGCCGTGCGTAGCCACGGTGATGCCCACGTCGTCCTTCACCTCGTACCGCAGCGTCTCGTAGAAGTCGGTCACCGCCGCCTTCGCCGCCTGCGGCAGCCATCGATCGGGCAAACGAATTCAGTTCGAGCAGTCGGAGAGATAGGTGGTAAGTTAAGGCGGGCTCACGGAGTAGAGGCTCATCCGGGGCATGGGCAGCCAGGGCTCGACGGAGGCGTTGACGACGATCCGGCCGTGGCTCCGGCGCAGGTGCGGCAGCGCGGCGTACGTCGGGTATACGTTCCCCCAGAAGTTGATGTCCTGCACAGTGAGCACCGATCATTTCCTTCCCAGTTTTGAGGAACCAAATCATGGACACGTATCTGAAGAACGCGTACCATGAGGTGAGGGAAGGCGGCCGTGTCGCCGGCCTCCTCGAAGTTGAAGTCGTGGCCCAGGCTCACCGTGTTCACCAGATGGTCCACTGCAACGCCCATCACAAAGTACACATAATTAGAGGCAGAGCTGCGGCAGGGAAGTCGAACTTGCTCTGCCGCGGGAGGGAGCTGCGGCAGAACAGAGCAGGCAGGCAGGGCAGCGCAGGGGTCGCGGCAGGCAGTGCAGGGGCACTGGGGCAGTGTAACTCGGTCAGAGCGGTTGGAACTCACGCTGGCCGAAGTAGCTAATGGTATCGGCGACGAGCCGGCGGCAGTCGTCCTCCCTGACGACGTCGGCGGCGACGACGAGCACCTGCCCGGCGCCGAGCGCACGGGCGTTGTCCCTGACCGCGAACAGCCGGTGCTCCCGCCGCGCCACCAGCACCAGGTTCGCGCCGCGCCGCGCGTACTCGTAGGCCACCTGCTCGCCGATGGCGGAGGAGGCGCCCGTGACGAGGACCACCTTGCCGCGCATGTCCTCCTTGGTGAGCGTCTTGACGGCCCACTCGGCGGCGCGCAGGAAGGCGAGCGTGGGCCACGCGAAGGCCAGCATCACCATGCTCGCCGGCGGCACCACCAGGTCCATCAGCGCGGTCAGCGCCTGCTCCATCTCCTCCGATCCGCCGGCCGGTGTCTGTCCTGATCTCCTCGGCGGGTGGCGGCAACAGCAGAGCAGAGCGGCAAGAAGAATCGAGAAAGGAAAGTCGGAGAGTGAGGACGGCCTGTGTCCGTGATGTTTTACGGGTTCGGTGGGCGGATAAGGACGGCCGTGCAGGCGTGCATGGGTGGCAGCTGCCGCCATGGACACGACACGACCGAGCTCGGCGCCACGAGGGTACGTACGTACTCCCTCCGTTTTTTAATAAGTATAAGATGTTTTAGCATTTGTCTACATGCACATGTACACAAATGTATGTAGACATGTGTTAGTGTGCATATTCGCTCACTTTAGTATGTATCTAGACAACATGTGTAACACCTAAAACATCTTATATTAAAAAACGGAGGGAGTATGTACTAGGAGGCAGGTTTTGGCAGCTTCCTGACGAAGACACACCAGCAGCAGAGTGTATATTCTTCCTTCACCATTGCCACGTACGATTTCCTTTTGTTATGAAAATACTTGTAGAGACAAATTTATGCGTGCGATTTTGATAGACACATAAGAAATTTAAAAAGCCAGCCGATCATACTTAAAAAGTGAAATCCGGGCCACCCGACCATTGCAACATCCATACCCCGTGGGCAGCATCTTTTTATGCCTATGCAACAATGTTGCGGAATTTTTTCTCGCGGAGAAAACCATGCAAAACCGTACTAAAATTTCAAGCACATCCGTGTACCAAAATTATTTATAGATGCAACAAATACTTATTAGCCACAGGAAAAAAATCCCCAAGAAAGATCGTCGCACTAATGCAGTGTAGAAGCCAATGCTTACAGGAACAGAAAAATTGTTGAACCTAATCATAAAAAGAGCATACATCACAACATATGCAACGGGTAATGAAATCAGAGAGAATGCCGCACGAGGAAAGCAAAGATGCAACTTTCTATGAATTATTTCAAGAGACCGACTGAAATGGTTCTAAACTTGGGTATATGATTGTGGTCCTCTAGTTGCAGACAGCCACGCGAATGGGACGCCCTGATCGAGGATGGCAGGGGAAGGCGTGATCGACCTGGAACAATGAGATATGTCAAGGACGCGAGGGGACTTCGTTCGGGAGGCGGAGGAGATAGCTGGGGGAGGAGATCCGGCGGCGGCGAGCTGGTTTCAAGGCAGGTGGTGTGGCGGCGGAGAAAGCCTACCGTGCCCGTGCGCTCGCTCGGGTTTGTTCTGCGCTGCGAAACAAAAAGGTCTCGGGGTGGGGGGTACGGTCGAGGGCAGATGAGTTTCTCGTTGCAGCTTGGGGTGGCAGTTTTCGTGTAATTACGACCAACGAAATGTCCAAAGCTGTTTGCCCCCTCGACAGACTTGCGGGGAAGCTCAGGAGCACCTCAAATAATGTTTTTTCCCATCTGAAGGAAAACGACCTGCTTCGGCAAAAGACTACAGCACAGCCAAGCCATTTGATTCGATTGGCCTGCTTTTTTTCTTGGAAAGCAAGTAGAAACCTAAACAGAGAGGCCCGTAAGTATATTCTTCCTTGACCATTGCCACATACAATTTCTTTTGCTATAAAAATACTTGTAGAGACAAATTTATGCGTGTGATTTTGATTCAGACATATAAGAAATTCAAAAGGGCATGCAACCGATCCTACATAAAAGTGAAATTCGGGTCACCCGACCACTGCAACATCGCTACTCCGTGGGCAACATCTTGTTATGTCTATGTAACAATGTCGCGGAAATTTTTCTCGCGGAGAAAACCATGCAAATTCATACTAAAATTTCAAACACATCCGTGCATCAAATTTATTTGATGCAACAAATACTTATTAGCCGCAGGAAAAAAGTCCCCGAGAAAGATTATCGCACTAATGCAGCGAGAAGCCAATGCTTGCAGGAACGCAAACATAGTTGAACAAACAACATATGCTACGGGCAATGAAATCAGAGAGAGTGCCGCACGAGGAAAGCAAAGATGGGCGCATGACGTCAGATAAGGTGAAGCCAGTTAAATCAATACCGGTGCTAGGTCTGACTTGACGCATATCCAAAATGTCACTTTTTTGGTGTACTTCATGTGAGTAATAACCACAAAAAGGCTATGAAAAAGGCTTACGACCTTAGAATCAAGGATATATATACTCGACAAAATGCAAGAAAAATGGACCTTAACGACCACACCTATGTTTATTACATGGAACCGGAAATAAGAGAACGACTAAGAAAACGCTTATGCTCGATCTTAAAATCAAGGATACTCAAGAATGTCTATAATATAAATCCAACCTTCTTCAAAATGCAAGTGGATGCACCAATAACCATCGCCAGACTAGCGAAAACAAATGATTCCTAGCCACTGTAACTGCTATTTACAAGTGAACTTTTATGGTGTTGTGCAACAGATATAACTTGTTATTTTTACAAGTTTATGCGGGTTGACTCTATCACTGCTTGTCAATGACCGAAAAGTTACCCCACCTAAGAAGGATTTGCCATCTGTGATCTGCCTGACCACCATGTCTTGCTCTTCCTTGTTCTTCGGAATGGCAGAAGATTCGTCCTGTTTCTCGTCATCCATGATAAGAACCACCTTCTGCAGATTGGGAGCCCGGTCCAACATCGCTCTAATAAACGTCAGTTGCTGCTGTAGAGGTCTGAAGCCGATGATGTGGAGCTCCCTCAGTACCATGTTCTTGGAGCCGCGGAAGTCCAGCTCCCACTGAGGATTGGTTCTTTTATGGGCGAGCCACGGTATGTACTCGTATTGCTTCTCACATGGTTCAAATAACTGTTTTTGGATAAGAAACCAGAAAAAAATTAGTTGGGCTCTTCGGATTCAACATCACATCTCTTACCTAAATGTGCAGAAAGAAAGAAAGGCAAAACACAATGTTCCAAGATTATAGAAAAGCTGCACATTATACAAAAGAGTTCACAGCAATATTGTTTTAAAACGAAAAAGTATCAATGAGGGGTGACGAAGATGTGTTTATGTATTGGATATAAAGGAAAAGCTTACACAATGTTATTTTCAAGATTAAAAACATACTCAAACTGACAAGTAATTGTACTAAGATATAAACAATACTCACCTCGATATGCAATACTTCAATAGAGGGAGCGGCCTCAAGAAAGGCTGTACTCCACAGAAGGTCAAACTGAACAAAGACGCCTAGTATAAACAACTTCCTTAGCATACTGAATGCGGAGGCGAGTTGTTTTATTTCAGGCTGCAGCCAAATCTGGAAACACGATAAAAAAGAAGAAAAAATCAGACAATTATATGCACTATGTACATATTTAGGAGATGATTTCAGAGTAATTTATCGCTGAACTCTATTCTCGAAACATTGGGGCATGGGGAACAAATAAATTATTAAGGGAACAACAGTTCTATTGTAACAAAGAAACAATTTTAGCCAAACTTCCTTCTAGGACTGAGATCATGCTAACATACCATCCAAAGCTTGCTTAAAATGTAGTTTTATGGCCCTACCAATCTTTGTGCAGTTTTCTGAAAACCACTATTAAAGGAGCAGTTTCATGGTAGCTCTTGTAATAACTATGTCATACAGAAGCATGTCTATTGTTACAACTAGGATAACTGTTAGAAACTCAATACAGAAAAAACTTGAACGAGTACTTACCGTGTTTCCTATGAAATTCAATGTGAGAGTGTGTATGCCTGTGGCTCCGTGTAGAAGCTCACTTAATGTAAGGGAATGCTGGTTCAGGTACAGAAAATGTTCAAGTTCCAATTCCTCAAGGGATGGGACACAACCAAACGACAAGGGGGGATCGTTAAATTTCCAAATTAACTGTTTGACCTTCTTCAGTTTTGGAAGGGATATCAACTCAATTCTCCGGAACCAACACCTGTCGAGCTCAAGAACACAGACTTTTGAGTTTGGTGCATCTATCTTCCACAGACCGGCGGGACCAGCATGACAAAAAGCAAGGTTCAAATGCTTGAGTTGCGTGCAGCAGTCAAACAAGATATGGTCCATGTCCAATTTGGAGAAATCCAGGGTGTATAGAGAGAGTGTTGTGAGGCAATGGGGGACACTAGGGTAGGAACGGAAAAAGGCATCCATGTCCTGAACACGTTTCAATACGTCCGAGGCAGACCATTTAAAAGGTTCCTTTTCGTCGAGAATGGCGAGATCCAAATCCTTCAGCAAACCACGGTCAATTGCTTCACATAGTAGTGGGCCAATATCGCACGATAAATTGTCGATCAAAAAGAGCTTAAGCTGCAGCCTTGCGACAATGGATTCTCTTCTAGGTTTACTAAATAAACTCTTGGTCGCTGCGGTTATAGCAAGCATCACGTCATGTACGGCACTAGCCTCATTAGGCTTTGAGTGTGGATCAGACATGAAATTCTTGACATCAATGTCGAGCTCGGGTAGCAACCAGGGCAGCAGCCTCCACCGTGTTGACAACATACTTGTCGACACAGCGGTATTTAGGTCTCCAACCCTCCCCAATATACACAATAGAACATCATCTGGAAGCATGCTGAGCTGATCTTCCTTCTCCGACAGCTATACAAAAAAAATATTATGGATCAAATTTTTTAGTTACTGAATTTGTAAATTCAAAAAACATGACGATCAAACAGATAAGAGTTGCATAATACTGGAGTAGTGTTTTGTAAAAATAGAAGTGTGCTATATTTTGCAATCGATCCGCGTTCATAATTGAACTGCTTTGTACAACATGAGAACAACAACAACGAGGCAAGTAATGGGGTGAAATTAAGAATAAACTTACTCGGCGGCGTGAATTGTTGTCATTATTTAACTCCATGAAGAATCCAATCCCGCAGAGGCTTCTGCACATACGAAGCTTAACTGGCTCAAACGGGAAGGTCGGAACCGAGAACAATTAATGCGTTTTTTTTTGCTATCCAACTTGATCAGACTATAGACGAAGCACATCAATATACAGTGTAGTGTCGATTACTACGTACCTTCCCCCTTCTCCTAATCGAAAGTGTGGCCCTGATCAGAGTCGAACAACAGGTGCTTGCTGCCGATTGCTTCGAAGATCAGATCAGACACTGCAGCCAAACGGAATTGTTCTGCGCTTATGAGGTTGAATCTAGAGTTCTTGGATGTCCCGCTGCTGCGGTTATTACCATGAGTACATAAGGAGTTCGAAGGTCGAACGGCGTTACCTTGGGGGAGGCGGCGCTGGCCAGGACGCTGCTTCAATGGGTGTCGGCTCAAGGAGAAGAGACAAGGCCTTCTTTCATCGATCGACTAGTTGAATTCGGTGCGGCCCTTGATGATAATTTCTGTTAATGGTATGTTTCTTTGTTTTAGCTGCATAATATATTTTGCAAGGAGAACATTAATCATGTGAGAGAAAAAATCATGAATGAGCATATGTCTTGAAGTCGAAAAATGGATGGACAAACCTGATGCTCAGACTAAAAAACCAGCTGCATAATCAACAGTGCTCATATATACAAATTGAACGATCTGAACCCGTTGTAGCATGTACATTACTAAAGAGATGTAAGCTACGATTGATTTTCTTGTGTTGATAAGGCCATAAGTAAAATACAAATGAAGATTTAAGTCCGCAGTATTGAATCTGGCCAACACAAATCATTCTATAAGCGGGTAAAGTGGTGCGCACTAACTTGTGAAACAATAATATCCATCCTAGTTTTGTGCTATGCTACTTGCATCTTTGTTTTCCTTGATCCAAGAGTCGAAGACAATCATCTCCAGAAGCAAACGTATTCATGTAAAGATGAGGCTCCACACCTGCAACATGCGCACAACCAAGTATTACTGAACAGCCAGAACAACCTTCAGCTTCTCCGTGCCTTCAGCTTCTTCACGAAGACATGGGACAATAAATCTCCTCTTACACCGATTGGAAGCAGCCTGACCTGGGCGACAGTAAGCATGGGCAGAACTCCAATAACGGAAGACAAAATATATGGACGTCCGTCTAGGCAGGAGACGACGACATACACCTAAAAAACTAAAGGTTTAAAGTGAAGGCCAACCTTACGGAGTCAGATATGAAGCGATATGCATAACCATGTCTGGATGTAAGGCTGGCGTGTTGATCACAGAAGGACAAACCGGCCGGACCGTCGAGACATCTGTAACATCTGTAATAAGAAACATAGCCTTTATCAGAAAATAGAATGAACAGGGAAAAAGCACAATGAAAATTTAGAAGCCTAAAGAAGGTCAGCATCAAAACCTGAAGAAGAACGGCCAACTTGGCGCTTCCCTTGACGCATTTTGTGACGGCCACAAACCTGTTCAGCCGGCGTTAGCAACCAGCAGTCTAGCACCTGGATGTAGAGAAGATCAGAACATATCGACCTTTATGGGAATAGAAAACGACAGACAAATGAACCAATAGAAATAAGAAAGAACACAAACGGAAGAAGAGAAAGAACATATCAGCTATTTACTGTCTGGAACACATCTTGCAAAGCCCCATTCCCGAAAAACCCAAATACTTATACAGCACATGCTTCAAACCAAGTAATTGGGCAACTGAAGCTGAATATCAATTCAGTTAACTACAGACTATGACACGAACTCACTATTTATCTCCTCATGTAATCAAATTTACACTAACATTTGGGTAACGTGAACCTGAAAGCGAAAAAGGAAACTATCTACTGTGTACTTAGCATCGTTCATCTATAATTGCAAAACAATCAGAAGTTTGCAAATTGAGGAATTATGATCATGCTTCAAACCAAGCAATTGGGCAACTGAACCTGAATATTAATTCAGTTACCTACAGGCTATGACACTCACTCACTATTTATCTCTTCATGTAATCAAATTTACACTAACAGTTGGGTAACATGAACCTGAAAGCGAAAAAGGAAACTAAATCTATAGTGTACTTAGCATCTTTCATCTGTAATTACGAAACAATCAGAAGTTTGCAAATTGAGGAAATATGCGCATGCTTCAAACCAAGCAACTTACCTACAGGCTATGACATAACTCACTATTTATCTCCTCATGTAATCAAATCTACACTTACACTTGGGTAACGTGAATCTGAAAGCAAAAAAGGAAACTAAATATATTGTGTACTTAGCATCATTCATCTGTAAAAAGGCAGATTTCAATGTTTTCGAAAAACAGCCCACATGCAGCTTGAGCTATTTTGGACTTTTCGCTCGTGAACAATTCTTTTTGTGAGAATAGTTCTTTGAAGATATGTAGACCTAAAATATCCAATTGTGCTTTGCAACAACAATGTTCTATAAACTAAATATGGGCCCGATTAAGAAATTGCCACACATGCTATAAGAAAATCCATGAAATACAGGTTAACTTCAGCAGCAAGCTTACTTCATGGAAATGTACTTCAAGGTGAAATGAGCTTAAAATTATGTGCATTGTTTCTGGAGCGATTGCGCCCATGTACTGCAGTTCATTGTTTACCCCCATGTACTGCATTTACCCCCATGTACTGCAGTTCATTGTTTCTGGAGCGATTGCGCCATCTGTTGATCTGCTTGTACCATGACCCATTCCCCAGTTTCTGTTTCAGCCTGCATTGAAGTTTCAGAGCTTAAGCACACGTTTGAACTGTATAGCACAATGCAAAGTCATGGTTGTTGATTTCAGAGTACAGAACATGGTGGCTATCACTAAATTATTATTTTTTGAGCTCAGCTATCACTAAATTATGGGACAGAGCAGTTGGATTGTTCGTATAATTGAGAAAATGCCCAAACATTGAGTTACCTGCAGCTCTGTGAGCGTGTACCAGTGGCTCCCCGGGGTGCCGGAGGCATGGTCCGGCTCGCTGTTGAAGTTCTAGCTGCTGCTACCCTGTGACGACGGTCCGCCGCCACTCCGGTGACTGGTGCGGCATGGACATCTGCATGGCGGCGGAGGTCACTATAGCAACAGTCGGCGGACCACTGGCAAGGAGAGAAAGCATAGCAGCGAGGTGCACCACCAGACCACCTGCCCATGACCAAAGCTCCTCCTCTAGGGCTGAGAGAGAGAGAGAGAGAGACGTGAGAGAGGGGAGATGTGTTGACAGGAAGAGGGAGGAGCTTACCCATGGAGGAGTCTGCCGGAGACCTTGGTCGCTGCTCGCCTCCTTGCCCTGCCCATGGTTGCATCTCATCTCCTTCTTGATCCACAAATTTCGGAGAAGGAAGAGGGGATGGGGATTGGCTCTGCGTCGCCGACAACCTTGCTCGTATCCCTCTCGTTACAAATTTTGGAAGAGGAAGCGCCGATGCCCTTGCTCGCATCCCTCTCGATCCACAAATTTTGGAAATGGAAGAGGCGGCGCAGACTGGGAGGCGCGGTGAAGGCCGGCGTCGCCCCCAGTCAGGCACCACTTCACGGAGGCACCAGCCTCCGAGTTCGGCAGCAGACGACCGCGTCCCATCCCAGCGCGTGCTCACCGTGCTGCAGCCGTCGGGGTCGGGAACAGAGGGCGGGGAGCCGGCGAAGGGGAGCTGGGGGGCGGCGCGCTGGACCATTTGGTCGCCGGAATCGCCGCCGGCGAGCAAATCCGCGGCGACGGACGGCCAGCGCGGCGTCGACGATTCTGGCGTCCGTGCGGCGTTCCGGCACGCCAAACTCGGCGAGGATGGAGAGGACACGACAGCGGAGGTTCCTGTGGCCGTCGATTTGAGCGGGGAGGCGCGTAGCCGCGGCGGCGTGCGTCGGCTCGCCGCCGCGGGAGAGAGGAAGAGGGAGGGGTGGTCTGGACGTTTTTGCAGAAAAGACCTCCGGCTTTGTCGTAATTTCATATGGGTCCTTCTACTCGTGGAACTGTGGACTGCGAGTTTGATTTATGGTTTTGTGAGGGCTGTTTTTGCAAAACCGTCACGGTGCGCTCTGTTAGCCGTCCGGCCGACGGCGGGGATCGTGGCACTGTAGTACTGTAGCACGAGAAAGGTTCCGTCTTTCATATAGTTACTAGTGGTATTTGGCGCGGCGCACGCCGCGCCCTTGATGTTAAATTTTGATGATGGTTTGAAATTTTTAAAAAAAAGAGAAATGTTCAGATTTAAATTGTTTGAAATGAAGATAAAATGTGTGAGTCTTTTGTAAGGCATTTTTTTTGGAATCTTCGAATTTGATTTTCGGCAATGTGGCACGTAATGTTAGCATTTTTTGCGTGTTGTTATGTTGGTATGTCTTCATTTTTTTTTTTTTGATGAGTATGCTTGAATAGAAAATTCTTGATGAATTAATATATTTACATTTTTGATATATGTAGATAACGGTTTTTCTATAGCATTTTTTTGTATATTTTATGGAATGTCGGAATATTCGCGTAAATTTTGGCCAAATTAGAATATTCAAACATGTTTTTAATTTTGTGTGAGTATGTAGCAATTTTGACGATCATTTTTTATACGCTTTGTACAATATTCAAATGTTTAGTAGTTTGAAAAGTCCAAACATGTTTGTATTTTGACGTGAACATTTAATCGAGATTAGGAGAAGTGCACATGAACTATCTCCAAATGCTGGTATTTTTTTTTTAATTGGAATCAGGAAAAAGGCATGTGGATCATCTCTAAATGTTGACAAAATTTGTATTTTCACTTTTTTTTAGCGTGCCGTTGCGGCACGTCCTTAGTATTTTTTTTGTGCTATATTTTTTTTTTCTGTTAACCAAAATGTTGGCTAAATTGGTGTGTTGGAACATTTGTTTGTTTTGTTATGAATAAGTAGCATTTTTTACATGCATTTGTGATATGTTGTGTACAATATTCAAATAGTTGATGGCTTGAAATGCTCAAACATGTTTTCTTTGGACGTCAATATTTAATTAAAATCAGAACAATTCATTTGAATTTGATTCCATATTTGGGGAAAGTTTGCTCGTGTCGAGTTGAACTGCTAGCCAAATTGAAATGTTGAAACAAATTTGGTATTTGTTTTGAGTGCACTCCGGTCATTTTTGATGAGCATTTTGGTTTTTATTTTACGGAATATCGGAATATTCGGTCAAATGTTAGACAAATTGCAACTTGAGAGCATGTTTTCTATTTTGTTATTGTAAAGTTGAACAATACATGCAGTTCTTAGATAAATGACGCCATTATTAAGTGAGACATAAAGCATTTGGAGTGTTGTAAAAAAATGATTCCATTATCATTTGTTTAAGAATCTGGAACATTGCATAAAAAGTCTTTTCTTTTTTATCTATTTCTTCTGTTTAAACAAAACTCCGAATATTTCATATTTCTTTTATTTTTTGTAGACCATAAGAAGAGATTCGCTCAAATGAAATATAAACAGATTTTATATTCCATCATTAAGTAGACCCCATCTGCGCTTGTGTGTTTTTTTTTTAATTTTGAAATGTGTAAATAAGTTCGTATTTTGGCATTAAAAAGTATTATTTATTTTGGTGAGCATGTAGATATATTCTGTAGTACCTTTAATATTGTAGGAAGTTGTAATATGCAAATATAATTCTATCTTCCAAATAATATTTAATGTAAGTACATTGTTAGTAGTAATGCATTTTTTTTTTGAATTCGAGTCCACAATTCGGGAAAGTTCATTTATATTGCATCTAAATATTGACTATTTTGAATTATGTAAATATGTTTTGTGTTTTGCCATAGATGGTTAGTGTTGGTTTTTATGAGCATCTGTTGTATAGTTTAGAGAATATCCAAATATATAGCAAATGGAAGTATTTAAATACGTTTCTTTGTTGGCATGAATTTTTAAATGTAATTTAAAAAATGTATCTGAGTTAGAAATGTTCGAACATGTTTGTATGTCGGTGTTAATATGTAATTTAAATTAGGAGAAGAATGAATATGTATTTTTTCTATATGGTGACAAAATTTAAATATTTTGGGAAGAAAAATCGGCGTAAGTATTTTTCGTCATATTTTTTTTCTAATTGTTTTGATATGTACTTGTATTTTTCAGTGGATAAATTTAGAGACGTTCATTTACATTTTGTTTGAATTGTAAAGTTGATGAAAGTGGGAAGATATGTGGATGTTTCCTTTTTTTTTTGTTGCAAATTATCAGGTTTAGAAGATATTGGAAATTTTGAAGTTTTCAGTTTAGAAATTTCGGACATATGGCATAAATAGTAAATGTATATATTTTATGTGGTCATGTTGATATATATTTTTTCCCCAACAGTTAAGTTTAAAGATATTGGTCTAGTTTATATTTCACATTTCTTTTATCCCATTTCTTTTGCTGAAATAACACTTCAAATATTTTGGGGTTTTATTTTTTGGAGTGATGATTTTGTTGTTGTTAATTACTGTCGTGTCTTTGTGAGAAATAGCTGTTCTGATTAAGTTTTAATTCGGAATTTAAAACTTGCTTAAATATCACTATTTGGAATTTGTAAGTTTTTTTTTTTTGGGAAGACCTGATTTGAATTTGGTGTGAGGTGATTTTAATTTGTGTCTTTCGTCGTGAACATTTTTCCTTGAAATATTCGTCTTATTAAACATTTTTTTGAGTTAAGTGTTTATTATAATTTTGTACAAATTTGTAGAATTTGGTCTGAATTGATTTCGAATTGTTGAGAAGTTTGGAAATGAGATTGCATTTTATCGGATTATTCATCTAATTAAACATTTTTTTGAAATGCAGTGTCTATTTTATTTTTTATAAATTTGTAGAACTTGGCCTTAATTGATTTTGTTTTGATGAGAAATTTCAACAGTTTTGAAAAATAGAAAAGCAAAAAGAAAAGGAATCACATTTTGTCTCGAAATATTAGACCTGATTTGAATTTGGTGTGAGGTGATTTTAATTTGTGTCTTCCGTCGTGAACATTTTTTCTCGAAATATTTGTCTTATTAAACATTTTTTTGAGTTAAGTGTCTATTATAATTTTGTACAAATTTGTAGAACTTGGTCTGAATTGATTTCGAATTGTTGAGAAGTCTGGAAATGAGATTGCATTTTATCGGAGTATTCATCTAATTAAACATTTTTTTGAAATGCAGTGTCTATTTTTTTTTATATAAATTTATAGATTTTGGTCTTAATTGATTTTGTTTTGATGAGAAATTTCAACAGTTTTGAAAAATAGAAAAGCAAAAAGAAAAGGAATCGCATTTTGTCTCGAAATATTCGTCTTATTGAACATTTTTTAAAATGCAGTGTCTATTATATTTTTTTTACAAATTCGTAGAAATTGGTCTCATTTGATTTCGAATTGTTGAGAAGTTTGGAAATGAGGTTGTATTTTATCGAAGTATTCATCTAACCAAACATTTTTTTCAAATGAAATGTCTATTATATATTTTTTTACAAATTTGAAGAATTTGGTCTTAGTTGATTTTGTTTTTTTGAGAAATTTCAACAGTTTTGAAAAAATAGAAAAGGAAAAAGAAAAGGAAGAGGAAAAAAAAAAAGAGGCCGAACCGGCGGCCCAGCCCAACAGCCGGCCCGTCTGGCCAGCCCAGGCCCACTGCGACGTCACGCTGACGTCGGCAGTGGCCGGAGCTGCCGCGGCCACGGCGAGCTCGGCGCCGCCGCGTCGAAGCGACCTAGGAGTCGAGAGCAAGCGCATCGGGCGCAGCGCGACGCGGACGACCCGCAGGTGGCGGCGCGGCCGCGGATCGTGGCCGGAGCGTCGCCGGCGAGCACGGACACGGCGGCGGATGCCGACGGACGGCGGCGAGGATTGCGACGCGATGCGGCCGTCCCAGCACGCGTGCGTCGGCGGAGATGGAGGGCGCGCGACGGCGCACCGCGCCGTGGCCGTCGATTTGGCCGCGGAGACGTGCTGCGGCGGCGGGCCGCGTCGGCGTCCGCGGCGAGCTCCGCGCCGTTCGCGAGAGAGAAGAGGAGGAGGGGGCGGTCCGTGGCACTTTTACGAAAAACGACCTGAACTTTCGCGTAATTGCAGATAGGTCCCTGGAGCGGAATTTTCTGAGAAGAACATCTAATTTCCGCCCCCCCGCGTGCTTCTCCGCAAAAATCCGCGGCCCGCTGTGAGGCTGACACGCGGGACCCACACGCTACTGTAGTTACTATAGAAATCTACAGTAAGAACTGTAGCTAGCTACAGTAACTCGCAATTGATTTCGAATTGTCGAGAAGTTTGGAAATGAGATTGCATTTTATCGGATTATTCATCTAATTAAACATTTTTTTGAAATGCAGTGTCTATTTTATTTTTTATAAATTTGTAGAACTTGGCCTTAATTGATTTTGTTTTGATGAGAAATTTCAACAGTTTTGAAAAATAGAAAAGCAAAAAGAAAAGGAATCACATTTTGTCTCGAAATATTAGACCTGATTTGAATTTGGTGTGAGGTGATTTTAATTTGTGTCTTCCGTCGTGAACATTTTTTCTCGAAATATCCGTCTTATTAAACATTTTTTTGAGTTAAGTGTCTATTATAATTTTGTACAAATTTGTAGAACTTGGTCTGAATTGATTTCGAATTGTTGAGAAGTCTGGAAATGAGATTGCATTTTATCGGAGTATTCATCTAATTAAACATTTTTTTGAAATGCAGTGTCTATTTTTTTTATATAAATTTGTAGAATTTGGTTTTAATTGATTTTGTTTTGATGAGAAATTTCAACAGTTTTGAAAAATAGAAAAGCAAAAAGAATAGGAATCGCATTTTGTCTCGAAATATTTGTCTTATTAAACATTTTTTTAAATGCAGTGTCTATTATAATTTTTTAACAAATTTGTAGAAATTGGTCTCATTTGATTTCGAATTGTTGAGAAGTTTGGAAATGAGGTTGTATTTTATCGAAGTATTCATCTAACCAAACTTTTTTTCAAATGAAATGTCTATTATATATTTTTTTAAAAATTTGTAGAATTTGGTCTTAATTGATTTTGTTTTTTTGAGAAATTTCAACAGTTTTGAAAAAATAGAAAAGGAAAAAGAAAAGGAAGAGGGGAAAAAAAAGAGGCCGAACCGGCGGCCCAGCCCAACAGCCGGCCCGTCTGGCCAGCCCAGGCCCACTGCGACGTCACGCTGACGTCGGCAGTGGCCGGAGCTGCCGCGGCCACGGCGAGCTCGGCGCCGCCGCGTCGAAGCGACCTAGGAGTCGAGAGCAAGCGCATCGGGCGCAGCGCGACGCGGACGACCCGCAGGTGGCGGCGCGGCCGCGGATCGTGGCCGGAGCGTCGCCGGCGAGCACGGACACGGCGGCGGATGCCGACGGACAGGATTGCGACGCGATGCGGCCGTCCCAGCACACGTGCGTCGGCGGAGATGGAGGGCGCGCGACGGCGCACCGCGCCGTGGCCGTCGATTTGGCCGCGGAGACGTGCTGCGGCGGCGGGCCGCGTCGGCGTCCGCGGCGAGCTCCGCGCCGTTCGCGAGAGAGAAGAGGAGGAGGGGGCGGTCCGTGGCACTTTTACGAAAAACGACCTGAACTTTCGCGTAATTGCAGATAGGTCCCTGGAATGGAATTTTCTGAGAAGAACTTCTAATTTCCGCCCCCCCCCACGTGCTTCTCCGCAAAAATCCGCGGCCCGCTGTGAGGCTGACACGCGGGACCCACACGCTACTGTAGTTACTGTAGAAATCTACAGTAAGAACTGTAGCTAGCTACAGTAACTCGGAATTGATTTCGAATTGTTGAGAAGTTTGGAAATGAGATTGCATTTTATCGGATTATTCATCTAATTAAACATTTTTTTTGAAATGCGGTGTCTATTTTATTTTTTATAAATTTGTAGAACTTGGCCTTAATTGATTTTGTTTTGATGAGAAATTTCAACAGTTTTGAAAAATAGAAAAGCAAAAAGAAAAGGAATCACATTTTGTCTCGAAATATTAGACCTGATTTGAATTTGGTGTGAGGTGATTTTAATTTGTGTCTTCCGTCGTGAACATTTTTTCTCGAAATATTCGTCTTATTAAACATTTTTTTGAGTTAAGTGTCTATTATAATTTTGTACAAATTTGTAGAACTTGGTCTGAATTGATTTCGAATTGTTGAGAAGTCTGGAAATGAGATTGCATTTTATCGGAGTATTCATCTAATTAAACATTTTTTTGAAATGCAGTGTCTATTTTTTTTATATAAATTTGTAGAATTTGGTTTTAATTGATTTTGTTTTGATGAGAAATTTCAACAGTTTTGAAAAATAGAAAAGCAAAAAGAAAAGGAATCGCATTTTGTCTCGAAATATTCGTCTTATTAAACATTTTTTTAAATGCAGTGTCTATTATAATTTTTTAACAAATTTGTAGAAATTGGTCTCATTTGATTTCGAATTGTTGAGAAGTTTGGAAATGAGGTTGTATTTTATCGAAGTATTCATCTAACCAAACATTTTTTTCAAATGAAATGTCTATTATATATTTTTTTACAAATTTGTAGAATTTGGTCTTAATTGATTTTGTTTTTTTGAGAAATTTCAACAGTTTTGAAAAAATAGAAAAGGAAAAAAGAAAAGGAAGAGGGAAAAAAAAAGAGGCCGAACCGGCGGCCCAGCCCAACAGCCGGCCCGTCTGGCCAGCCCAGGCCCACTGCGACGTCACGCTGACGTCGGCAGTGGCCGGAGCTGCCGCGGCCACGGCGAGCTCGGCGCCGCCGCGTCGAAGCGACCTAGGAGTCGAGAGCAAGCGCATCGGGCGCAGCGCGACGCGGACGACCCGCAGGTGGCGGCGCGGCCGCGGATCGTGGCCGGAGCGTCGCCGGCGAGCACGGACACGGCGGCGGATGCCGACGGACAGGATTGCGACGCGATGCGGCCGTCCCAGCATGCGTGCGGCGGCGGAGATGGAGGGCGCGCGACGGCGCACCGCGCCGTGGCCGCGGAGACGTGCTGCGGCGGCAGGCCGCGTCGGCGTCCGCGGCGAGCTCCGCGCCGTTCGCGAGAGAGAAGAGGAGGAGGGGGCGGTCCGTGGCACTTTTACGAAAAACGACCTGAACTTTCGCGTAATTGCAGATAGGTCCCTGGAGCGGAATTTTCTGAGAAGAACATCTAATTTCCGCCCCCCGCGTGCTTCTCCGCAAAAATCCGCGGCCCGCTGTGAGGCTGACACGCGGGACCCACACGCTACTGTAGTACTGTAGAAATCTACAGCATGAACTGTAGCTAGCTACAGTAACTCGGGCGTCTCTCCGACCGCGATTTTGCCCAGCTATTATACAATCGATGATGATAGGAGATAGGGAAATCCTTTGTTGGGCCCGTGCCCTTAAGTCTGAGTAGTTTTAACACATAACATTATTTATTGAGGCTACCGTAACTTTTTTTTTAAAAAAAAAGAGCTAATATATAACACGAGGGACACAAATAGTTGTCCACGACGTGCAAATTAGTACACCTATTTGCAAACTCTGATCCCGCAACACAAGTACACAAATATGCACATGTCTAGATACATATGTTTGGTAAGTAGGTAGAGTGACTTATATTTTGATACGGAGGGAGTACTTGTTAAGTTGTTGCTAGTCTGTCAAAACAATCCGAAATAAACACCTGGCTGTACTGGACTGTATATTTTTGCAAAAACAAAAAGGCTTTCAAAACCGTAAAACTTGATAATACCCCCGCTTTGCGACGGTATTTCTTCGCCAACATTGAAAGTTTATCTAAAAAATGAATAGGCCATCAAACTGACACAGAAAATTCCCAGGAAAACAATGTGATAACCAATAAGCAAGTTCTCCGATGGAAGTAGACTGAGTCGGCGTTATGGACAAAGTTACATTAACCTTCAAGCATATTGGATAACCAAGGCTTGCTTGCCAGGAGATTACCTCGATCATCTGTATTCAAGAGAGGTATTGCACTAAAATAGTGTAGAATAATATGTAGAGATCTCTGCATCATCGGAGCAGGAAAGATGGATGGAAACTAAGGTGTATTCCAGCTCTTTTTTCTCTTTGAAAGTTTGAAATATAGCAAGAGACTTGAAACTTCCGTTGATAAAAAGAAGAATAGTTTGTTGGTCTTATAACGTTTTTTGATTTGAACAATGTTGCAGACAAAGCCTCTATGGAGATCAGAAGCTTAGTTTGGGTGAGGGACTAAAATCATGAAAACATTGATCATAGTGGAAGGGAAATCACATCAACTTGATGCCATTCTACATCCATTCTTGTCCATCAAGTACAATGGTTTCTTTTTTTTTGGGGAACGTACAATAGTTACTGGAATGAAGACAGTTAGATGGAACATTGGTTAAAGATATAAAAAGACAAACGCCTGTTAAATATTGTCCATGCAACCACAATTATATGTTGTATGTCCTCTGCCCCTGGTTCTGAAATCATCGGAACTGTGTATGATGACTTGCCTTCTGAAACCTTGGCCTACACCCAGACATTGCAATTCGCCTCCGACGTGGCTCAGAGTTATTCGCGAGACCAATGGTGCAATTCTGAAGAAACTGTGAAGCAAGCACTGTAGCCCAGTTATCACGATTTTGTGCGACATGGAATTTTTTTAGTTTCCATTAAGAAAAGTTTATCACACTTACAAGTTTTATAACTACCAAGTTTTTTATTGCAACCGTGGGATCAACTTTCTTGTTACACTTGTATGTTTAGGCATCATCACTCAATCTACACTTTCAGCTTATCAATCACCGAAAAATTATCCGGCCTGAGAAGGATTTGCCATCCGTGACCCGCCTGACCACCATGCCTTACTCCTCCTCTTTCTTTGGAAATGCAGGCCGTCACCGTCTGCAGATTGGGAGCCCGCTTCACGATTGCTCTGATAAACGTCAGCTGTTGCTTTAGCGGCCTGAAGCAGTCGATGTGGAGCTCCCTCAGTACCACGTTCTTGGAGCCACGGAAGTGAGGCTTCCACCGAGGACTAGTTCTTTTATGGGCGAGCCACGGTCTGTGCACGTGTTCGAGCTCACATGGTTTATATACCTGTGTTTGGTTTAGAAACCATTAAAACAAAGTTGGGCTCTTCAGATTCAGCATCACTTCTCTGAACTCAATGTAAAGAATGAAACAAAGGCAACGTATCATGTTCCTAAATTATGTAATATAAATTGCACACATACAGAAGTGTTCACAATAACATCCTTTCGGAAAAGGACAATATCGAAGTGATGAAGATTCTGTTTATGAATTGCATACAGACGAAAGGCTAGCACAACAATATTTGGAAATGTTGAAACAAACTCGAACTGACAGATAATTATGAGATGGTAAAAGTGTTCACCTCAATATGCAATATTTCAACATAGGGAGCGGCTCCAAGAAAGGCTGTAGTCCACAGAAGGTCAAATTCAACAAAGACACCTAATATGGACAACTTTTTTAGCTTGCTGAATGCGGAGGCGAGTTGTTTGACTTCAAGTTGCAGCCAAATCTGGTCAGGAGATAAATAGATAAAAAAATCAGACAATTGTGTACACTCCTTGTGAACTACATATGTCACTGAAATCTATCCTAGAAAACAGTAAGGGGTAAAATTATTATTTTTAAGAGCACACTAGTACAGAACGACACATCGGAAACGGGCCAAAAAACCCTTCGGCAACGGAAAAAGGGTCCGTGTCCCCGACCCTGTCACTGATGTGAAGGCTCTCATCGGCAACGGACAAGAAAAACCGTCACCGATGAGGCTTGATTTTGGCTACGGTTGCCATCCAGTCTCCGTTGCCGATGTATCTGGACATCAGAAACAGATATTCTCTTTTACTCGTTTGCATTGAGGTTTTTTCATAAGCCTACAGCAGCAATACAGTTGCCAATTGACATTCAAAATATCACAGCAGAAGCACAAAGTTGCTAGCAAAACCGTTCATAACTTATATAACAATTGTCACCATTACATAGCATCAAAAGATGAGTTACACATGCTTCGCTAATCCTATCATTCTCATGCCTCCCTAAACTGCAGCTAAGGCTTGCTCCCTAAACACACATCCACAAAATAGCCGGAGAAACTGAAAAAACAGAAACTACACCAAGCCAAATTGCCAAATTTTTCGTACTGAGGCTTGCTCCATCTTGGACGGTGTCGCCGAAATATAATCCCACTTTATAAGTAGCACATTTAAAGTTTGTTCGGATCAGCTTTGTGCTTCTGGATAAAAATACATGGATTGATAGTTAGAGAAGAGCCAAAATATGATGCTACATGACATAGATATAATTTAATGTGAAAACAGTTCACACCTTTAAGCGCCTATATCCGTGTGCTTGCAGTCCGATCAAACGATTTGGAGGCATAACTTGAAGGTGATGTTTCCTTCAAGAGCCTCACCATTTTTTATACAGTGTCGCCGAAATACTATTACTTCATACACTAGCTACACAAAACAATAACGAGGATTAGCACATTGACAAAAAGTTGTGACTGGATCTATTCATCATCGGTAGTACTACAAAGAGTTGAAATTAATTCACCCTACTAGACTTTAAAATAGTGCAAGATACTAGACAAGTTTTCTATATACTAGACAAGTTTTCTATGCTAGACTAGAAAACTAGACAGAAACAATAAAGTGCAAGATACTAGACGAGTTTTCTATATACTAGACAAGTTCTATATAAAACCAATTGATGAACTAGTTCATGAGCTGAGCGATTTAGACCTCACATTTTCTTCTCCGTGGACGGCGCCTCGAGATCGGCCACCTCCTCCTCCGTGGACGGCGCCTCCAGATCGGCCACCTCCTCCACCGTGGACGGCGCCTCCAGATCGGCCACCTCCTCCACCGTGGACGCCACCTCCTCCACCGGGGACGTCGCCTCCAGATCGGCCACCTCCTCCTCCGTGGACGGCGCCTCCAGATCGGCCACCTCCTCCACCGTGGACGCCACCTCCTCCACCGGGGACGTCGCCTCCAGATCGGCCACCTCCTCCACCGGGGACGTCGCCTCCAGATCGGCCACCTCCTCCTCCGTCGACGGCGGCCTCCAGATCGGCCTCCGTTGACGGCGGATCCGCCACAACTGCTGCATCACCACCCGATGAATGATCTGATCCAGCTCCGCGTGGCCCAGAGGACGCGGGGCATCACCGGAGGTGATGAGCCTGACGCGCTCCCACACCTGCCGCATCACAGCCCTCCAGATCTGCCCTATCACGAACAGATGCAGCTAGATCGGTGCGGCCGCTAGAGCCGCGGCTGCGATGGCGAGATCTAGAAGCGCCGGCAGAGGAAGCCATGAGAGAGTGAGGAGAGTAAAAAGCTACAATGTGCGGCGGCTAGGGTTGAAAGATGGACAGTGAGGGATTGAGAATGAGACTGATGGGGCTTGCTTCGCCAGTACATTTATAGGCACCCAATTGGCAACGGACATTTTATATAACCGTTTCCATTGGATACAAGTTCACAACTACTATGTGCTACTGATTTCCGTAGCTGCATACGAACATAATACATTCTAGTGATTTTCAAAGTGCATACGAACCTAATACATTGTACTGATTTGCATAGCTGCATACGAACCTAATACATTCTACTGATTTTCATTGCTGCATACAAGTTCACACCTAACAGCAGCACACAAACACACAAAATCATTCTAGCAATGCTCACAAGAACATTTAACTGAGCTATTTCTGTTCCTTTATGCCGCTCCTTGCGCACAGCAACAACATGGTCAGATTTAGTCGAAGTGTTTGTTGGGCTCCATGCCAAACCAGCTAGAGCTGCTGCAGTGTGCGGCTTCATCTCCATGTTCGCCTTCTTGACTATCAAGGCTACATTTTCCAGCTCTGCAGCTTCCACTTCGACGCCATTAGCAAGCAGCATCTCAACATAATATTCAATCCAAAAAAAATAATCACAGCTCCCAGAATACTCTTCGCCCCTCCCCTGCCAAATGGTAAATCGAATCCAGAGGCAAATCAGCATCACACATAGAATAGAATCAATCAAAACTGGTCGAAGCGTCGAACTAACCCTGTGATTTGGACACTTGAAGTAGATCCGGCCTGGGTTCAGATCCGAACGCGACACTCGACGAATCGCGTTCCGACAGCGGCAGCAAACGCACTTCACAAGCGGCAGATCTGACCCGGCCCCGGCGGCGCAGGAGGAGGACGCATTCGATCTCCCCGACGAGCTCATGCTCTTGGCCATGGAGGACACGAGTGCGGAGTAAAAACAAGCTGGAGCGGAGGAACAAGGGCGAATCGACAGTCTTTTATAATATCCAAGATAGTGCTAAAAAAGGAATTTTATATAAGCAACCTCGCCAACGGTTGTATACAAATGTCCGATGCCATTGAAGAACATATCGCAAACGGAGTCGAAAGAAACTCCGTTACCAACATATCGGCAACGGTTAATAATTCGCGACCGTTGCCTATGAAGGCGGGACGCGGGCCAGCTTGCCTGGCGGGGCGGGTTTTCTCACGCGGAAAGCGCGATTCTCCGTCGTCTAACTCGTGCCGTTTTCATAGAGGGGCATCGGATGTGTCGTTCTGTACTAGTGGCAGTAACTACAATGGTAGCAAAGAAATAATATTAGCCGAACTTTCTTGTAGGACTAACATCATGCTAGCACATCAGCCAATACAATGGGCCTTGCTTAAAATGTAGTTTTATGGCACTACTGATCTCTGTGCAGTTTTCTGAAAACCATTCACCCTCCGATCCATATTAATTGGCGCTAAATCAGATATCTGTAGACTTGTTTCTGTGCTAGATACATCTGATTCAGCAGTAACTAATATGGATCGGAGGGAGTATTAGTTTTTCTACAACGACTTTATGAAATTTACAGCTCTTTGTTCTGTGTCATATAGAAGCATATCCAAGATATAACTAGGATAAATTTTGATAACATGGCTGTGTGAAACAAAATTTGACGAGTACTTACGTTCATTCCTATGAAATCCAATGTGAGAGTGTGTATGTCTGCAGCTCCATGTAGAAGCTTGCTCAACTTAAGTAAATGTTGCTCAGGGTACAAATAATGTGCGAGGCCTAATTCCTTAAGGGATGGGACAAAAGACAGGGGGGCATATCGCGATCCAGAATAAACCCAATTGACCTTCTCAAGTTTTGGAAGGGATATCAACTCAATTCTCACAAAGTAACACCCTTGAAGGTCCATAACACGGAGTTTTGAGTTTGGTGCATCTATGTTCCACTGATCGTCGTGACCAACATCACAATAGATGAGTGCTAAATGTGTCAGTTGCTTGCAGCAGTCAAACAGGATATGATGCATGTCCAATGCGACAAAACTCATGCTGCACAGAGAGTCTTGTGAGGCAGCCGAGGACGCTAGGGTAGGCACTGAAAAATCCATCCATGTCTTGGGCACGTCTTAGCATATCCGAGGCCAAGGGATATCCGGAATATTCCTTCTCATCGAGAATGTCAAGTTCCAGATCTTTCAGCAAATCACAGTCAATTGCGTCACATACTAGTGGACCAATATCACAAGAGAGAGTGTCGGTCAGGAAGAGCTTAAGCTGCAGCCTTGCGACAGTGAATTCTCTTCTAGGTTTAGCAAATAAACTCTTGATGGCTGTGGTTACCGTTAGCATCGCGGCGTGGGTGCCATTAGCATCATTAGGCTTTGAGTGTGGGTCAGACATGAAATTCTTGACATCAATCTTGAGCTCGGGCAGCAACCTAGGCAGCCACCTCCACCGTTTTGACAACACACTTGTCTTTGCCGCGGTCCTTAGGTCGACTTTCCCCAAGATGGACAGCAGAACATCATCGGGAAGCGAGCTGAGAAGATCATCCCTCTGTCGACCCTATACAAAACAATATAGATTGATAAGTTTACTAGCCAGATAAGTAAGTTTGGAAATTCGTATGGAGAAAACAGAGTTGCATATAAAGTATTGCAGTTTTGACAACAAATATACTCTATCAGTCTATCTATCCACATACCATCAACAATACATATTAGGAGAGTTGAAGAAGAACTGAACTGAGAACAGCAACGAAGACACCGCACCCATGGTTGTTCTGCAGCTTCGGATCTCAAGCTTGGACGAGTAACACGAGAAAAAATCAATGCCAAGTTTGGACGCTGAATTAAGTGGCATCGGATATAAATAGTTCAAGTACGTACCTGCCATCTCTCGTCCGACTCGAAGTCCCGAATGGATTACTCCGTAATCGAATCGTACACCAATTCATCCGGCGGTGGGATTCTCTTTCCCCGCTTGCTAGGTGAGTGGGCAGGGGCCGATTCGGCCTTGCGGCGGTGCACTTCGACGGCGGAGCTTGGTTCGGCGGCTGGTGGCTGGGCATCGGTGGGATGCGGTTGAAGGCAACGGAGTACGGGGGATTTGATGATAACCCCACAGGCCAATTAAACCCCACATGTCAGTGACACATAAAAGGGGCCTGTGAGCAAACATAATGGTACCTGGGGGGTTATCATGGATTATTCCGACGGAGTGCTGCTCGGGCCAGATCTCGGCCCTTTAGGGTCCAATCTGGGCCTGGAAGGCCCCAGCCAGTGAGCTCGGTCGCCAGAAGGCGCCCGTAACGCGATCAGCGCAGGCGCCGACGGAAGCCGATCGGGTGGGCTGGTCCATTTGCTTCCGTTCGTTGTTTTCCTTCCTCCCTTTCCCTAAAAAAAACATTTCCTTTCTTTTTTCCGGTTTTTATGAAGTTTTCTGCTTCGTTTATAAAATGTGAATATTTTTCGAATCCGAACAGTTCTAAGGGAGAGGCTTATGTCTTCGGTCACGAGGATGTTGATGTCAACGAGGATCACTATTTTTATTATAAAGCTCCTACTCCCTCTGGTCCAGTTTACACGGGACGCATGAAGTTTAAGAAAAAATTATCATTAAATTTGGTCAATAAAATATAAATTACAAGTCACAAAAATTATACAATTATATTTATATAAAAATATTTTTTTAATGATATATTGTTTGAAATGTTAAATTTATATTATATGTTCACCAAATCAGTGGTCAAACTACTTTTTTTAAACCACGTGCATGCCTTATAAACTGTACCTGAGAGAGAGATTACTCAGGTCCTACCGAGGTTAGAATACCCCAAAATTTTCTCTACGTATATGTTCGTTAACAGGATCATGTTTTTTTAGAGATATTATAGCATCCAAATCCCACCCTCATGAATATATATTAGAAGCTGAAGTAGACATGTCTATTTTCTCGCTCCATCCACCTCTTTTGGGCCCCTTGGATCACCTACAGATGTCAAAGAGTTGGATGACAAGTCTACATATACGTTCTAAGCTTGCTCTTTTTTTAAAGAATATCATCTATTCTCATATTGATACCTTGGTAATGAACCGTTGCAAAATACTCCCTCCATTCCTAAATATAAGATGTTTTAGTATTTGTCCACATTCACATATATGTAGATGTATGTAGACATATTTTAGTGTGTATACACACTCATTTTAGTATGCACCTAGACAACATATTGAAGAGCTAAAACGTCTTATATATTGGAACGGAGGGAGTATAAGGGGTATTTGATTTCCTTTGACCAATAACTACTCATTTGACATGTGACTTATTTGATAGAAAGCATAATCATAAGGAAGTACTTTTGAGTAGGAATACAATGATATCAATTATATGTCATATAAATTACATATTAACAGACTAATTATTGATCAAATGCTTCGTCAAAGCAAATGAAATACGCGTTATATTATGAAATCAAGGTAGTAGGAAATTTTTCTCGTCTACAGATGCCTCTAAAGATGAATGCAAAACGACGGGGTGTCAAACTGTAAACACTCTAGACGTCGTGTTCAGGGTTTAATGAGGATGTGCACGCTATTTCCTAAAAAGCGCAAATGTAATCGAAGTGCCGTGCACCGTGCGGCTCTCTCTCTAGAGGATGAAACGAAGGTACCTATGCTGCTACGGTGGTCAAAGTCTATTGGAGACGATAATTTGATCAATTGTGGTGCTGGCAACAGAATCTCCATTATGAAACCTTGGCCTACATTCGGGCATTGCAATTTGCCTGAACGCCCGGAGCGACACAGAGATTGCTTTCCCGTCAACCAAAAGTTTAACATCCTTACACGTTTTATAGACTACAATTTTTTGTCTTGAAATCGTGGGATACAGTTTCGTGTTACACTTTTATGATTAGGCATCATCACTCTGTCTACACTTACAACTTATCAATCACTGAAAAATTATCTGGCCTGAGAAGGATATGCCATCTGTGACCTGCCTGACCACCATGTCTTGCTCTTCCTTGTTCTTCGGAAATGCAGGCCGTGTTGACCCACTGTGCGGCGCGTCGAGGGCCATGGCAGCACATTCATCGCATTCCTCCTCGTCATCCTTGATCAGAACCACCGTCTGCATATTAGGAGCCCGCCCCAGGATCGCTCTAATAAATGTCAGATGCTGCTTTAGTGGCATGAAGCAGTCGATCTGGAGCTCTCTTAGTACTAAGTTCTTGGAGCCGCAGAAGTCAAGATCCCAATGAGGATCGGTTCTCTTATGGCCGGGCCATAGGCCGTGCACGTCACATGGTTCATATACCTGTATTTGGATAAGAAGCCATAAGAACAATTGTTGGGAAATTCCGATTCAGCATCACTTGCCCTAAATATGTGATAAATTGCACAATATACAAAAGAGTTCACAACATCCTTTGAAACGGAAAAATATCAAGAGTGGTGACGAAGAAAGGCCTCCACAATGTTATTTTGAAATGGAAAAACATACTGAAACTGAAAATAATTACCAGCTGGAAACAGTACTGACCTCAATATGCAATATTTCAACAGAGGGAGCGGCCTCAAGAAACGCTGTAGTCCACAGAAGGTCAAATTCAATAAAGACACCTAGTATGAACAACTTCTTTAGCTTGCTGAATGCAGAGGCGAGTTGCTTGATTTCAGGTTGCAGCCAAAGCTGGTCACGAGATGAAAAAATGAAAAAAAAAATCATACAATTGTATGCACTCCGTGTAAACTACATATTTAGGAGTAATATTAAAGTATTAAGAGAACTGAAAATCAATTGTAACGAAGAAATTCCTTCTAGGACTGAAATCATGCTACATATCATCCAATACAATGGAGCTTTCTTATAATGTAGTTTTATGCTCCTACCAATATCTAAGTAATTTTCTGAAAACCATTATTAAAGATGTAATTTTAGACTTTTATTGTAGTTTTTTAAAAACATTCTAATGAATTTATAGCTCTTGGTCATATAAAAGCTTATCCATGATATAACTAGGATCAATTTGATAACACGAGTACTGAAAACAAAACGGAACGAGTACTCACAGTGTTTCCCATGAAATCCAATCTGAGAGTGTGTATGACTGCGCCTCCGCGCAGAAGCTCACTTAATTTAAATGATTGCTGATTAGGGTACAAAAAGTGTTTGAGGTCCAACTCCTCAAGGGATGGGACAAAACCAAAAGATAAAGGGGGAAGATTAGAGCGCCAAACAAACCGTTTGACCTTCTCCAGTTTGGGAAGGGATATCAACTCAACTCTCTCAAAGAGACACATGTCGAGCTCTAGAACTTGGAGTTTTGAGTTTGGTGCATCTATCTTCCAAAGACCGTTGAGACCAACATGACAGAAAGAGAGGGTTAAGTGCTTCAGTTGGGAGCAACAGTCAAACAAAACATGGTGCAAGTCTAGTTCGACAAAATTAAGACTGTAGAGAGAGAGAGTCTTGTGAGGCAACAGACGACGCTAGGGTAGGAACCAAAAAATCCATCTATGTCTTGTGCACGTTTTAGCATATCCAACTCAGAACTTGTCCAAGATTCCTTTTCGTCGAGAATGGTGAGATCCAAATCGTGCAGCAAACCACGGCCAATTGCTTCACATAGTAGTGGGCCAATATCGAACGAGAAAGTGTCGATCAAGTGGAGCTTAAGCCGCAGCCTTGCGACAATGAGTTCTCTCTGAGGTTTTGCTAATAAACTCTTCGTCGCTGCGGTTATAGCGAGCATCGCGCCGTGGATGGCATTAGCCTCATTAGGCTTTGAGTGTGGATCAGACATGAAATCCTCGACGTCAATGTTGAGCTCGGGCAGCAACCAAGGCAGCTGCCTCCACCGTGTTGACAGCACACTTGTCTTTCCAGCGGTCCTTAGGTCGACTCTCCCCAGGATAGAGAGTAGAATATCATCAGGAAATGCGCTGAGAAGATCATCCCTCTCTCGATGCTATACAAAAAAAATGTTTATTAACCACATCAACAAGTTTAGAAATTCGTACGGAGAAACAAAGTTGCACGGTACTGCAGTTTGACAACAAATATAATGCACTATATGTATACAGGAGACAACTATATTAATAGGAGAGTTGTAGAAGAACTGAACCGAGAACAGCAACGAAGACACCGCACCCATGGTGCTGCTGCAGCTTCGGATCTCAAGTTTGGCGACTAACACGAGAAAGAATCAATGCCAAGTTTGGACGTTAGATTAAGTGGCATCGTATATACACAGTTAGAATACCTGCCATCTCTCATCCGACTCGAAGTCTCGAACGGATTAATCCGTAATCGAATCGAATTCATCCGGTGGTGGGATTCTTCTTCCCTCCGTGCTATGCTAGGTGAGTGGGTCGGGGCCGATTCGGGCTTGTTGCGGCAGTGAACTTCGACGGCGGAGCATGGCTCGGCGGCCGGTGGCTGGCTGGACGCGGCGTAGGCATCGCTGGCCGGCGCTGGCGCCGGTGGCTGGCTGGGCACAGCGTACCCCATGTGTATCGTACTATGGGCTCGGCCCATAATAGGCATCCTTTCGTTTTGCTGTTTCTTCGTCCCGTATACCACGTTGGCTGGATGTTTCGTCGGTACGTATATACACCATACTAGTAGATTTGAACGATTTAGAACCCCGTAACAAAAAATCGAAAATATATAAGGTGAACAGAAAGCACATTTGAAAAGAAAATATGTTTGAACGATTTCATACCGGGAGGAAAATTTTGAACTGAATTGAAATTATATAACATGAATCCTTGTGAAATTATTTTATAAACATATGTCGGTTTTTATTGAAACTCATAGTTAACATTTTTTGAACGGTTGACTATTTTCTTTAACCTGTGAACATTGTTTTGAACACACGTGATTTTTTTTAATATGCAAACATACTTTTCTGGAACCATGATTTTTGGGATCAAGAACATATCCCGTAAACACTTTTGGAAACCATGGACATACTTATTTTAAACTTGTGGTCGTCTTCCACCTATGAACGTTCTGAAGTTGCAGCGATCCTGCTTGAAGTTCGTGAGCTGACCGGGAATTTGGCGTCTTTTTCTTTGAAATTTGTACCTAGAGGGGCTAATGAGCTGGCTCATTTGTGTGCCAAGCAATGTAGTTCAGTTAGAAGGAGATGCCGTTGGATAAACTATATCCCTACCTTCGTTGATGCATGTATCAAGAAGGATTGAAATCCCGGTTGATTATTAATAGAAGCTCTGAGTTTAAAAAAAAACTTGTGAAGCATTTTTTGAGCCTTTCTTATTTGAGATTTATAAATGTTATTTATATGCCAATGTATATACAAAATTATGTTTACATACTTAAGAAATAAAAATATAAAATAAAAGTAACAAAAATAGGAAAAGGAAAAGCGAAAAGAAAGAAATAGGAAGCAAAAAAACATACGGGAACAAGAAAGGTAAAAAAAAGACACGTAAGAGACACAAAATTCTCGACCTTCAACGCTTGGCAATGCGCTCGCTGCTTAGATGAAGTCAATCGGTTTCACGTCCTTCAACGCTTCTTAGAGGCGTCCAACAGCGTCGCGAATTCGAGGAAGTCAAGCGGTGTGCCTTCAACACTTAGTGAAGGCGTCCAACGGCGCTGCAATTTCGAGGAAGTTAAGCGGCGTCACGACCTTCAAGGCTTGGCGAAAGCGCCAAGCGGCGTCATGACTTAAAGAAAGTCAAGCGGCAACGCGGCCTTCCAACTTGGCGAAGGCGTCCAGCGGCGTCGCCATTTTGAGAACAAGTGGCATCACGAACTTCATGACTTGGTGAAGGCTTCTAGCGGTGTTGCGACTTCAAGGAAGTCAAGCGGCGTACCTCTCTTCGAGACTTCAGATGGCACCGCGACAATGGAGTTGAGAGGTATCATTGAAGTGCGGCTTAATCCTACGTTAGGAGAGTGTGGAGGGATTTGAGGATGGACCCTGAGCCATCGACAACTTCACAAAGGCGAAACCAAGCTACCCCACGATGTCAGTCCGAATCGTCCACGACTCCTCGGACCCGAAACAGAGAAACAGAGCACCTTGAGGTGTGCAGCTCTACCCCTCTCCCCTTTGTCCAAAAGGATGTGTATGAGAGAGGAGATGGGCCATAGTACATATTATACTAGTTCAACTAGGCTTCCACCTAATGGGTTTCTTGCTTCATGGTCTTCATGTTTAACCTTGTCTTTTATCTCTTATCTTGACCTTTGACTTGTTGACCATGCCATGACTAGTCTTGGCTTGACCTTTGTTTTACTTTTGTCCACCTAGACAGTAGGCAAGAGAAATGGACCTTCGTATTGACCATCCTATGTTTTCTTACATCAAATCCAAACTAAGAGAAAGGCAAAGAAAATGCTTATGCTGAAGGACCATGGTGGTCAATAAAGTATAATAGAAATCGACCTTCTTAAGAATGCAATGGATGCACGTACTAGTCGCCATCTCCAAATGATTTCCTAACCATAGTATCCGCCACTTAGAAGTGAACGGCTATGGTATTGTACAACATAAATTACTTGTCATTCTTCAAAGTTTATACATGTTGCAGCTTGTCCATCACTGAAACATTACCCGGACTGAGAAGGATGTGCCATCCGTGACCTGCCTGACCACCATGTCTTGCTCATCCTTCTTCTTTGGAAACGCAGGCCACGCCGACACACTGGGTGGCCCACTGAGGGTCATAGCTTTACATTTGGTGCATTCCTCGATCTCTTCTTTCAGAACTACCATCAGCAAATTGGGAGCTCGCTCAATCATCGATCTGATAAATGTCATCTGCTGCTCCAGTGGCCTGAAGCCGGTGACTTGGAGCTCTCTCAGCAACAAGTTCCTGGAGCTGGGGAAGTCCAACTCCCACTGAGGACTACTTCTTTCGCGGAGGTACATCTGTTGGGAGTCATCAGCATCCACTGGACATACATGTTCCCATATCTGTAGTTGCATGAGCAAAGAGGTAGTTGGATCTTTCAGCATGCAGACCATTTCCCGTGTAAAAAATGTAACGAATGAAACAAATGTAACTGTATTGATTATATGGATCATGTTTATGTATTTTTTTTCAGGTAGAAAGTCTACATCAATATAGTTTGCTGGAACAGGAATAGTTAAGAATGACAATGCATTTGTGCTTGCAAAATTGCACAGGAAAGAAAGGCTTACATCGTTTGCTGGAATAAGAGTAGTTAAGAACACAAAAATGCAAAACCACAACTATAAGGATCTCCACCAACTATCTTAGCCGTCCAAGCCTGTTGGAGATTCGTGCAGCCCTTTGACCGAATCAGTGCGGCCGCGCCTTCCGGGCACGGTTACGTGCTTTTCGCGCGGTTAGGGAGAGTTGGATTGCTGCCAGTGCCGGATGGGTAGATTAGGAATATTGTTTTTGCTGTCATGTAGGCCCCAGCAGTCCTTGCCGTTATCCATTCTCTTCTTCCTTCCTTCTCTACCAGATCGAGCTCATTCTCTCCCTAGCCCTAACAATGGCGGGCACGCCTCCCATTCCATCCTGTTCAAAGGCAAAGGAAAGCAGGATGCATCTTCTTCACTACGGGAAACCGTCAAAACGCCGACGGCCGTCCTGTACGCCGACGGCCAAATGTCGGGGCCGTCGACGTACAGCACGGGCTAGGGCAGACGACGAACAGGCCGTCGGCGTACGATGCGCCGTCGGCGTAGAATTAAGTCCCCGACGGCTGCCGTCGGCGTTCTAAATCCCGTCGGCGTACAAAGGGCGGCATGACGGAACCGTCCAGCGTCGTTTATACGCCGACGGCTGCCGTCGGCGTTTAGTTGTTTTTTTTAATTTATTTTCGTATATAATATTCATTTCTTTATTTCTCTACATAATATTTAATGTAGTTGTAATTTATATATATATTGGACCTATAATTGCCCTCCCAATTTCAGTATCCCACCCCCGTAAAATAACGGTTTGAGTTTTCCGGAACCCAACCCTACAACATATACATGTAAAACAAATAAAAACTTTTCCAGGCTCACTAGAGAGAAAGTGATGCCGGTGATGTCGGTCACACCTAGGAGTAGATTCTTGCACAGGTAGAACACACAACACACTTGTATACATATGGTATGTCACAAGCTAGGTTTGGGTGGGGTTCCGACGCTCCGGGGCCCCGCTTCGGTGAAACCCTGAATCCGCTGGAAAAACCCTAACGTTTCCGTCTACCCTCATAGACGTGCGTCGAAACGGGGTAGCCCAGTGGATTTTTTTGCTTGGTTGTGTTATGTTAGGCCATAGGAACATGAGAAACCAAAGTCTACCCCAAATCGACACACGATTCCATCCGGTTCGCCCGAAAGGGGAGTTTTCACCTCTAAGTGCAGAAACTAACTAGAGAGAAAGTGAAGCCGGTGATGTCGGTCACACCTAGGAGTAGATTCTTGCACATTTACAACACACAACACACTTGTATACATATGGTATGTCACAAGCTAGGTTTGGGTGGGGTTCCGACGCTCCGGGGCCCCGCTTCGGTGAAACCCTGAATCCGCTGGAAAAACCCTAACGTTTCCGTCTACCCCCATAGACGTGCGTCGAAACGGGGTAGCCCAGTGGACTTTTTTGCTTGGTTGTGTTATGTTAGGCCATAGGAACATGAGAAACCAAAGTCTACCCCAAATCGACACACGATTCCATCCGGTTCGCCCGAAAGGGGAGTTTTCACCTCTAAGTGCAGAAACTAACTAGAGAGAAAGTGAAGCCGGTGATGTCGGTCACACCTAGGAGTAGATTCTTGCACATTTACAACACACAACACACTTTTTTGTTGGACTTTTTGCTTGGTTGTGTTATGTTAGGCCATAACATAATAGCTAGTAGTTTTTGATACATCATCAGCACCGCTGAGTCAGGCCTTCAATACTGGAGCTGTACTTCCTTGATACATCATCAGCACCGTTATAAAGCATAAGATTATTCCTTTCCTCAATTGCATCATTGTGCCCATCACTGCGTGCCATATAACTTCCCTGATATGTGTTACTCTTGAATGTAGGGACGTCAGGTTCCTTCACATGATAGCTAGTAGTTTTTTCAGCTGGTACAAAAGGGGAATTGCTTCTGGATCTGTATTGAGCATTGTTGGTCTGAGGGGATGACATACTCATGTCTGATCCCCTGCTCTTGGATTCGTGAACACGAGCATTTATTCCATCGTCGCATAAAACATCTCTTTGATCTTGATGAAAACTCCTTTTACTTGGAGGAACAACTCTTGTCTCCTCAAAGGCAACTTCCACTTGCTTTTCTGGAGGCAGGCTATCTACTTCGTCAGGGGTCCTTTTCTTGCTCCTGTCATCAGAGTTCTTGCTCCCATCCCTGCTATTCTGTTTTCCTGGTCGACACATTTGCTGAGAGGTAGCTTCAGCTTGTTTCTTCACAGGGCGGTTATCCGACACATTAGCCTCTTTATCTAATCCACAACTAGCTTGTTCCTTCACAGGGAAGTTAACCTCTTTGGCTTTCTCTTCTCCACATCTGGCTGGGTTCTTCACATGGCAATCAGCGTTGGCTCTCTCTTCTCCAGATCTAGCTAGGTTCTTCACAATGGGTTCATCTGATCGAGTAACCTCTCTTGCATAACCTGCTGTCCTCTCTCTACTAAATTAGGGAATATATTGAGTAAAAAAAAATAGGATACGCCGACGGCATTGTAGTCTTATCCAATTAACCCACCCACCCCTACGCCGACGGCAATGCCGTCGGCGTAGTCTTATCCACCTACCAAAACGCGCGCGGGCACGCTCCTCTCCTCCACACACACACACACACACTTGCTCGATCCCCTCCTCCCCGCGCTGCCCGCCGCCGCCACCTCCTCCCCGACCTCGATCCGCCGCCGCCGCCTGCTCGAGGAGGATGACCCCTTGGTCAAGGATCTCCTCCTTGATCCCCAGGTGATGGCGGTCCAGTACCAGGTCCTCAGCGAGAGCCGGCAGCAGCGCGGGCAGGGCGAGGCCGGCCCCTCCGGCACGCAGCAGCAGGAGGACTCTAGCAGCACGTCCTCTTGGTGGGACCGCGACGACGACGTCACTGACACCGGCGCGAGTGGAGTTTAGGATGTCTATCAGATGTCCTGTTGTGTCGTACTAGACTTATTATGCTACATGTCGTACTGCTAGACTTATGATGCATGCATGCTACCTATGTATTATTGTGCTACTTGTCTATATGTGTTATGTTTAGCTAATTACTTTTCAACATGCGTACTATTGTGCTACTTGTCTATATGTGCTACCTATGTATTATTGTGCTACTTAGCTAATTATTGTGCTAGACTTATGATGCATGCATGCGTACTATTTACTTTTCAACATGCTTCTTCTTAATTGCATTACGTCTTTATTCTTATTTACTACATTTTTCAACATGCTTACAAGTTTATCCTTTCTCAATGCAGGTGATTGACCAAGATGAGCCAAGGCAAGGAATCATCGGCCTCGGGCTCTCGGGAGGTGTAGGATGTGTTCGGGTGTAGCGTGTGTGAATTCGAACTTGTTTGGAGTTTGTATGAATGCTTGGATGAATTTGAATCATGTTTGTGTCATTTGGATATGTATGTGGTGTTTTATTTGATGTTTCTGTGATGTTTTATAATTTGTGCAATTTTAATTGTATTTAAAATGCGCCAGAAACCAGCAGCAAAAAATTTAAGAAACTGAAAATATGGTCAAGTCTACGCCGACGGCAGTATGCTGCGGGGACGCACAGGATGGCGCCACGTCGACGCTGGAGGACCATATGGCAGTGCTGATGTGGTGCGTCTGGGAGGAGTCTTACGCCGACGGCATTGTTCATACGCCGACAGCGTCCTACGCCGACGACGATACGCCGACGGCGGCCGTCGGTGTAGGTCTACGCCGACGGCGATCGTTGCTACGCCGACGGCGGCCCGCCGTCGGCGTTTTGACTGTTTCCCGTAGTGAATTCTTCCCTGAGCACCGCCTCTCCTCCCTCTCCCAATCTATCCAATAGCGTTGGATCATCCCACAAATCTACCAGATACGGCCAGGACTTCCTCCACCGCCGCCCCGTCGAGGAGGTCGGGCCGAGCTCGGGGCGAGGCGCGCGAGGTGCACACCACCTCCCCCATGGTCGACCAGGAGCGACCACAAGCCTGGGCTCGGGATCTGGCCGAGCTCGACAATCTTGGCATGGAGGATGGGCGATCTGGACGAGCTAGGCAGTCTGGCGGTGGATCTTGGCTCCCTAGGCCCGTATCTAGGTTTTTTTTGTTGGTCTTGACTTTGGATCTGTGAAGTTCGGGATCTACGAAACTTCTTTGCTCATCTTTTTTTTCTGAAAATGGATATGGTGATTGCTTTCCTTTTTCTTCTTCTATGTTTCTTTTCCTGCCTTTTTTTTCCTTTCCTTTGTATGCAGAAACGGTGTTATACAGATCCAAATAATTGTTTACTTCTTGCATTGGATGGTTACAGATCCGAATTTCCTTGAAGAAAGAACATTTTCTCATGTACTGCTAATGCGTAATGTTCTTGCAAATCCAGATCGAAACGTGTTTCATGTATCCCATATTTTTTTGTTAATACAGTGATCTGAAAATTCATGAAAAATCCAGAAAAAATGTTAATACAAGAATATCCAGAAACAATGTTAATGCAATGTATTTTAATACTTAAGAATCCATGGATTTTAATTTGTTACTACAAACATCCACATTTTTGTTAATGCTGAGCACAGAATCCTCGCAAAAAAAAAAATGCTGAGCACAGAATAGTTGTTAATGCATAATCTGACTGTTCATCCATGTCATTTTCTTTATTAATCCGTGGACCCTTTTTTAATACATAGATCTGGGTTTTTTGTCGATGCATCAAGATCCCAAATTTATGTTAGTACATGAAGATCAGAAATTGTTAATATATGTTTAGTAATACACGAGTTTGTTACGGTGGAATGTTTCCTAATATTAAGGAAGGAATTTTTTCCCAAATCCGAAATTCTTGCCCTAATTATTCTTGTTAATGCATATAATTTTAGCACTGATCCATATGTTCTTTTTATGCATGAATCCAGAATAATTGTTAATGCATGATGACCTTTTTTTTGTTAATACACATTTCTAACTTTTCCTGTTAATGTATTACGATCCTTAATACTTTTGTTAATATATAACCTTGAAATTCTTGTTAGTTCATAATCTCTTGACCTAGCTGAGACCTGCGCGAGGGGGTCCGGCCATCCAATAGGAAATGCAAAGGGTAATTTCGGCACTTCCGTCCCTGTACTTGGGAGATTAGGGAGAGAGGGAAATTGCTGCTGCGATTACGCGTTGCTCGGCAAGTCAAAGCTCGATTGATGGGCCCGCCGTGGGCTGCAATCCCAAGACAAATGGATGGCTAGGATAGTATGTGGACATCATTGTAGTTGTGGAATCGCCGCTTTGGTTAAGAACAAGGGTGAGATGAATAATGGCAAACCAGTCAAGCTGACGAACAATTTTGAGATGAATAAAACACTCACATCAATATGCAATATTTCGACAGAAGGAGCCGCCTCAAGGAAGAAAATGGTCCATAGAAGGTCAAATTCAATAAAGATACCTAGTATGGACAGCTTCTTTAGCTTGCGGAACGCGGTAGCGAGTTGTTTTATTTCAGCTTGGACCCAAATCTGATCACGAGATAAGTATATAAGAAATCTCATACAATCACTTTGTGCAAAGTACAAATTTAGGGTAAGATTTCAGAGATACACATATTGACATAAAGTGTAAGAAAACTGCGGTGGTATTTTTTTCTATGAAAAAGACAAGTACACTATAATTGCAAAAAACAAAAAACAAATTTGGCAAAACTCTATTGTAGGATGTGAAGACAACAGGGTTGTGCTTAGGATTAATGGAACCAATATATTTGTAGTCCTCCAAAAAGTACAGTTAAAGGTGTACTTTCCTGGTAGCTTGTACAGATTTTTCATGATATTTACAGCCAGGTTAATTTGTTCGCTATCATCCAAAACTGAAACGCATCCATGATATACCGAGGATAGCTGACATAGTGAATACAGAAAAAAGATGATCTAGAACTTACGTTTTCTCCTCGAAAATCCAACGTGAGAGTATGTATGCCTGCAGCTCCATTTAGAAGGTCACTTAAGTGAATTACATCCTGATCAAGGTCGAAACAATTTACGAGGTACAAGTCCTCAAGGGATGGGACAAAACAAAATGATAAGGGAGCATACTTAGATATCCAAAGAGCATATTCAAGCTTCTCTAGTTTAGGAAGAGATATCAACTCAATTCTCTCAAAGAAACACATGTCGAGCTCCAAGACACAGAGTTTTGAATTCGGTGCATCTATTTTCCACAGAGAGAGAGGACCAGCATCACAAGAAATGAGGGTTAGATGCTTTAATTGCTTGCAGCAGTCAAAGAGGATGTGGTGCATGTCCACTTCGACAAAACGCATTTCGCACAAACAGAGTTTTGTAAGGCAACGGAGGACAGTAGGATAGGCATAGAGAAACCCATCCATGTCTTTGGCACGCCTTAGCATATCTGAGTGAGAACAATCGTAAGACCTCGTCTCATCAAGAATGTCAAGGCTCAAATCTTTCAATAAACCTCTGCCAATTGCGTCACATACTAGTGAGCCAATATCATCGCCCGAGGAAGTGTTGATTGAGTAGATCTTCAGGTGCAGCCTTGTGACAATGGATTTTCTCTGAGGTTTAGCAAAAAAAGTCTTGGCCGCTTTGGTTATAGCATGCATCGCGTTATGCATGACATTAGCATCGATAGGCTCCGAGTCTGGAACAGACATGAAATCATCGGCATCAATGCTGAGCTCAGACAGCAGCCAAGGAAGCTGCCTCCACCTTGTTGACAACGCACTTGTCCTTGTAGCCGTAGTTATATCGACTCTCCCCAAGATAACAGTAAAACATCATCGGGAAGCATGCTGAGCCGATCATCCTCCTCTGATCGCTATACAAAAAATCATGGATCCATCTGTTTAGGTAATTCATGGATAACTAAATTCAGAACAAGATGGACAAACATCAAACAGGTGCATAATACTGGAGTGACGAAAATTCTACTGTATGTCTCTATCTAGCCAGTAAGCCATTAGTGTTTTCTAAGGACCTACTCACTCTGTTCCATAATATAAGATGTTTTAGGTGTTACACATATTGTCTAGATTCATAGCAAAATGAATGTACATATAGGTACAAACTGTACTCGTGTCTGAACTTTTTTACACCAGAACATCAACGAGGCAGTGGGGGTGAAAGTAAAACTCACTCTGCGGCGTGCATTAGCATTATTAGGCTCCATGAAGAATCCAACCCAGTTGGGCTTCTGCACATACGAACCTTCGCTGGCTGAAACAACAAGGTCAGAACAGTGCACTATTTGCTATGCAAATCCAACTTAAAGGGGAATTTCAGAGTATGCAAAGCACCTCAAATATACAGTCTAGAAGAATCTAATAGGCGTCAACTACTAAGCTCCCCCTTCTCCAAATTGGAGGAGTGCCCCTGACGAGAGATTCAGAGTCGAACTACAGGTACGGGCTTGCTGCCGATTGCTTCGAAAATCAGATCACGCCCTGCAGCCAAACGGAACCGTCTGCGCTTATGAGATTGAATCTACTGCTGCCGCGGCTAAGCGGAGTTCGACGGCCGGGCGGCGTTACCGTAGTACTGAGGCGGCGCCGGCCAGGCCGCTGCTTCAGTCATTCCATGGGTGGCGGCTCAGCGAAAAGAGGGGGAGATCCTATGTGGCGCCCGTGAGCGGCACTACCCGCCGCATGAAGGAAGCGCTTGATGAGCAGCAAATGCGGCCCAATAGAAAAGGTATTGTAAGATTTATTTATTTATACTTTTTATAATGTGAATATTTTAATTAGAATATATTTTAAATGCGAACATTTTTACAAAATCTTTATTTTTTAATACGATCATATTTTACTTGTGAACAATTTTTAATTGTGAACATTTTTTTCAAATATGAACAATCTCAATTCAGAATATTTCGAAATTTGAATAAATTTTTAAAACAAAAAATTAGTCATGAATTTTTTCACATTCTGAACATTTTTAAAAAATAATATATTCAAACCAGTAAAATTTTCAATTTTGTGCATTTTAAAATTTTGATACTTTTTAAAAAACTAAACATTTTTAAGAATCATAAATAAGTTAAAAAAGAAAATTAAAAAGAAAAGGAAAAAATGAGGGAAAGAAAAGATCCGACGAAGTAATTGGGCGAGAGATAACGTGAGTACAAAGTGGAGCCCTTGATCGCAGATCAAGCGACATCGAGCATGTTCACGTGTAGGTCTACTTTCAGAACGTTCTTTAAATAGATTTTCCCATTATTATTTACATGGCAATCTACTTATAAGTGGATATTTTACGGAAATGTACTGTATAAACAGTCTGATGGCCTTAAGGGTCTTTATGTCAATTCCTTGGAAAATAGAGCTCCATAGTTACTCCAACAAAAAAGGTTTCAGCGTTCCCATAATTCTCTGCACACAACCGTTTTTCTCACAACTGACAACTCACAACATTTTTTTCATAATCGCACCAGAACCAAACACACCTTATATTTTCATCAACAATTACTAACCATGTCGGAAGGTATTAGATGCACTTTCAGAGTAGATCGCGACCAGATCCATTCCGACAAGGAAAAAGTCCATTTTAAACCTTGAACTCGTAGAGGTCGGGCGATTTGAACCATGAACTTCAAATCCCGGCCGTTTGAACCTTGAACTTAGCAATCCCGGTCTATATCGAACCCTGGACATGTTTGGTACACCGGGAATGCGACGATCCCAACCTGGATTGCGGACTCTCTCATTGACATGTGGGCGCTACTTGTAAGATTTCCTTCCCCAATCTTACTGCCCCATCGCATCTGATCCACACCCTCAGGCTCGCCGGCGACAGCTGGTGCCGCGTCGCCGTCGCGCGCCGCCGGCCGCGCTCCACATGGCCTTGCCGATCTGCCGGAGCAGAGCTCCTTCCTCTGGGCCACGAGCTAGCTCGGATGGGCCGCGCCGTTCCGCCGGAGCGCTGGTTGCGCTCCGCACCCTCACGCTCACCGACTGCTGCCGGTACTGCGTCGCCGTCACGCTCTGATGGGCCACGCCACCAGTCCGGCCTCGCCGGAGCAGGTCGAGGGCGAGGAGCAAGGGGGCGGGCACGCGGCTCGCCCGCCGGTGATGGTCGCAAGCGAGGCCGCGAGGTGGAGCCGACTTGTTTGCTGGGCGGCGCTGGTCTCGTGGAGCTGCTAGAGATCGACGGCGAAGTAGCAGCAGATGATTGGGAAAGAAGATGAATATTACATGTGGGGCAATGTTGTCAGTGACTAGCATTTTGATAATCTTATTTTATTTTCTCTGGCAAACATGTCCAGTCCAGGGTTCGATTTAGACCGGGATTGCTAAGTTCAGGGTTCAAACGACCGGGATTTAAAGTTCAGAGTTCAAATCGCCCGAGCTCTACGAGTTCAGGGTTTAAAATGGACTTTCTTCCAACAACCACAGTGCTACTCACAGCAGCCGCTGGTACGTAGCCACCAACTCCGCTCCACAAGCTGATATGGATCTCGCTACATAAACCCGTCGGCCCGAACAAACAAGGTTGTCGCGACCTCAGTACCGCCACCACTGGTCCCTCTAAGCAGTGCAAACACCAAAAAAACAATACCCTAGAGAGGTGTTGCGAACAAGCACCGTGCACCGCCATGGCTCGATGCCGAAGGGATACGACATAAACAAAAGACAATAAAGTAATGACGCCCGGACTATGTGATCATTGGCAAAAATAAATGAATGAACTAAATCTCAGTTAGTTGCACAGAGCTGCAAACCATGTGCGGCTCTGAGATTAGCATGAATCAGGATACAAATTCAACAGCTAAAATTGGCAACTAAGATTTAGTTAATGCTTAGGTGACTTAGAATTAGCAAAACTGTATTTTGTTTTAGCAGAAAAGTGAAAATGAACCCAAAAAAGACTGATCATCGGACACGACCCCTAGTTAGGAAACTCCTGTTTTAGACCTGTCAGGCAAATTCATGTTTAATAGTAAAGATTTCGTAGGTTTTCTAGTTGGCAAGTTCGAATGTGCCGAAATATGTCGAAGCGAAATACAATTTGTTTCGCTGACCCTAGAAACAGACGATCTTTTGCAAAAAAAATCAAACCCCATACACATTTGACATTTGCAATAAACCATAGGCATGTGTATGTCGCACGATAAGCCATCGTTCAACTTTATTGTAGAAATTTAAAGATGCATTAAATATTTGGAAAACAGAAATTAACAAAATCGATCGCTGATGCATCGATCATGGATATGTTTGGAAAACGAGTCCGAACGAGCTGCGTTTCCCTTGCGGGTCAATCAGCCGATCAGGCGACAGGCGGTATAATATCGAAATAAATATGATCGAATCTTGTGATAATCGCCACAGATCATATCGATCTGCACGTCAAAAAAAAAAATCATATCGATCTGCACGTACCTCGATTGATCGGCTGCATGGCCATGGCGGCGCCACCATCCCGGCCGTTCCTGCTGCTTTGCGAGAGCGCCGTCTACAGCGGGGAGGAGACCACGGTGGAGTGCTCCAGCAAGGCGGCGTATGGTTGCGGGCCGTTCGGCGAGCAGATCGTGGAGGGCCTCACCATCTTCACGCGCCTCGACGACCGGGGCCCAGCACTCGGCGTCCTCGCCACCGACGAGGTCCTCCACCGCCTCGAGGAGGAGATCCCTGGCGAGCTGGCGAGGATCTGGGGAAGCGCCGAGATCGGCCAGAAGATGGCGGAGGTTTATGGGACGGACGCCAGGCTCTGTGGCAGCGTCCAGGCCGTGGACGACGACGCCAGCCTCGTGGTCCTCCGCGTGTCCTTCCTGACCCCCTAAGAGAACCGTGCCTTCCGGTCGTACTACCTCGTCTACGACTCCGCCTCCGCGTCCCTCTCCCTCCTCCCCAGCCTGCCTCCGCACTGCCCCGCAGTCGGCACCTCGCGCCCTCTGCCGGTGCGCCGCGACGACGGCGGCTACTCTCTGGTCCTCATGGCGGTTAACTCCAAGCCACAGACCGATGACCTGTCCGAGAGGCCGTGCTCTGCCTGTGGTCGCCGCCACAGGTGTCCGCGCCGGAATCGACGTCCCACGACCACGGCGTCGGCCCGTGGCGAATACGGCAGCGGCAGCACGACACGGCGATCCCGGCCAAGTTCTTTGGCAGATTCGCGCAGCTGCATGTGTTCACATACAAGGGCAAGGCTTTCTGGGCCGACGTCACGCAAGGCATCCTCTATTGCGACTGTGCCGACCTCCTCAACGACGGCGGCGACGATGACCCCGCCGTGGAGTTCACCTTCGTTGCGCTGCCGGAGGAGTACACGATCGAAACGCTGGAGTACAAGCACCGTGCCATGGGCGTCGGCGTCGGGGACAGCGTCTGGTTCGTGGTCCTCGAGTCGTGCGACCACCCCGGCGACACCACGATGGTGGTGCTGAGCCTGGACCTGTCCGCTGGCGCAGTCGAGCGGAAGTGGGAGAGGCGCCTGGAGCTGAGCCTGCTGAGCATCTGGGCGCTGGAGGGCTTCGTGGAGGCCGGGCTGCCCCGGAGGGTGCCATGGTCGCCGTTCCTCAGGGAGCAGGAAGCCGGGGTCATCTACCTCTTGTTGCCGCCGGCCGATATGAACTTCGAGAGAGGGTGCCACCTCATCGCCATCGACGTACGCGACAGCAGCGAGCCACGTCTCCTCCTGCCGCCCAGACGCCTCACTGGCACCATCGGACAGCAACCTTTATTCTTGTCTCCGGATTTCTTTGACCGACGAGGCAACCAGGAAGAAGCTCTCAGCTAGACGTCTACCCACGATTATAATATAAGTTGTTACGTCATTATCGATTACAGGAATAATACTTCTCTCTTCATATATATTTTACCTTAGCAAAGTTTTCTGAACTATACCAATTAGAAAAGTTTTGTTAATTGCAAGTTGCCCGAGAGTTTCAGTCGGTGTAAGAAAATGAATAGAACTTTAGTTCAGTGAAAAGTACAAGTAAAGCGAAAATACACTTCGACTCCCGAGCTCACCTACTCCTACCCACTTTCGAAATTCAAAACAATATAAAAACACTTCAAAAAATCTGAAAAAATGGGCAACAAACATATGACAGTTTACTAATTATGTACAAACTTCCGTGGTAAAATGAAATTTATGTTGCTCTGTACGAAAAATCAAAATCAGTGCTCATTTTGTGATATGTTTGTTGCCACAAATGAGTACTGATTTTGTTCTTTCGTACAGAGCAAAACAAATGTCATTTCAACACGAAATTTTGCACATACTTAGTACACTATCATATGTTTGCTATCCATTTTTTTCAGAGTGTTTTCATATTTGTTTTGATTTTTGAAAAGGGGCAGGAGCAGGTGAGCTCGAGAGAAGCGAGTAAAGTGACTTTTTCATAAACTAAACTAAGGATTTTTTTATCTGAATAGATTGAGACATAGACCACCTGAAATTTATTTATATAATGACATTGATTAAACACAAGATTGTTTTATACCCTTTGATCGGCGAGACCACCCATTGCCGATATTTCTTCAAGTTTGTCAGATACAGCTCCAAATCCACTTCTACCGCTTCGCAGCGATTCAAACTCCTCATCTCGCTTTTTCTTCCACGCTTCTAATCCTTGTTGTTGTTCTTCTGATAATTTCTCAATAGTTGGCTTGATGATGTTGTTGGCGGCATCGGTTTTGTAATTGGTCATTGTTGTCCATCGTTCCAAGCAGAGTCACTAAAAAGTGTGTTAGCATACGAACACGTCATGTTCCCGTGTCGCTCGGGAGAGAGTGTGTGAGGTAGGGTTTTGGTTATTTTGTTTGCGGCAAGAAATTAACGAGCAGGTGGAGATTTGGCTCGCCGCTACTCGAATTCCCGTGGCGGGCTCTTTTTTTTTGGTTGCAGGGCCGCCGAGGCAGGGCCGGATTAAGAGCTTTAGCTAGGCCCAACTAGTATCGACCATAATGGGCTTCCGGTCCTAATCATTTTCCTCTCTTCGTCTCTCTCTCTCATGGAAGGCCGCCGCCCACAGAAGGACCGACCTCGCCGTCTCCGGCGCAGCCCCCGCCGAGGTAACGCCCTCGTCTCGATTCAGATACCCATAGTAGCTGCCGTGGTAGGTTCATCCTCATATGCTCGTGGTAGATTCGGTTTTGATCCAGTCAGGGTATGATTCGATTACGGAGTAATCCGTTTGAGCAGGATCAGAGATAGGAGGTAGTCGAATTATTTATCCGATGCGAAATTGCAAAGCTCAACTTCCTAACTCGAAATTGCTTCTTTTGTTAGTCGCCGGAGATCCGAAGGTGCGGAAGCCCCATGGGTGTGGTATCTTCATAGCTGATCTCAGTTCAGTTCTTCAACTCTCCTATTATTTCAGTGCACTGATAGTTGTCTCCTGGACGCATATAGTGTAGTACTCCGTATATGATATGGTTTGTTAGAAAACACTAGATGGAGTATATCTGTTGTCAAAATTGCACTACTATCTGTTTCCCCATACTAATTTCTGAACTTAGTATAGAAAACACTATTGGAGTATAATTGTTGTCAAAACTGCACTACCATGCAACTCTGTTTCCCCATACGATTTTCTGAACGTATTAATCCTGTTATTAAACATATGAATCCTTTTTTCATATAGCACCGAGAGGGGGGTGATCTTCTCAGTGTACTTCCTGACGATGTTATACTGTCTATCTTGGGGAGAGTCGACCTAAGTACCGCTGCGAGGACGAGTGTGTTGTCAAGACGGTGGAGGCAGCTGCCTTGGTTGCTGCCCGAGCTTGACATTGATGTCCAAGATTTCATGTCTGATCCACACTCAAAGCCTAATGAGGCCAATGTCATCCACGACGCAATGCTCACGATAACTGCAGCGACCAAGAGTTTATTTGCTACACATAGAAGAGAATCCATTGTCACCAGGCTGCGGCTTACGCTCCACTTGATCGACACTTTCTCGTGCCATATTGGTCCACTAGTATGTGACGCAATTGACTGTGGTTTGCTGAAAGATCTGGAACTTGCCATTCTCGATGAGAAGGCATGTTTGGAATGTTCTGACTCTGATATGCTAAAGCGTGCCCAAGACATGGATGGATTTTTCCGTGCCTATCCTAGTGTCCTCCATTGTCTCACCAGACTCTCTCTACACAGTGTGAACTTTTCCCAAATGGACATGCACCATATCCTCTTTGACTGCTGCAAGCAACTGAACCATTTAACCCTCTCTTTTTGTGATGCTGGTCCAAACTCTATGTGGAAGGTAGATGCACCAAACTCAAAACTCCGTGTTACTCTACATGTGTCTCCTTGACAGAATTGAATTGATATCTCTTCCGAAACTGGAGAAGCTCAAACGGGTTGCTTGGCGCTCTAACTATGCCCCCTTGTCTTTTGCTTTTGTCCCATCCCTTGAGGAATTGGACCTCGCACACTTTTTGTGCCTTGATCAGCATTTATTTAAATTAAGTGAACTTCTGCGCAGAGCCGCAGCCATACGCACTCTAACATTGGATTTCATAGGAAACACTGCAAGTACTCGTTCAATTTTGTTTTCTCTGTCAGGTTACCAGAGTTATGCTAGTTATACCATGGCGATGGTTCTTTATGACAGAGAATGAAGATCTGTAAATTGCATTAAAGATTAAAATGTTGTACAAAAGCTATCGTGAAACTGCACCTTTAATAGTGGTTTTCTGAAAACTGCACAAAGATTTTGTTTTTGTTTTTGAAACAATGCAAAAGCTTTGCCTTACTGTTTTCTATAATAGTTCAGTGATACATTGTGTCAAATCTATCTGTCGATCTCTAAAATCTTCCGTAAATATGTAGTTTACGAGTGCATGCAATTTTATGATTTTTTTAATCTCATGACCAGATTTGGCTGCAACCTGAAACCATGCAACTCGCCTCCGCATTCAGCAAGCTAAGGAAGTTGTTCATATTAGGTGTCTTTATTGAATTTGACCTTCTGTGGACTACAGCTTTCCTGAGGCCGCTCCCTTAGTTGAAATATTGCATATTGAGGTGGGTACTGTTTCCATCTCATAGTTACTTTCAGTTTAAGTATGTTTGTCTATTTCAAATAACATTGTGTAAGCCTTCCTTTCATACTCAATTCATAAACACTTCTTCGTCACCACTCTTTGATACTTTTGGAAGGATGTTGTGAACTCTTTTGTATATCGTGCAATTTATTATCACATAATTTAGGAACATGTCATTTTGCCTTTCTTTCATTCTTTACATTTAGGTAAGAGAAGTGATGCTGAATCTGAAGAGTCCAACTATATTTTTTTTATGATTTCTTAACTAAATACAGGTATATAAACCATGTGAGATGGAACACATGCACAACTCGTGGCCCGACCACAAAAGAACCAATCCTCAGTGGGAGCTGAACTTCCACGGCTCCAAGAACTTGGTACTAAGGGAGCTCCACATTGTTGGTTTCAGGCTGCTAGAGCAGCAGCTGACGTTCATCAGAACAATCCTGGATCGGGCTCCCAGTCTGCAGACAGTGGTTCTGATCAAGGATAACGAGGAATGTGATGAATGTGTTGACATGGCCCTCGATGTGCAGCCCCGTGCGTCAGCTTGGCCTGCATTTCCAAAGAACAAGGAAGAGCAAGACATGGTGGTCAGGCAGGTCACGAATGGCACAACCTTCTTAGGTCGGGTAACTTTTCGGTCACTGACAAGTTGTCATAGAGTCAGCGCGTATAAATTTGAAAGAAGAAGAGGTTAGATCTGTTGTACATAGGAAAAAGTTGAACGGGGTAATTCTTAAAATTGATTTTGAGAAAGCTTATGATAAAGTTAAGTGGTCTTTCATCCGGCAGACCCTCAGGATGAAAGGTTTTTCTACTGAGTGGCGCGCGTTAATTGATAGCTTTGTTTCCGGAGGAAGTGTAGCCATTAAGGTCAATGATGACACTGGTAAATACTTTCAAACGAAAAAAGACCTCAGACAGGGTGACCCGTTATCGCCAATGCTATTCAATATAGTGGCTGATATGTTGGCCATCTTGATCGAACACGCTAAAGCAACGGGTCAAATTGAAGGAGTGATTCCACATCTTGTCGATGGTGGATTATCGATTCTTCAATATGCCGATGACACAATTCTTTTTATGGATCATGATATCAAAAAAGCTCGTAACCTAAAGTTGATCTTGTCAGCTTTCGAGCAACTGTCGGGTCTTAAGATAAATTTTCATAAAAGTGAATTGTTTTGCTTCGGTGAGGCTCGAGAAAACGCTGCCTTGTATGCTGAGCTTTTTGGCTGTGAGCAAGGACAATTTCCTATCAATTATTTGGGTATTCCGATTCATTATCGGAGACTTACAAATGCTGAATGGAAAAAGGTGGAGGAAAGGCTTCAATTACGTTTAAATAGCTGGAAAGGCAAGCTCTTATCCCTGGGTGGAAGATTGGTTCTCATAAACTCGGTACTAACGAACATGGTACTGTACATGATTTCATTCTTTCAATTGCCTAAAGGAGTCTTAAAACGATTGGATTATTTCCGGTCTAGATTCTTTTGGCAAGGGGATTGTGAGAAGAAAAAATATCGACTGACTAAATGGAGTGTAGTTTGCTGCCCTAAACACCAAGGAGGGCTCGGAGTTCATGACCTTGATGTCAAGAACAGAGCTTTGCTAGGTAAATGGCTTTTTAAACTTCTGTCTGAAGACGGAGTTTGGCAAACCCTCCTCCGGAGAAAGTATGTGGGAGATCAGGCTGTTTCTCAGGTTTTTTCGAAACCTAGTGATTCACACTTCTGGGCAGGCCTTATGGCTACAAAGAAGTTCTTTTTTCCACATGGATCTTTCTCAATTAAGGATGGATCGGAAATTCGTTTCTAGGAGGATAAGTGGCTAGGCCATTCTACCCTCAAAGAACAATATCCGGCTCTATATTCAATTGTACGAAACAAAAGCGACACGATCGCGAAAGTGTTGGGTTCTTACCCACCAGATGTTTCGTTCAGGAGAAGTTTATTTGGAACAAGACAAGCATCCTGGAATGCTTTGCTCATTCGATTGGATTCAATTCATTTGTCAGATGGTCCAGATAAGTTTCAATGGAATCTTACGAAGAATGGTAAATTCTCAGTTGATTCTATGTATAGAGCACTAATTCTACCCAAAGTTCCAGTCGATAGTAGGAAAAATAACAAAATTTGGAAGATGAAGATACCACTAAAAACTAAAGTGTTTGCGTGGTATCTTCGTCGAGGAGTAATTCTTACAAAAGACAACCTTGCCAAGCGTAATTGGCACGGAAGTAAAAAGTGTGTCTTCTGTCATCATGACGAATCTATTACACACTTATTCTTCCAATGCGAGTTCGCCAGGTCTATATGGTCAGCCATCCAGATAGGTTCTACCTTACATCCACCGCACACTGTTGCAAATATTTTTGGCAACTGGTTAAATGGCGTGGATCCTAGGTTTAAACTCTTCTGTGGGATGGGCGCGATTGCTGTTATTTGGTCGTTGTGGCTATGTAGAAATGACAAGGTTTTTAACGATAAAAATGTTTCTGTTATGCAGGTCATCTATCGGTGTACAGCTACGCTTCGTGCATGGCGGCCCTGCAGCGTGTGGAGCACCGGGATTTATTTTTGGAGGTGGCGTCGAGGCTGGAGGATGCGGCCAGGGAGTTATTCTCCCGGCATGGATGGCAACATAGACTCCGGATAGACCTACCAGCATCTTAGGCGGATCTACAATTTCTCATTTTGATATGTAATTCGCCTTGTTTATTTCTTGCCGATTTGGGTACTGGTGAACTGGTGGCTGTGTGCATCTTAGCTATGCAGAGGCCGGGTGTAATGCTTAAAACTTTTAAGTAATAAAAACCCTTTATCTAAAAAACATGACCATATAAGTTCACTTCTAAATAGCAGTTACAGGCCTATGAAATCATTTGTTTTCGTTCATCTAGGGATGGCTATAAGTGCATCCATTACAGTCTTAACAAAGAAGGCCGATTTATATTAAACTTTGTTGGGTATCCTTGATTCTACGTTCGAGCATAAGTGTTTTCTTAGCCTCTCTTATTTCGGGTTCGATGTAATAAACATAGGGCGGTCGTTAAGAAGGTCGATTTCTCTTGCATTTTGTCAAAGTATCCTCCATTCTAAGGGCGTACTCCCTCACTCAAATAATTGAACATATATAGAAAATTTAAGACAGGTTATGGAGTGGAGTAGAAAATGCATTGGACGCATGATCTAGACTATGCGGTGGTTAACGTTTGCCACCCGTGTCGCTTGAGCAGGCGCGACAAATTGTTTTCGATTACTTTGGAATGTCTCCTTGTAGCATGGTTGGACACGTGCACAATCGAACTATTTACGCGTTCATGTAACTTTCAGTTTTAAATACATACTTGATTTTGTTGTTTCGTTGAAACAATAAAGTTGGGTGGTTTTACAGAAGAAAATAATGTACTGGGTGCATATTTACCAGACCACGCAAAAAAGCATATTGTAAAAGCGGTTTACGATTTTAAGGTATGAGAGGTGTCCTCCAACAATGTATGTTGTAAAACAGATCCTCCTCACGGGGGACCCACATGTCATTGGCCAATTTTGTTCCTTTTTTGCCCTACCCATTTTAAGTACCGAGATTCGAGCAGCATAGCAAGAATTGATTATTTGTTCTGGTCATCTAACTTTTGGTTTATACAAAAAATCCTAGTTGCTTGCATTCTTTTCGTTTTTTTAATTCATTTTACTATTTCTCATTGAAACAATAAAAGGGTGGTTTTACAGAAGAAAATATGTACTCAGTCAGAGACCATATATCCTGGTCGTTTTCTTGGCGATTTCTTCGTTTCACCTAACCGACAGAGGTGAGATGAGCTGCACGCGGTCTCATCATCGCACGTGCCTCCCGCTGCTTCGCTTCCACTACTCCTCCGCTACTTGCTAGCTCCGCTTCTCCCGCCTCTCTCCTCATTGCCCGTGACACGCTCCGCCCGCGATCACCATCCGTCCCGTCCGTGTGGAGCCCCTCAAGGCTCAGGTAAATCAATCAAATCATCATCCGCTCCCGATCCAGACAATTCTCCGGATCTCAAGCTTACCCAGGCTGGTTATGCATGTTCGGCGGCTGCAGTAGCAAGAAGGAGGACGAAAAGAAGAAGGACGAGGAGGAGAAAGAAGAGGGCGGCGACGGGTTCATCGAGAAGGTGAAGGACTTCATCCACGACATCGGGGAGACGATCGAGGAGGATGAAATGCGGATGGCGCGAGAAGAAACAACTTGCCAAATGTGGGTCAGTACAGTTTTACACAGCAGCACCTTACCCCGCCTGACAATCAGAGGTTCTCCCTTCAAATGGATGTTCTAAGGTACAATATTTCTTCCTTTGCTAGTCTTCTGTTTTTAGGCATGATCACTCCCGCTACACTTAGAGCTTGTTAATCACTGAAAACTATCCCGCATGAGAATAATGTGCCATCTGCGACTTGCTTGACTACCGCGTCTTGCTCATCCTTGTTCTTAGGAAATGCAGGCCGAGGGGATGCACATGGTGGCTTACTGAGGGTGATGGCAACGCACTTCTTGCATTCCTCATCTTCTTTCAGAACTATTGCCCGAAGATTGGGAGCTCGCTTCAGCATCGCTCTTATGAATGTCAGCTGCTGCTCTAGCGGCCTAAAGCCGACAATTTGGAGCTCTTTCAGTAGCAAGTTCTTAGAGCCACATGAGTCCAGCTCCCAGTGAGGACTACTTTTTTCACGATAGTTGGTCCGCTGTTGATCCACCACACATGCATGTTCTTCTACCTATATTTTGCTGAGCAGTTAGTAACGGATGTAGTTGGATTTTGCAGGTTCAAGCAGCAATTTCTTATCTAAATGTATATAGAATGAAAGAAAGGCAAAGCTACAACAAAGTTATTTTTAAAAGGAAAACAAAAATTGCAGAGGACGGTGGTGAACTCATCTTTATAAACTGCATAGTAAAGAAAGGCTCACACAACAATTTTGTGAAATAAAACATACACACTCGCTGCCAAATGATTTCGAGACAAGAACAAAACTCACCGCAATATGCAATATTTGAAGAGAACGAGCCGCCTCAAGGAACACTGTAATCCATAGAAGGTCAAATTCAACAAATATACCAGTCACGGACAGCTTCCTTAGGTTGCTGAATGTGGAGGCGAGTTCTTTAATTTCGGGCTGCACCCAAATCTGGTCAGGAGATAGATAGATAATTAAATACAATTTTCAATATGTGAAATACATATTTAGGATAAGATTTAAGAGATCCATAGATAAATTAACTTAATGTGTCAGGAAACTACACACAGGATTCCATTATAGGAAATAGTTGGACAGGGGCACAATGAAACTATCAAGACAAAAAATCAAAAATCAAAAACTATCAAGACAAATGTAACACGATTGCAAAAGCGAAACAAATTTATCAAAGCTCTATTCTAAGATGCAGATTGACATCATGCTGGCATACTAATGAATATAGCGGGGTTTTGATAAAATGTAGTTTAATAACCCTGCCAGTCTACGTGTAGAACCCCGCAAAGTACCATTGACGGTGCAACTTTCCTAGCACTCCCTCCGTCTACAACTACATGCCGCATGCCTTCAGTATTAAAATTTGACAATCATGTTGGGCAATAAAACGTGCCGTTATGTGCTGTAAAAAATTATATCGTCCAATACGTATTCGGATAAAGTTTCGTATCGTACAAATTGTGTGAAAAAATTCTCATGTATAATTTGTCAAATTAATGGACAAAATTAGATAATGCAAAACTAAGACACCATGTAATCGTGGACCGAGGGAGTTGTTAATTTATTATATATTTCTTGAAATTTCCAGCTATACTGTTCTCTATCAAAAATCATGTCCATGATATCACTAGGATAACAGTGAAACATAGTGACTGCAAAAAAGTTGGAGCTCGTACTTACATTTTCTCCTTGAAAATCCAATACGAGAGTTTGTATGCCTCCAGTTCCATGTAGAAGTTCACTTAATTTCAGTATATTCTGATCAAGCTCGAAATAATTTGCAAGATGCAGTTCTTTAAGGGACGGGACAAAACTAAAAGACAAGGGGGCATTGTAAGACATCCATAAATGCCAATCAAGCTTCTCCAGTTGCGGAAGGGATATCAGCTCAACTTTCTCGGACCAACACACGCTGAACTCCAGAACACGGAGTTTTGAGTTGGGTGCATCTATCTTCCAGAGAGAGCGATCACCAGCATTACATTGATAGATGGTTAAATGCTTCAGTTCCTTGCAGCAGTCAAACAAGATATGGTGCAGTTCTGATTGGACAAGATTCACATTGCCCAAAAATAGTGTTGTGAGGCAGTGGATGACACTAGGGTAGGCAGAGAAAAATCCTTCCATGTCTTTGGCACGCCTTAGCACATACGAGGGAGAACAGTTGTGAGGATATGTGCCATCGAGAATGGCGAGGTCCAAATCTTTCAGCAAACCACAGTCAGTTGCGTCACATAGCAGCAGACCAATATCGCTCAAGAAAGTATCGGTCAAGTAGAGATCAAGCTTCAGCCTCGTGACAACGAATTCTCTCCTACGTTTAACCAACAAACTCTTGGTCGCTGCAGTTACAGTGAGCATCGCGTCATGGATGACATTAGCATCTACAGTCTCCGAGTGTGGATCAGCAGGTATGAAATCGTCGGCATCGATGTAGAGCTCGGGCAACAACCAAGGCAGCCGCCTCCACCGTGTTGACAGCGCACTTGTCCTCACAGCGGTACATAGGTCTTCAACTCTCCCCAAGATAAGCAGTAAGACATCATCAGGAAGCGTGCTGAGCCAATCGACCTCATCCGATTGCTACATAAACAGAATATATCGGTCTATTAGTTACTTATTACTGAATGATAACTAGATTTAGAAACTCTTAACGGACAAACAGAGAAGAGTGGCATAATAATATTGAAAGCGATGGCAAGGATCATACTCTATCCAACCTCGAAAACATTATTATACTCTACACATATTCCATCAAGATTTATGTTATGCACCATATGTGTTGAGGAGAAAACTATTTGTACACTGAAATAACATTTTTTTAGATTTAAAGGGGCCCCGCCACCAGGTTCCATTAAAAATGCAACCACAATGTCGCGAGAGTATGGTTTTACAGCATTCAGCCAACACGGCTTCTCAGTCATAAAGACTACAGAATCAAAAACTCACAGCCTCACAGTAAATAAAAGCACAAAGCGACTAACAACCAAGCTAGAGAAACTAGAGCCCAGCTTTCTTTCACTAACTTCGCCAACTGTCCTTCGCTCCAGATGGTCAATGTCTTCAGACACAAACGTTGGATTACTGCACAATGGCAAAACGGGATGAGCAGTCGGGCACTGTCGATCAGAGCATCACAGGCCTTTGCTTGTCGCCAGCGCTTCATCATTTCTTCACCTTCTTCAGGACCGAGGCATGCCTTCAGGTAAGTCAGCTCCAAGCAATTCTGAGTAACCCCCCCCCCCCCCCCCCCCCCCGCAGGTGGTTCAGCACTGTCTGGTTTGAGTCCAACAGTTGCGAATGTTTGTCCAGACAAAGGATTTTCTAGCTTCTGATCGTACAACAAATCCTTCGCAAGATGAAGAACAAAACTAAGAGGAGCGATGAAGATCCCAAGATGCTGCATGGTGAAAAAATATAATATCTATCAAGTGTATTCTAACAGGCCATGGACGCATCCTACAGTACGTGTTAAGGAGAGAACTCTCTGTACACTGAACAGGAGTACATACGGGGCCGTGCACGCTGCTGCCATTGTTCGGCTCCATGAAGATTCCAACGGCGCTTCCGCGCCTCCGGCGACTTGCAGAAGAAGAAATCACGAGGTGGATTAAGTGGCAGTGCCTGAGAATTAACTGAACTACCCCCTAAGAACTCGAAGGGACTACTCCGGTCCGAAATCGAATCATACTCTAACTCTGACAGTTCTGGGTCAAAACCGAATTGATGAGTTCGAATCTACCACGTTTACTTGCCATGAGTAATGGCCTAATGGGGATGGAATTCGGAGACGGGGGCGTGTTACCTTGGCGGAGGCCGGAGGGAGGCAGCGCCGGCGAGGCTCCTTCCACGGGCGGCGGACTTCCATCAGAGATGGGGAGACGAGGAGGACTTGAAGCCCATTATACTCTGTCCACTAGTTGGGCCGTATACTACTTTTTTGTTTTACAAATGCTTTTTATTTCCCCTATAAAATGTTTATTTATTTTTCTCTAAAAAATTAGTACTCCTTATATACATCAGTTATATTTATTTTTATGGATTTTTATTTCAACGTTTTCAAAAATGACCATATCCGTATCCGGTTGTTTTCTTGGCGATTTCTTCGTTCCAGCTGACCGGCAGATTTGAGATGAGCTGGACGAGGCCGTCCAATCTCATCACTCCTCCACTACTTTACCCGTCCAAGTTAGGGTTGAAATTGCTATCCCCATTAAATAACCGCGATGATCTGCTATTTTTTCATAGTAAGGTCACCACTGCTAGGAAGAGCAACCGTAAGCAAGGATGTTTGCCAACCAAACACTGGGTTTTAACCCTTAAACGTCAATATTGGCAACTAAACAACAGTGCATACAAAAATATGCTCCAAGTGAAACAGGACTGGCTAACTCTTTGTGAACACCAAATAAACTACACATCGTGGCTCATGGCTCGTTTTTTTAGGGGCTAGCTCCTGCGGAGTCACGGATGCAAAAGCTCAAAAACCATGTAGGAAATCAAATACGCGCTACGTGATTAAGATAAATAGAATTACTATAGAGCTACCAAAAGAGAGTAAGAGACCGGGTAAAAAATCAAGTATCATCAATCTGTTTCTAAGTTTTCTTATAAAGTAAGCTGAATTTACCGATGGCTTGAACGTTTTTGTTACTTATTTGATCGCCTCGATTAACTAGTGCATGTGCGTGTCAAGATTGCACTGGTTTTTGTTGACCGAGGTGTGGCCGTACTAGCTTCGTAGTCAGGTATTAGTTGTCGGTTTCAAAAGCATTGAGAACCAAGAGTTATCTTCAAGGTAAAAAATAGCGTGTTAAAAGCGACGGTCTCCTATGTTATACTACATGCTATAGCGTGCTATTTTTAAAAAATAATGTATGTAAATAAATAACGGATGTAACTAAAGAATAAAAGGTTTCAGAGCAAGAATAAAGGATATATCAAAAAATGGCAAACAATATATGCATAACCAAATAAAAAAGTTGTTCTAAAATTGTCAAGAATCCTATAACATCAACATCCTACGGGACAACAACATAGTATAAATTATTTATTCATAATCTCAACATAGTATAGCGTGTTATTTCGGGAGACGGCGTTTTGGGTAGTAGGTGCATATGCACCTATTATGTAAAACATTTTTAATTTTTTTCAAAAGAATTTTTTTGGATATACATTAAAAGATTTTGTATTAGCACAAAAAATGCCGTGGAGAAAGAACATTTTTTGTGACCTATGCAAAAAACACACAAAAAATGTCTCGTATAAAATCATTTTGAAGCGTCCGGATTTGTCGTTTTATACAGGTCACAAAAAATGTTTTTTCTTCACGTAACTTTTAGTGCTAACATAAAATGTCTTAAATTATATCCGAAATTTTTATTTTATTTTTTAAAATTTGTTTTATGGGTGTGGGTGCATCTACTACTACCTGTATAGATTTCCGGTTATTTCGTGAATAGTATCATAGCGAGCAAACGTAGTGAAATTTAGCATGGACTCTCCAAATATACTATAGCGTGCTATTTTTTTTCCATGGATATCTTACATGATTGCCTCGAAGGTCATTCTAGGCGCCTTAAATGATTTACATAAGTTAAGTCTTTTGAGCGAAATTTTCACATTTTTGAAATACGTATGAAATATATTTAAATATGGGTATAGAAGAATGTGCTCAGAGAATGATCGTATCCGTATCCGGTCGTTTTCTTGGCGATTTCTCCGTTCCAGCTGACCGACAGAGCTGAGCTGAGCTGGAAAGCTCATCACTTCTCTTCCACTACTCCTCCATTACTTGTCAGCTCCAGCTTCCCCCACCTCCTCTCCTCTTCTCGCCCCCATAACAGCGACACGCTCCGCCCGCGATCCCCACGCGCTCCATCCGTCCGTCCGGATCCCCTCAAGATACAGGTAAATCAATCAAGCATCATCCGCTCCCGATTCCAGACAATTCTCCGGATCTCAAGCTCACCCAAGCTGCTTTTGCTCTCCGATCTTGGCCGGCCAGCCAGCCATGTCTTCCTCGGACAACCCCGACACGGTGACCGACCGCGGCCTCTTCGGCGGCAGCAGCAAGAAGGAGGACGACAAGAAGAAGAAAGAGGAGGAAAAAGAAGAGGGCGGCGGCGGGTTCATCGAGAAGGTGAAGGACTTCATCCACGACATCGGGGAGAAGATCGAGGAGGCCGTCGGGTTCGGCAAGCCGTCCGCCGACGTCTCCCACATCCACGTCCCGCACATCGGCCTCCACCGCGCGGACCTGGTCATCGACGTTCTGATCAAGAACCCCAACCCGGTGCCCATCCCGCTCGTCGACATCGACTACCTCATCGACAGCGACGGCCGGAAGCTGGTGGCGGGGCTGATCCCGGACGCCGGCACCATCCGCGCGCACGGGGAGGAGACGGTCAAGATCCCCATCTCCATCTCCTTCGACGACATCCGGGACACCTACGGCGACATCAAGCCCGGCAGCATCATCCCGTACCTCGTCCGCGTCATCCTCCTCGTCGACGTCCCCGTCTTCGGCCGCATCAAGATCCCGCTCGACAAGTCCGGCGAGATCCCCGTGCCGTACAAGCCCGACGTGGACGTGGACAAGATCAAGTTCCACCACTTCTCCTTCGAGGAGACCACCGCCACCATCCACCTCAGCCTCGAGAACAAGAACGACTTCGACCTCGGCCTCAACCTGCTGCAGTACGAGATGTGGCTCGGCGACGACAGCGTCGTCAACGCCGAGCTCACCGACTCCACCAAGATCGAGAAACAGGGGATCACCAAGATGCAGATCCCCTTCAAGTTCAGGCCAAAGGACCTCGGCTCTGCCGTCTGGGACATGATCAGGGGCAGGGGAACAGGGTACACCATCAAGGGCAAGATCGATGTCGATACTCCCTTCGGGAACATGAAGCTGCCCATAGACAAGGTCGGCGGAACCACCACCCTCAAGAAGGACGACGACGACGATGATGAGGTATCAAAATTCACATTGCTGCCTGGCCTACTCTCTGTTGATTGTTACAGATACACCTTCCTTGTTGCTGTTTGTGCAATCATCACATTATTACTAGCTAGACCAGTTTAGTCTTCTGTTGACTAGGATGATTGACAGTGGAAGAAATAGCTTAAGAGTTAGGACCAAGCATTGATGCATTGCTTTTCAGTTACAGGAGTGCTACAGTTGAATTTCTGTTGATTACTGCATTTACACCTTCATTGTTGCGGTTTGTGCAATCATCACATACTAGCTATAGATGAGTTCAGTCTTGTTTTTACTTGGGAATTTAGTCTTGTGTTGACTAGGATGATTGACAATGGAAGAAATAAAGCTTAAGAGTTAGGACCAAGCATTGATGCGTAGCTTTTCAGTTACAGGAGTGCAATAGCTGAATTGTACTGTAGTATTCTGTTGATTATTGCATTTACACCTTCCTTGTTGCTGTTTGTGCAATCATCACATACTAGCTAGATGATTTTAGTCCTGTTTTGACTTAGAAATGGAAGAAATAGTGTTGACATGCTGTCGAGGTATAAGGACTGAAATAGCTGAATTTTAGCTCTCTTCTGAATTTTCATGGTAGTCCCAACGCTAAAAATAGCACACAACCAAAGAATTGCATTGCTTCACTGAAGCTCTGTACGCGCTTAATCATTGCTGCTCAGCTAAATTTGTTCACGCAAAGCTCTAGATCAGTCGAAACTTGCTGGTACAAAATTCTAAATTGTCATGGCAGATTCTATGCGAGTGTTGAAAATGTTGTGCCATCTAATTCTGATGAACTTAGGATGTTATAATTCTGTAGTATCGGATCTGAGCTAAAAACTATTTTAATGAAATACCAAACCATGGCAGATTCTATGCGAGTGTTAAAAATGTTGTGCCATCTAATTCTGATGAACTATTTTAACCAATGAAAGAAAACTGTTAGAAACACATTCAGGCATTTACTATGTATATCAGCTGAATTTCGATGAATTGGACCTCCTTGCTAATCTCTTCATTTGAACCAACCTTGCAGGATTGAGGTGCTGTTACTGAACATACAAGATAGTTAAGCACCGGCTGCACTCCTGCTCTAGCTTATGTTACCTGCGTCGTCCAAACATCACCCGTGTTTTATGCTTCGGTGCTCATTGTTCTTTGTGTAAACTCATCCAGTGTCCATTCTTCCTGTGTTAACTTTGTCCAGTGGAAACAAACCCAAGAATAAAGTCCATCACACCTCTGTTGTTTGTGGGGTTTGGTTGTAGTCTTTTTGGCCAAATATTGTGTTCATGCCTGCTCTTTTTCCACCCCAGTTGGCGTCACATATGCATCAACGGATACAGATATATTTTTTGATCCCGAGAAACTTGAAGTTGTTTAGCAAATGCAAATTCATTATTGAAATATAAACATATGTATTGTTCTCTTGCCCCCACAAGGAATTCGCTACTTTACATTTCTATACACATGGAAAAAATAGAAAATGAGAGATAGGGAGCCTACATATTTCGGTCTCCCTGTCTTAACCGTCTCTAAAAACTACTTCCCTGGGAAGGCCAGATTTTCCTTTACATGATGTTAGCCTGCACACTTACTGTTCTTTTCGGTCACAGATTTTAGATCAAAGCTGACATGATCGCACGCAGCTTGCGCAATTCACTGATTTTCTGTCCTACAGAACAAACGTCAGTTCATGTGCTCCCCGCACATAGAAATGTACACCTCTTGTCTTCCTGCTCTCTCGTCAACCTGTGTTATACATCCCTCAGTTACTTCTTTCTCCGCTCTTGTTCGTCGAGCCGATTCCGGAGATCTTTCAAACTTTGCACTACTTTAGGTTTCAGCTTGCTCTGAAAAATCTTTCCTTGCAACGATGTTGACCTGCCGAATAAAAAACCAAGCGAGGGGTTCCAGTTAATTCACAGACATTTGAGTTCTAAGTGGTTTTGCCTGGACGCTCAAACTAAATCAGCAAGACTATGAACCTGGTTTCCTTCAGCTCTTCGTCAAGCTCTTGTTCTGATTCTTTTATCTGCAGAACCATACGGCAGACAATTTGTTGTCAGCCAATCTGCACAGGGAATATGGAACTCCCCTGTTAGATAATTGCATAGGTGTAACAGTTATGTGTCTGTGTTTGTTGCTAGCATATTTGCAGTGTCGGGCTTCATGTTGGCATGAATGCTATCAGGCAAATACCCAGAGATTGACCTTTACCTTACATGGCTTTAGGAACAAAAACATAGCTACCATAGCACCGTGAGGACGGTCAGAATATAAGGATACAGTTACATCAGCTAAATGGATATAAGCAACCCAAGTCAAACATAGTTCTTCAAGCAAGTGATGTCGACTGATGCAAAATATAGTAACAACTAACCTCTTTGACCAGTCTTTTAGAGCTCCAAATAAGAGCACCCTACAGATCATACAACGAGAACCAGCTTTAGATCATCAAGAGTAACATCTGATGAAAAAACTCCAAGAAATTTCCTCGTCTAGACAAAGTTTCAACTGCTTCGCAGATGCATGTAGGTCAGGTTGGTAACACCCTTATAAATGAGAACACCTATCAATCATGTTATCAGTACATTAAAATTATCCTCAATGGCATGTTCTTTTAGGCAAACTCTTCGGAACGCAATATTCTGTTTTCTCAGGTAAAAGCCAGTCTTTATGTTTTCCAGAAAAGCTATGCTACCCATCGAATTTTCTAATGCTTCCAATCAAGAAATGCAGCAGGACTTGGCAAGAAAGGTACAATATCTGAGTGCATCAATGTCTGATGACATACAGGGACAAAGAGAAGAACGTAATCATGAGGCGAAAACATACTTCACCATGTGATAATTGTTGCTCCAGTACATCCGACGTTACAACCCACACTTTTGGACATCCATCTGCCACCAAAGCTTCAACCTATGTTGGTAGTAAGAACCAGAATAAGAAACCTCTTGGTGACATTAGACACACACACCATCTATTCAGTACAAAGGAATTCCATGTCTATTTGGTTAAGAAATCACGTATTGGTGGAAGGCTGAAAATTTAGTACTACCATCCTTGAGCTTAATATATGACCACAGTTCACAAAATGCTCATAACCTCAAAATACAGTGGGAGAGAACCTAGAGTGCATCAATTTCAGATTAGCATAAAATCTTAGTATAATAATCATTATAGTAATTTCCTTTTGAGAAATAAATGGAGATATGAACAGTTAGGCATGCATATACAGCTAGTAAATATGCTTATCACTGGGACATCCCTGCTGGCTGAAACTGACTCAACTAATTTCTAATATATAAAAATTTAGCCATGAATTCTTCATAGAATCAGGACTTTCACTATTATACTAAATCTTCGGATGAACTTTGCACTGGCGTAAATGCACAGGCTAATCAACTAGGAACTCTAGAGCATCATTTCTTCTGTTGAAATTTTGTCACAATTTACCTCCTTCTCGATCCAACAATCAGCAGATAGGTCAGCAGAATATACCACATCAACCCTGTTCCATGAAGCAAAATTGGTTTGTCAAGGTTCCGCCACCTAACAACAAACTAGAAAGATAGTTAAAACATGTATAAACATGAGCTGACGGGGCATCAACATTTGAGGGAAATATCTAGCACAAAGAGTCGATTTAGTTTCTGGGAAATTGTCTAACACAGTAATACCTTACCCTCTATAAGTTTCAGTATGTGAAGGATGCCCAGACAATGCAGCATCAAATACGACAACAACTTTTACCTCTGCAAGGACCATGGTGAGGAATGATATAAGATAGCTGACGTAACAGAACACAGCATGGCACATGAGAGGAACATATGTGTTGCCCGTACAGTGTTACAGAGCTAAAGGAGATATGCTCGACATTTAGGTAGATACGTACACTTGTAAGTTGTGATTGATTTTGTTTCACTATAAACCAGAGAATAGGCAGAAACACCAGCCTATCAGTTTCCAACAGCAAATATACGGCATATATAGTTGAGACATGTGACCTTTTTTTCTAGAAAAGAATCATAGTCGAACCACACATAATGGTATCTTCCCGGGTACAAAGACAAACCTCTTACTGCACTGAAAGACACCAGCTCGTCAATGAGCATCTGCCTTGCAATTCCCTGATTCCCATTCAAGAAATCACCCTTAAGCTTTCCCCAGTAGCCGCATACATTGTAACCATCCACAAGAATAACCGGGGACGCAATCTCCAGGCCGTCATTTGTGCTGGATTAAACGGAAGCACAAAGTCAGTAGACTCATCCAATCACCAACCTAAGAACTAGGGTAAGTATTGGATATGAAAGGAAAGAAAAAAATCCTGACCAGGTAAGAGTGGCAGAAGGGTCCTCGTAGAAGTCCGTGTCATCAGGAAGCACTTCCTTCATGACTTTTTTTTTACGGAACCTCGTTGCAGGCTGTCGCCCGGTCGTTTGCTTCCTTTCAAAATCCTGAAAACAAGCGATTAAACACCTGCAACAAATTTTATCTGATATAAATGAGTGGTGTACTACTATAGTGCAGGATAGGACACTACTAGAATTTGCTTGTTTCAGGCATATCTGAACAACATTAGCACTGCATGCGTGCATCGGATGAACTGACTCGACGAGGGTCTGTTTGCTATCGATAAACTCGAGGTGCTTTGCTAGATGGAATCCCCACATGTGTTTCTGATGATTTCACACTATAGTGCTGTACTACTATAGTGCTGGATAGGACAGTATTATTGCTTGTTTCAGGCGTATCTGAAAACTAGCACTACGTGTATCTGATGGAACGGACTCAATGAGGAGCTGTTTCTATCTCTAAACTCGAGGGGCTGCCTACATGTGTTTCTAATGATTTCACACTAGACGCCAGCAAATCAAAGATTTCATCAACGGAAAACAGATAGGAGACCTCTGATTGCAGGAGGGGAAAAAGAAGTCTTTTACTGTACCTTCCAGAACTTGAGAATCCTCAGGTTGTGCTTCACATTGGACGTAATCCGAGGAGCGGGCCGCCGTTGAGAGGCCTGCAAACGAACAGCCACCGTGTGAGGACAGTATCCCGATCCCCACCCTTTTACAGATCAACTTCTCGTAACTCGATTGGGAAGCTCGGAACCAAGTCGGCGGCATTCCCCCCCATGATTCCGTCCGTATCTTGTGCGCCTAACTTGAGGGTGCTGGAATACTAGCTCGTGGTATAGCATTCTTTTACTGGGTTGCGTGCGGCGGGAAGCTGGGTGGAGGGAGGGGATTGACCTGACCGGAGGAGGCGCCGCCGCCTTTGGCGCCCTTGGAGCCCCTGCCCTTGTTGTCCTTGGCCATCACCACCACGATGGAGGTCGCCGAGTAGGCCGCCGATCCCACCATCCCTCTCCGCATCCGCCGCCGCCCTCCCGCCTCTGCCGCCGTGCGGGTGTCAGTGTGTGGTGGAGGCCGCGCGGAAGAGGTGTGGGTGCCACTGCCACTGGGGAGGAAGACGGAAACGGGTGGTGCCTGGTCAGCGCGGCGTCGCTGTGGCTTGTGAGGACGTAACGGTCTTCCGCGCCGTCCGATCGTGGCTCGTGATTCGCGACGCCTGACATTCAGCAATACAAGAGTACACGACAAATTTGCTCTTGGGCTATTCCGTCTAAACTCAAGATTTGACCCTAGAGAATTCTCCAATATTCGCTTATAGAAGTTTAAAACTCATAGAAAAAAAAACCTTTTGTGTACGAATTTGACCGTATCAGTTTGATTCTTTGATCAATCTTACATAGGCCTATTTGGTTCACGCGGTTTTTCGAAAAGTCGCTGAACAAGAAAAACATAGGATTGTGCATCATATCATGTTAAATTATACAGAAATTGAAACCCACAATAATGTCCGATAGATAGCCTCTTTATATCTAATTGGCGACAGATTTTGACTGCCTTCAAACAAAAATAAACAAATTCCTATATTTTTACAATCCATAAAATCAGACAAGCTCCATAGGAAAACCTCCTAAGTGAGCTCTCCAAAATTTCTACAAATTCATTTGGACAAAAAAAAAGCCATGCTGCTTTTGCCCACTCTTGTGGATTTAAATGAATCCATGTGAAATCCATATGGACTTACATGAATCCATGTCCATGACCCCATTCAGGTGTATTCATGCGTGTACGCGCAGGTTTGACTTTTGTAGTGCACGATAGCTCTGCCCGATTTTGTTCTTGCCTCCGGTGTAAACTTTCTCACTCTTAATTTTGAAACCCTTTTCATCAAGTTTTTGCTCCTCCCATGTTGCCCATCAACCACAATAATTTGCTTTCAATCAATCACAGTGGGAGTTTAGTTTGGTCAGGTCAAACCGTTGTTTATGCTGTAACCGATGATGCTTTATTATTTCTGTTGAGAACGATCCCGAGATCATCTTCCCAGCACAGCAAAGTGGGGTCGCTGGCAGGTTTATCCTCGGATAAGCGATGGCTCCAAATTACGCCTTTGGTTTCCGGAATCTTTTCTTTCTTCTTTCCTTTATCTTAGTGGGATATTGCTTGGCACACATTGCGCTACACATCATGGTGCGTCCACAACTCCACACGTAAAAGGTGTGTGATAGATTGATGGGAATGTGCATTTGTACATTCTTTTATTTTTTCTTTCCATGTACGGTGTTGCTTTGTTGGATGTACTTGTGTGATGGAATGACAAACAATTTGTTCGGTTGAAAACTCGATCGAGGGACAAATTAGGTGAAATAACCTTTCTATCTCTCTGCTTGCCCGAATAATTTCCTTTATTTTCTTCTAGTCCGAGTTAGTGCATTTTCACCTGCCTCGAGGGGAGGCTAATGCCTATTGCTTCTCAATCATCGACTCTCCTGCCCTCCCTTACGTTGCCAGACCATGTCTATGAACCACCTTGCGCCTCGTTGCTCGAATAATTGACTTTGTTTTCTTCTACTCTGAATCAAAAACAAAAAAATCACCTGGCTCAAGATGTACATGGGTGCTCCATCATGAACTAACCTCACTACCCATCCACTGTGTTGCGTCACTCAGGACCCCAAGATTGATCTGCCACTGTCAACTAAGCCGATGACCAAGGGCAGCCATCGTTGAAGTGCCCAACCGCGGGGTTTAGTGGCCATTACCTTATCATCTAGACACATCTACTCATCCCCCCTTTTGCTTCTCATCTGAGCTCCCACCTTCTCCATTCTTACCGGTCATCGCATTTAGACCGCGACGAGCCATAAGGTAAGGAGCGAAAGTTCGCCCATAAAGCTTCCCCATGAGGACGATCATCTACATTAGTATGTTTTAATGCTATAACATATAGCATCGCGAAAATTCTGTAAACACAATCACGCAAGAGCACACAACAATTGTGTAGCACACGCGAAGATGATTATTCCTATGTCACCCAAAAGTATAGTCTGGAATGCATTGCAGTGTATTATCAATAGCAATCATCGGGGGAGTGGAGACTTTTTTATCCCGGGCACCAATGCACCCTCCAGTTTAATTTTTTTTTAAAATCATATTTATAAGCTTCAAAAAATTCTGAAAAAAATTCCACGTGTGGTATATCCCATAACCGTGTATTTTTTTACATTGAAATACTTTGTATTGTGGGCTACACAAAAATAACAAATCTGGTAAAACTTAAAGATTTGAAAATATACATTCTCAGATCTACACATTTGTCATTTTTGTGTAGCTCATAATACAAAGTTTTTGGAGTTGAAATTTTGCACGTAAGTGAGATATATCATTGGCTACACGTGGAAATGTTTTCAGAATTTTTTGAAGCTTATAAATATGGTTTTCAAAAAAAAATTAAACTGGAGGGTGCACTAGTGCCCGGGATCAAAACCCACTTTCCGTCATCGGGGGCGCTCCAATCATGCCTTTTCATATATCTAGATTGATATGCTAGCTACTCAATTAGTAGTAGTGTACAAATTTAACTAGTGGAACCGGCGCGGCGCACGCCGCGCCCTTGATGCTAATTTTTGGTGACGAATTATTTTTTTGCTTTGGTTGCATAATATATTTTGCAAGTAGAGTGGTAGCTTTGATTTGTAAAAATTTGGAGGTCCAACAACGTACAATGTAGTCCGTGTGAACAACGACAAATTTGTAGATCATAAGAAAATAATCGTCGGCATCAGGTAGAAGCTGTTCTTGTATTTCAATTGAAAATGATAAAATTCGTCGGAATTTGTCATCTGGAGTATCTCCAAAATGTTAGCAATTTTAAATGTTCAAATATACATATATAAGTTTATGTTTATATGTTGCTATATTTAATCAAGCTACATAATCGGTGGAATACAGTATGTAAGGATTTTTTGAAATTGAATGTCATTTAATTAGAGGGAATGCATTTAGGTTGTCTTTAAATAATTGCCAAGTCGAAATGTCCAAAAATGTTAACAATATATGCTTGTGTTGCGCCATAAATTTCTAATTTAGCTCCATAGTTAAAGAACGCATGATATGAGCATTTAGTAATTTTAACTCCATAATTATATAAGGTTTGTTTAGATTGTATCCTAATATTAACCAAATTGAAATGTTCCAATTTGCTGGCATTATGCCGTAAGTAGTTAGCATATATTTTTGTGAACGCGTTGATATAGTTTGGAGCGTCTCCATTTTTTTTAGCAAATAAGAATGTTTAAACATGTTTCTATTTTTTCAGTAACATTCAATTTAAGACTATAATGAGTGGAAATGCGCGCCGTGGCGTGCCCTCTTGGTGGATTTTGGAGGCATTTGAGTGTTTTAAATACTGTTTTTGAAATTTGTTCATATTCAATAAATAGTCAATTCAGCATTTAGTAGTTTTGCAGAATTATCTAAATACCGTAAAACAGTATGCATAAAGTGTTATAAATTCTGTTAAGCATGTTCTATTTAGAATTTGATTTGTAGTTGAAATATACAGGTTTGGGATTTTTTTTAATAGCTATTTCTTAATATTTACATTTGTGGTACTTTTATATTGAGATTTTTGAGTTCATGATATAAATGGGTAATTGTATCTTGCATTTTTTTTGTGATCATTTTGATGAATGTTTTCAATTTTTCTCTGGTAGATATAGCTGAAGTTACTGATTCCACGACATCTAGTAGTTTTGCAGAATGGTTTAAATACCGTAAAACCGTATATGTAAAGTGTTTTAAATTATCTAAAGCATGTTCTATTTTAAAATTTGGTTTCCTTAAAATACCGTAAAACAATATGCATAAAATGTTATAAATTCTATAAAGCATGTTCTATTTAGAATTTGATTTGTAGTTCGAATATACTGGTTTAGAATTTTTTTAATAGCTGTTTCCTAATATTTACATTTGTAGTATTTTTGTGTTTATATTTCTGAGCCCATGTTATAAATGAGTAATTGTATTTTGCATGTTTTCTGTTTGATCGTTTTGATGAATGTTTTCAATTTTTCTCTGGTGGATATAGCTGAAGTTACTGATTTCGCGACATCTAGTAGTTTTGCAGAATGGTTTAAATACCGTAAAACCGCATATGTAAAGCGTTTTAAATTATCTAAAGCACGTGCTATTTTAGAATTTGGTTTTTAAATATAGTGGTTCGGAAAATAATTTCGAAGTAGCTATTTCTCATTACTTGCAGTTAGGGTATTTTTATTTCGATATATGTAAGCGTTTTTTTGCTATTTAAGTAGGGTTGGTTTGTAGCAAATTGTTTTGTTGGGTCTATTATATTTAATGATATTACTGACATTATTTCTGTGGATTTTTATTTGAGTGCAAAAGAAAGTTATGGAATACATATTTTTTGAAATGTCGTAAAGGTGTGAGTTGCAAGTATTTAGCAAATTTATGGCATAAGTAGTGAGCTTTTTTCTATGTGCACGTTAATATATTTGTCACATGTCAAAAAGCATTAAAAATGGTTTCTAGTAGTTACTGATTTCGCGGCATTTAGTAGTTTTGCACAATGGTTTAAATACCGTAAAACAGTATATGTAAGGTGTTTCAAATTATCTTAAGCACGTGCTATTTTAGAATTTGGTTTCTAAATATAGTGGTTTCGAAAATAATCTCAAAATAGCTATTTCTCATTATTTGCAGTTATGGTATTTTTATTTCGATATATGTAAGCGCACGATATAAATGGGTAATTGTATTTAATGATCTACCAAAATCTCTTTAAGTAGGGTTGGTTTGTAGCAAATTGTTTTATTGGGTCTATTATATTTAATGATATTACTGATATTATTTCTGTGGATTTTTAATGTTTGTTAAATCGAAATGATCAAATTTGGTTTAATTTTGCTATAATTTTCTTATTTAGCACCATATTAAGAGGAAGTGTATTATGGTTATCTGCAAATATTAACCACTTTGAGCATTAATTTAAGTTTGAAAATGGACGTATTCGAGAATATTTTTAGGATTGAAAACCGTTGTAATTAAAAGAAAGTTTACTTTCAAAAGATTTCAGATTTTGTAATTTGTTCAAATTGGAAAGTTCTGCAGTTTCGGATTTTTTTTACATCTGTAAAATGATCAGATTTTGAAGGCATTTAAATGTTTGAAGTAGCCAAATTTGAAATTTGATCGTATGTCGTAAATAGTTAGTATTTAATTTCGTGGTCATGTCGATATATTGATGGATATATTCAAAGTCACTGATTTTGTAGCATTTAGTATTTTTTGAAAATTGTTCGAATGCCGTAGAACAATATATATGAACCGTTTCAAATTGTTTGTAGCATGTTCTATTTTAAATCTGTTTTTTTCCCCAAAAGAAAACTACGAAATTCTATTTTTGCAAAACAGCGTAAAGGTGTCAAATGAGTTTTTATATGTTATTTAAAAAATCCAAGGTTAGAAATAATTTGGAAAATGTCCCAAAGTATTTGTAATGGCTATTTTGATTTTTACATTTTTTTGAATTTGGCTCGAATTAATTTGGATATGTATTTCAAAAGCTACAAAAGTTTTCGAAAAACATAAAACAAAAAAAAAAGAAAAAAAAAGGACAAGGCCGGCGAGCCGCTGAGCAGCCGGCTCAGCCCGCGAGCGGCCCAGCTGACGGCCCAAACCCGCCGTGACGCCGCGACGACGTCAACGGGGCAGAGCCGCCGCGGCGGCGGCGGCGGCGCCGACGCCCGCGCCGCGCGACGGCGACCCGAGACACGCGGCTGGGCGCGTTCGATGTGCCAGGAGGCGGGCTACCAGGGAGCGGCGGCACCGCCCGTTTTGGGTCGCCGGAGCGGCGCCGGCGGCTCCCGAACGCGGCGGCGGATGCCGACGGACGGCGGCGATGATTGCGGCGCGACGCGGCCGTCCCAGCACGCGTTCGTCGGCGGAGACGGAGAGGGCGCGACGGCGGACGTCCCCGTTAGCGTAGATTCGAACAGGGAGGCGCGTAGCGCCATCGCGGTGCGTCGGCGGCGCCGCCGATCTCCGGCCGCGCGGGAGAGGAGAGGAGGGCGAGAGGTCTGAGCTTTTTTGCAAAAAGGCCCCTCAGTGTTTCAACATTTGCAAGTAGGTCCGTCCGCGCGTAAATTCGTGGACCGCGGAGCACTCGCTGGATTTGCGAGGGGCGTTTTTGGAAAAGCATCACGAAGATGCTGTTTCGGCCGTCCGAACGGGAGTCGACGGTCCGGATCGCTCGGGCACTGTTCATAACTGTAGCAGCTACAGTGCTCGCGCGTGGACAGAGCCTGAAAATCTCCCCCCTTTATATATAGGGGTATTATGCCACCGGATATAGTAAGACAAAAGTAAAGTAGGCAAATACTTGCGTGGACGTAGCATTTCGCGTAGGCCGCACTACGTCCAAAATAAAAATCAACTCCCTCCTCCTTCAGGAAGCAGAGCAAGGAGCCAGAGCAGAGAAGCTGCAGCCAGCCAGCCTTCTCCTTCTCCTCGCCTCGGGAGGGACCGCCAGACCGGGACAGCGACCAATCGAGAGGCGGCCGGCGGACGCTCCGAGAAAGCAGCCGCCTCCACGAGAAGAGGGGCCGGAGGGCAGAAGGCTAGGAGGAAAGGCTTGATTCCGATGGCGCGGCGTGGGGCGGCGTGGGAGCAAGGCGGGGACGAGTACGACTACCTGTTCAAGGTGGTGCTGATCGGCGACTCCGGCGTGGGCAAGTCCAACCTCCTCTCCCGCTTCACCAAGAACACCTTCTCCCTCGACTCCAAGTCCACCATCGGCGTCGAGTTCGCCACACGCACCACCCAGGTCCCCTCCCCTCTCCTCCCCCTTCTCCGATACTGTCCAATTGGATGATCAAAAGATTGATGCTTTTGGCTGGCAACATCAATCTTTGCTCTTCTTGGTTAATTTCACACTCTGGCCATGCCTACCCTTTTTTGCACTCAGTTATGACGTCTGCTACTATCCTGACTCGATCGAAAATAGGACACCGAAGTAATTTTGAAGAATTCAGTTAAAATTCCCGTAAATTATAAAGTACGGTAGAAGACATAGCGAACATAGACCAAATACAGCAGAGAAGTTAACCGGAGGGCAGAAGTTACTGAACATATATGTGATTGGAAAAAGTCATGATGATCCTAGAGCTACCTGCTTTTCTCATGGACTGTATATTAGTCCTGTAATTCATGCATCTTCAATGTTTTTTGTAGTTGTCAATAACCCAAGTGTCAATCTTGCTGCTGTGCTGGCTGCTGCCAACTGCAGCATCTGCAACTTATATATCATGAAACAGCTGCCTGGGGCTGCGGTGGCTGACACACTGTCAAGGCCATGTCAATCAGCACTGGCATCATGACATAGTCTGTTAGGAGGCAGTTGATATATACTAGTAGCATAAAACCGCATGGCGGTTGATACTTATATATACTTGTTGGTAGTTAGTCATGGCGTCATTACATTTCTAGTAACATATATTCCAGATGGCTCAAGGGCTCGATTATTGTTATTGACGTCCCTTCAGTTGTCAGTTGCACTTATTCTGTAAAACTAAAAAATAAAACTGCTGTTTCCTGTCTCATTATTAAAATCAGTGTCAAGCATGCCTTTTTTCTGAAGAAATGATCTTCCAACCAAAGGTCTCTATAGTTGACAACATTTGCTATTCATTCAGGTAGAAGGGAAGACTATAAAAGCGCAGATATGGGACACGGCGGGGCAGGAGCGGTACCGGGCGATCACGAGCGCCTACTACCGGGGCGCTGTCGGCGCGCTTCTGGTCTACGACGTCACCAAAGGCACCACCTACGAGAACGTGAAGCGTTGGCTCAAGGAGCTCCGCGACCACGCTGACGCCAACATCGTCATCATGCTCATCGGCAACAAGACCGACCTCAAGCACCTCCGCTCCGTGGCCACGGATGACGCCGCGGGCTTCGCTGAGAGGGAAGGCCTGTTCTTCATCGAGACCTCCGCGCTCGAGGCCACCAACGTCGACAGGGCATTCCAGACCGTGCTGGCCGAGATCTACCGGATCGTCAGCAAGAAGGCGCTTTCTTCTTCAGAGGATGCCGGTGTTGTCGGAGAGGGCCAGTCTATCCAGGTGTCGGCCGGAGACTCCGGCGGCGTTTCGTCGAGGTGCTGCTCATTCTAGCGGTTGGTCGCCATGTAGATCATTTCGGTTGGATTCCTTGGAATGGCCGCCAATGTCAAAAGGTGCTTTCATGCAAGATAAAATAAATTATGAAGATTTTTTAGCACGGTTTCTTAGTTTGAGAGTTGGCCTCTGAATGATACTTGTGTTATATGCCTAGGTGGTGCAGTTGCTGTTTTACGGATGTAACAGAAGTATATGAACTGACAATGAATCTCTGTGAAGCTATAATGTCTCCAGAGATTTTTTGTTTGCTCGTTTTAGATTAGATTTTATTTTGTACATGTCCTTGTCCCCATTTTTCTTCTACTACTATCAATGAAACAGCAGGCTGGACTGCTCTTTCAGTTAAAATTTTCTGAATCTTGGGATTTACACAGCTCATGTCACCCAACTCCCGGTGAAACCGTCCACAGCGTAACCTCTAATTTAAACTGAGCTAAACTTGAGCTCAGTTCTCATAAATTCTCTCTCCCACAAAAAAAAAATTCTCATAAACATTTTATTGGTTGAATATTCTGAGAAACGTTGAAACTAAAAATTCATAAATATAAAAATAATTGGTGTATAACTACAAAGTACTAGATTGTAGAGAAAAATAAATATTTTTTGTTACAGGGGACATATTTTTTTTGTAAAACAAAAATTAGTCTACGGACAGAGCATAATGGGCTTCTAGTCCGCCTCGTCATAGTTCCTCATCGGAAGGCCCCCGCCGCCGCGCCGATGGAAGGATCGACCTCGCCGTCCTCCGCCAAGGTTAGAACGCCGTCGTCTCCGATTTCCATCCCCGAGAGCACCGGCTGGCTGAGAGCTTCTTCCTGGTTGCGCTGCGGGTCGAAGAAATTTGGAGACAAGAGCACCGGCTGATAGTTGAAAAACGGGATGAGGAAGAGGCGTCGGGACAGGAGGAGACGCGGGTCTCTGCTGTTGCGCACGTCGATGCCAAAAAGGTGGCACCCACTCTCAGAGTTCACATCGTCGTCCGGCGACAGCAAGAGGTAAATCACCCCGGCGTCCTGCTCCCTGAGAAACGGTGACCATGGCACCCTCCTCGGCAGCCCCGCCTCCATGAACCCCTCCAGCGCCCAGATACTCAGCAGGCTCAGCTCGAGGTGTCTCTCCCACCGCTGCTCGCCGGCACCGTCTTTGGACAGGTCCAGCCTCAGCACCACCACCGTGGTGTCGCCGGGATGGTCGCACGATTGAAGGACCACGAACCAGACGCTGTCCCCAACGCCGACTCCCATTGCCCGGCACCTGTCCAGCTTTTCGATCCTGTACTCCTCGGGCAGCGCGACGAAGGTGAACTCCACGGCGTCGTCGCCGTCGTTGAGGAGGTCGGCGCACTCGCATTAGAGGATGCCTTGGGTCGGGTCAGGCCAAAAAGCCTTGCCCTTGTAGGTGAACGCCCGCGCCTCCGCGTTGAACCTGTCTGGCATCGCAGTGGCGTGCCTCCGCTGCCGTATGCTCCACGGTCCGACGCCACCGTCGCCGTCGTTGAGAGACGGCGTCCACAGGCAGATGACGGGCCGGCCCAGCTCGTTTCCGGCAATACCGTCGTGCTCCTCTTCCTCGGCCGCCGTCAGGACTAGCGAGTAGCCGTCGCCATCGTGATGGCGCAGGAGGAGAGGGCGGCTGGTATAGGCGGCCTCACAGTGCTGGAGCAGGGAGAGCGACGCTGCCTCTCTATCGTAAACGAGGTGGTACGACCGGAGAGAGTGATTGGTATCATCGTGGACGAAGGTGACGCGGAGGACCAGGACGCCCCCTTCGTCGTCCACGGCCTCGATGTCGCCGAAGATGAAGACTTTCGTCCCGCCGTACATCTCGGCCATCCTGTCGGCGCGAACGCCGTCGCCGCCATAGATCCTCGCCAGCTCGCCTGGGACCTCCGCCTCGAAGCAGTGGAGGACCTCGTCCAGGGCGTGGACGGCGAGGCGCGGGACATCGTCGTTGTCGCCGGTGCGGAGGTCCGCGACGAGGGTGAGGCCCTCCACGATCTGCTGGCCGAGAGGCCCGCAGCCGTAGGCCACCCTGCTCTTGCACTCGCACTCCACCATCCTCCAATCGGCGTATTCGTTATACATGATTCTGTCCTCCAGCAGCACGAACGGCTGGGAAGGCGCAGGTGCCGCCATGGATCGATAGCTAGCTGGAGTTTGCTTTCTTTCTGGATGCGGACAATAGATTCGCCGTAGGTGATTGATTTCATCGGATACATATACAAGAAAAAGGGGTGGACGTACATGGAAGGATACGAAAGTATACCGACTTCATACATGAACCGACATGTAAAAACGGAATGACTTTTGCTTACCAAACACAAACACTATCAGCTTTGAAGGTATGCCATTTTTGTGCTGTGACCAAAATTAGCAGAGTTTGGCCGGCTGGGTTTATTTCACATTTTCATGGAACAAAAATATTTTGTGTTGTGACCAAGTTGGGATGGTCAGTTCAAACAAAGTTGGGATGGTCTTTTCCGACAACTCATATTTGGCGGAATCCACGGATATTAACTTATCACCCGAGCGCTATCAATGGCTAATACTTTCTCCGTATCAAAATATAATACTTTTTAGGAATAGCTAGAAAATCTAGGAAAAAAGAAGATCATGGGAAGGTATGGCAAGCATAGATGCACTAACGACCGATATACATATATCGCTCTTGAGATGTACTCCCTCCGTTCCCAAATGTAAGATGTTTAAATTTTTGTTGAAATTCACATGCACATAAATGTATATAGACATATGCGTATGTTCACTCGTTTTATTATGCATTTAGACAAGATATGTAACAAAACATCTTACATTTGGGAATAGAGAGAGAGTATGACCGATGATCTTAGAATCACGAAAAGGAGAGGCATGTATTGGCAGCAATTTTCGGCCGGGCTTTCCGTTGAAGATGAGAACTTACTGGAGACTGAATACTTTTTTTTTCTGGGGACTGAATACTTGGTGGACGCGTCCAAAAACTAGTCGGATTAAGAAGGACCCGGACACGTTAGGCTAGGTACTTGGATGTGAGGAGATGACATATAAAAAATTGAATTCTACACCTCTAATGGGAAATGGTTTTTGTTAGCACGGTTGCCAGACTTGAGAGTTGGGCACTGAATGGTCCTCGTGTTATATGCCTAGGCGGTCCAGTTGCTGTTGTACTGAAGTAATAACAGAAATATATGAACTGACAACCACACTCTCTGTGAAGCTACAATGTCTTCAGAATTTTTTCTGAAACTTGGGGGCTTATACTGCTCATGTGAAAATTATTACAGCTGCAAAGTTCATCTCCGAACTGGTGAGCCGACTCCCAATGAAACATTCCACTGTTCGAAACTTCTTATTTGAACTGAGCTAAACTTGAGCTCAGTTCTCATAAATTCTCTCTCCCACAGAAAAAATAATATATAGTTCTTGTAAATTGTTTCGTAATTGAATATCTAGGAAAACGTTGAAATAAAAAATCCATAAAATATAAAAATAACGGATGTACAAGGAGTACTATTTTTTTATAAAAAATAAGTAAACATTTCATACGGGACATAAAAAGCATTTGTAAAACAAAAAACAAGTTATTCTAAAAAAAATTAGTCTACGGCCCAACTAGTGGACAGACCATACTGGGCTTCAATTCCTCCTCGTCTTCCCTCTCTCTCATGGAAGGTCGCCGCCCGTGGAAGGAGCGGCCTCGCCGGCGCCGCCCTCGTCTCCGATTTTCATCCCCATTACTCATAGAAAGCAGCCGTGGTTGATTCGAACTCATCAATTTGGTTTTGATCCAGTCAGAGTTAGAGTATGATTCGATTCCGGACGGGAGTAACCCCTTCCAGCTCTCAGAGGTAGTTCCGTTAATTCTCAGGCTCTGCAATTTAATCCATCTTTCAAGATCGGGATTGCATCTCCTATTAGTCGCCGGAGGTGCGGAAGCGCCGTTGAATCTTCATGGAGCCAAACAACGGCAGCGCGAACGGACCCGTATGTACTTCAGTTCAGTATACAGAGAGTTCTCGACAGGGCCTGTTAGAAAACACTAGATAGATTATATATTTTGTCACCGTGCAGCATCATTTAGAGCATAACTCGGATCTTCATAGCTCCTCTTAGTTTTGTTCTTCAACTCTCATGTTATTTCTGTGCACAAATAGTTGTCTCCTCAACACATATGGTCCAGGGCATGAATCTTGATGATATAGAGTATAATAATGTTTTCGAAGGTGGATAGAGTATGACCCGTGCCATCGCTGAAGTAATATGCAACTCTTTTCTGTTTGTCCGTACACGTATAGAGTTACTCACCCTAGTTATTAACTTATTATTATTCAGTAAGTAACTAAATAGACCCATATTTTCTGTTTATGTAGCATTCGGATGAGGTGGATCGGCTCAGTGCGCTTCCTGATGATGTCTTGCTGTTTATCTTGGGGAGAGTTGAAGATCTATGTACCGCTGTGAGGACAAGTGCGCTGTCAACACGGTGGAGGCGGCTGCCTTGGTTGTTGTCCGAGCTCAGCATTGATGCCGACGATTTCATACCAGATCCACACTCGGAGACTATTGATGCTAATGTCAAACATGAAGCGATGCTCACACTAACCGCTGCGACCAAAAGTTTATTGGCTAAACATAGGAGACAATTTGTTGTCACAAGGCTGCAGCTTGAGCTCTACTTGATCGATGCTTTCATGAGCGATATTGGTCTGCTGGTAGGTGACGCAATTGACTGCGGTTTTCTGAAAGATTTGGACCTCGCCATTCTCGATAAAATAAATCCTCCCAACTATTCCTCTTATGGTAAAAGGCGCGCCAAAGACATGGAAGGATTTCTCTCTTGCTATCCGAGTGTCCTCCACTGCCTCACAACACTATATTTGGACAATGTGTGTTTTGTCCAATCAGAATTGCACCATATCCTGTTTGACTGCTGCAAGCAACTGAAGCATTTAACCCTCTGTCATTGTAATGTTGGTGATCGCTCTCTTTGGAAGATAGATGCACCCAACTCAAAACTCCGTGTTCTGGAGCTCATCCTGTGTTGGTCTGAGAGAATTGATCTGATATCCCTTCCACAACTGGAGAAGCTTGATTGGCATTCATGGATATCTTACAATGCCCCCTTGTCTTTTGGTTTTGTCCCGTCCCTTGAAGAACTGCACCTTGGAAATAGTTTCGACCTTGGTCAGAATATACTTAAATTAAGTGAACTTCTACATGGAGCTGCAGGCATACAGATTCTCGAATTGGGTTTTCAAGGAGAAAACGTAAGTACGAGCTCCAATTGTTTGTATTTACTCTGTTTTAATCTTATCATAGTGATATCATGTGTGTGCTTCTGTTCGATAGAGAACAATATAGCTGTTAATTTTATAGAAGATATAACAAATTAACAAGTGCTAGGAAAGTTGCACCCTCAATGGTACTTTAAGTGTACTTTTGATAATTTGTTTCTCTTTTGCAATCATGTTGTATTTGTCCTATAGTTTCATTGTGCCTATCCATCTATATCCTATAATGGAATTCCAGTGTAGTTTCCTGAGACATTAAGTCAGTTTATCTATGGATCTCTGAAATCTTCTCCTAAATATTTATTTCGCAGAGAGTATGCATAACTATAATTTGTTTTTTTTAATCATCTATCTCATGACCAGATTTGGGTGCAGCCTGAAATAAAACAACTCGCCTTCACATTCAGCAAGCTAAGGAAGCTGTCCCTGACTGGTATCTTTGTTGAATTTGACCTTCTATGGACTACAGTGTTCCTTGAAGCCGCTCCTTCACTTCAAATATTCCATATTACGGTGAGTTTTATTCTTGTCTCGAAATCATTTGGCAGCGAGTATGTGTGTTTCATTTCAGAATATCGTTGTGTTAGTCTTTCTTTACTATGCAATTTCTAAATATGAGTTCACCACCATCCTCTGCAGTTTTTGTTTTCGTTTTCAAAATAATATTGTTTTAGCTTGCCTTTCTTTCAATCTGTACATTTAAATAAGTGAATTTCTGCTGGATCCTGCAAAATCCAACTACATACGTTATTAATTGCTCATCAAAATATAGGTAGAGGAACATGCGTGTGTGGTGGATAGGAAAAACTACCGTGAAAGAAGTACTCCTCAGTGGGAGCTGGACTTTGGTGGCTCCAAGAACTTGCTATTGAAAGAGCTCCAAATTGTCGGCTTTAGGCAGCTAGAGCAGCAGCTGACATTTATACGAGCGATGCTGGAGCGAGCTCCCAATCTTCGGGCAGTCGTTCTGAAAAAAAATGAGGAATGCAAGGAATGTGTTGCCATCACTGTCAGTGAGCCACAATGTGCATCCGCTCGGCCTGCATTTCCTAAGAACAGGGATGAGCAAGACACGGTAGTCAAGCAAGTCGCGGATGGCACATTATTTTCATGCCAGATAATTTTCGGTGATTAACAAGCTCTAAGTATAGCTACTGTGAGTGATCATGCCTAAAAATAGAAGACTAACAAAGGATGAAATGTTGTACCTTAGAATTTCCATTTGAAAGGACGGAGTGTGTTGCTCTACGCCTAAGTGCTGCAATATAAATTAAGTTTGTTATAATTATGACATGGTTTATTTTTCTGCATTCAGATGTGAGTTCAAATTTTGAGGTATTTTTCAAGCAACCTAATTTTCTTGGCTTTCTCCATAAGTGTTTTTTGTTGATGATATGGTTGGGAGCACGATAGCAACTTGATGCAATGTTCGATGAAAAATGGTTACAACGTTGCAGCACAAAAGCAAATTATTCAAGAAGAAGAACGAAGTACAGATTGCAACACGGCATTTAGGTATATGCAACAAACAAATACACGTTTGCGACAGTTTAGAAAACATGCGCAGCATAAATCATCTGGTACAAAATTACTACTTCTTTCGTTCATTTTTGTAAGACGTTTTTGCAAGCTCTTGCCTGAAGTTATAGAAGTGAACAGAGGAAGTAACATTTCCATAAGTAAAATGTCCGGACTCGCAGCCTGGCCGCCTTCGGGCTCTCTGCATGCAAATTCGGCTTGTCTAGGCAACACCTTCGTGTCCAAAATGGCCTAGAATGCAAGTCTACAACCATGGACGGTTAATTTAGAGCATACAGTTGCTTAGAAATAGATTCCACGGTTGTTTCTAAGATGGCATAAACCTATTCTCTAGTATCTAGCGTGTGCACATGCCTCTTCATAAAATTTTCAACGGTTGTGGTTTCTCGTGTGATGCATAATTAATCAACACTTATGTAGTAGTAGTAACATATACGAGATTTGTAAATTCAAGCGTGGGACAGGAGCACCGGCTGATAGGTGAAAAACGGGATGATGGCGAGGCGTCGAGACAGGAGTAGACGCGGGTCCTACTAGTGTGGTAGGGAGGACACCAATATTCTCTAAAAAAAGACTATAAGCATCACCGACTAAGATTGTTCGGGATTGTTGAGTGAAAGGGGACAGGTGTTGGGACGCAACACGTAGGTGAAAAAAATAGACAGCTTTTTATAGGCAAAAAAGTAGACAAAACTGTTATTGAACAATTGTATTGACGTGCATACCAACTATTAATATATATATAAAGTAAACTCATAGAAGATGAACTTGAAACATAAATAAAGTGTGGTTTTATTATGTATACTATTTATAGATTATTTGAAGAACAGGTTTGTTTTCACACAAAAAAAGATGTCGCGCTAACGTTTTTGATACAATGTCAAAACGTTAAACACTACAAGGAGTGCACTTTGAAGAAGTGAGTGGATCCAAGAGGATGAAGAAAATAAAGGAGGTGAAGATATTCATTCAACTCTGTTTTGGTCAGTCGTCCTATCCACCATCCATGTTGACATTGGTCAAATTTGCTGACAATTCGTCAGAAAAAATGGTGTCGGTAGTGTTGGAGTTGACGATTATGCGTTTGAACCACGCAGATTGTTGAAACGCACATGTCAAAAGCGAAAAAAGATAAATCATATCAACAATGCCGAAAAAAAAACTATTCATATATCACAATTGCTAATTAGAATGAGAAAGTGAAATAATCTCAAAAGTTATTTGGACTGACTTTAATTCTTAATCTAGAAATCTATTTAAACGGCTCGGTAAAATAACTGAATGAAACAAATACAGATTTAATTTATATTATAATAAATTATAAGACGTGTGTTGCACGTTCACTAGTACGTTCAAGCAACGAAAAAGTAATTGTACAACATGAAAGTGGTAGCGCTAGCCGCGTTGAAGTTATCACAGAATAGAGACATGTTTTTTTAGAGAACAGGCACACGAACAGAGACATGTATGTGATAATTGAATTTTTTAACAAATCTGTCCAGTACAATGTAGCAGCTTAGTAGTGATGTCCAAGTGAATTGAAGATATCCCGATCGAGGACAACAGGGTGTTCCATTACCAGGACGGTCAAACGTCTGTTGGACTGGAGACGCGTCTCACAGCTCCTGCTCAAGTCAATGCACACAAGGTGACCATATGGCTTTCCTTCGCCTGTGTAGGGCTCAAACAGCAGCATGTAGAGGGCGCAATCAGCCTCCTGTCCTCTAACCATGGGAAACTTGGGTACTGTCTCTGCTGGATGGCCTTGTGCTGCCCTGAAGAGTTCCAGCATCTTGAACTCTCTGTACGGGTTCCACTTCTCCTCCTCTTGCAGCAGGTCCAGAGTCCAGACCTTCACCATGGTGTCGCCAGGGCAAGTGTAGTTCGGTTCGATGATGACAAACCAGATGGAATCCCCGACACAGCCCATGGTCCGGTGCACACACAAAGAGCAGTGGTCCAACAATTCCATGTCAAAAGCAGAAATCCTACACTCCTCGGGCAGCATGATGTGCTTGAAATCCACGGGCTCCGGGCCACCGAGGTCGTCGCAGTAGAGGATCCCTTGCGCGAGGTCGCCCCAGACAGCATTGCCCTTGAACAAGAACACCACGTTCGCTTTGAAGGGGCTGGGAAAGGCATTGACGCGGACACGGCCCTTCAGATCCCACGCCGGTTTGCTGTTGTCGCCGTCGGGTGACGGCGGCGGTGGTGACCAGAGGCAGAGAACGGGGTCGGTGTACTTGGCTGAAGTGCAGACCGATCTCTCCGCCATGAGGACCAGTGAGTACTTGTCCTCCTCCTCTCCTACCTTCAGAACTAGAGGGAACTCGGTGCAGGCGGGCGTGCAGCAGGGAGGCAGGCGGGGGAGAAGGGACAGCGACGCGGCGTCGGAGTCGTAAACGAGGTAGTACGACCGGAAGTCGCTGCTGCTGAAGCTGGCGACGAAAGAGACGCGGAGGACCATCACGTCCCCGTCGACGGCGTAGATTTTAGCGGAGAAGCTGAGGTGCCTCCCGTAGAGGCTCGCCCTGCGGTCGTCGATCTCCGACCCGACGCGGTGGAAGACCTCGTCGCTCGCGGAGAGACACAGCTTGGGGCTTAGGTACGGGTCGTCCTCGGGGCCGAGGCTCACCAAGAGCGCGAGGCCGCGCACGATGGCGTCGCCGTTCTTCCCGCAGCCGTAGGCCTCCTGCCTCCGGCACATCACCATCCGAAAGCCCGTGCGGTCAACGTAGCCGAAACTTTGCACGATGTTGCTAAGCACCAGGAACGGCCGAGAAGGATCCTTCTCCATGGCCAATGGCTCGGCCGAGGTTTAGGACAGATCGATCAGATTTCTTGGTTTTGATGGACGTAGACGACCACGGGCCAGATCCGATCTTCTTAGTACTATTATATAAGGAAGAGGAGGATAGACAGATCCGATCCTATTTCTACTCGATCCTGTTGATCTTTTTGGCATCGGAAGACCTAAAACTTTTTTTTTTTTTTTGAGAACCGGAAGACCTAAAACTGCTGCACCCAAATTTGAGCACATGGGTAGTATGGTCAATACTGAAATACACGTTGAAATATATTTACTTTTTTAAACAGTTATACTCTTTTAAGTGAAGAAAATGGCATATGGGGACTTCAACCTCAGCGCAAGCCGCGACTCAGCTGCGATCAAGGCGCGAAACTCCTAAATCAAAACGACCAGCGACATGACGACCCGACAATTTGCGACCACTCTCGTCATTGAGTGTAGGTCCCCTTCGTCCAACTTTCGTCCTCCCACGGTCCACTAGTGGAAACAGGAGCTTTGGTGGAGAGGGGTGTTGGGCTCTAGTCCCGGGCGTGGTTCGAACCCGGACTAGAGGAGGGAACTAGTACCGGGCCGGCTGCTCCGACGCTGCGCAGGTCGGGTCCCGGGTTGTAGGGCACCTCTAGTTCCGGGCCGTGATACCACCCGGGACCGAGGCAGTCAGCGGCAGGGTGGAGACAGGAGGGTGGACCTTTCGTCCCGGGCCGTGGTACAGCCCGGGACTAGAGGTCCCGCTATATCATCTCCCACCCCGGGCCAGCCACCATTTTTGAACTCTCAAGCTCATCTTCATTGTTTCCTCTCTCAAGCTCAAGTGTAGCCCCATTTTTTTCCAAGATTTGTCAAGATAGACGGCACCCATCTCTCCAAGGGTTAGCAACACTTGATCCTTTCACCCGGCGGCCGAATTTTAGCCATTTCCATACAAGTTTAGCTCATTTCATTTTTATAGTGCTACCTAGGTGTTTGATGAAATGCCTAAGCTAGGTAGTTCATTTTTTTATGTATTTTGAGCTCAAATTAATTTATTATTTGTGGATTTTAGTGTCGTCTCGGTCCTCACCGCCGTCGATAGCCCCCGCCATCCCGTGACCGGCACCACCTCGGTGAGCCTCTTCTTTTATCTTTATTTTACAAAATTACTTGTATGATTTGAATGCATAATTATTTTTCTTGTATAATTTTCTTATGTTTTTTATGTATAGTGTCATGGTTTTGATATCCGTCCCCGTCGTCCCTCGTCCGGTCTATGATTCGGATGTGGTATATTTTTATCACTATTTATTTTGTTTCGTGTTTATAACAATCATGCCGACCAAATTGACATAGATATATTTTTATTTAGGAGGTAGTTGAACCGGAAATTCCAGCCGACCCTATTGTAGAGTTTTTTAAAAAGAAAACAACGATTTGAAAGCAAAATTGAAGATAAGTGAAGATCTTCGTCTCCAATGCCTAGAAGAGAAGATGGTATTGGACTTGAAGATTGCCGACATCGTTGATGCTCACGGGGTCGAGCTTACCGACGTCGTCGCTGTTCACGAGATGAAGATGGATGCAATGCGCTTGAAGCTTAGAAAGATTAGAAAATATGTCATTAGTCAAGAGGCTTGGTATCATTATGCTGTTGGTTCAATAGTTACCTTAGTTGCGATTCTGATCGCATTTGTTGTTGGATTTAAATTCTTTAGATAGTTGTATTCTAGTTTCAATTAATTTATGTTTTATGAGAACTATGTATTACATTTGGTCACTACTATACTTTGGTTTTAATGTGATGAACTTGTATTAATGAATATGATATGTTTCCTATTATGTTGGTTTATCGTAATGGGTTTTAGCGGTGATTTGCAGATGAGTCATCCGTGGATGTACGCTGACCGACGCTCTAAAGAGTACATGGATGGCGTGCAATCTTTTCTCAATGTGGCTAAGGATAACAAGGGGCCAATGGTTTTATGTGTTGTCCATGCAAGAAATGTCGGAATGAGAAGGATTACCCTAACACAGACAGAATTCACCTCCACCTGATAACTTCTGGTTTCATGCCCGGCTATAATTGTTGGACCAAGCACGGAGAAAAAGGGGTTATGATGGAAGATAACGAAGAAGAAGAGAACGATGACAACTACATGTACCCTGAATATGTTGGTAACCCAACAGGGGAAGCTGATGATGAAGAGGTACCAGATGATCCCATCATACATGATGATTTACGTGGGGTCATCGTTGATGCACATACCCTAGCAGAAACTACACTTGAGAAGTTGAAGTTGGAGCGCATGTTAGAGGATCACAAAACAAAGTTGTACCCAACTTGCGAAGATGGCAACACAAAGCTCGGTACCACACTGGAATTATTGCAATGGAAGGCAGCGAATGGTTTATCTGACAAGGGATTTGGGAGTTTACTGAAAATAGTGAAGGACAAGCTGCCGGCTGGTAACGAATTGCCCGAGAGTGCGTATGAAGCAAAGAAGATTATCTGCCCTCTAGGATTAGATGTGCAGAAGATACATGCATGCATTAATGACTGCATCCTCTACCGCGGTGAGAAGTATGAGAATTTGAATGAATGCCCGGTATGCGGTGCATTGCGGTATAAGATCAGAGCAGATGACCCTGGCGATGTTGAGGGCCTGCCCGCCAGGAAGAAGGTTCCTGCCAAGGTGATGTGGTACGCTCCTATAATACCACGGTTGAAACGTTTGTTCAGAAACAAAGAGCATGCCAAGTTGTTGCGATGGCACAAAGAAGACCGCAAGAGCGACGAGATGTTGAGACACCCGGCTGATGGGTCGCAGTGGAGAAAAATCGATACAGAGTACAAGGAATTTGCACGTGACCCAAGGAACTTAAGGTTTGGTCTTAGCACGGATGGCTTTAATCCTTTTGGGGAGCAGAGCAGCAGTCATAGCACCTGGCCTGTGACTCTATGTATCTATAACCTTCCTCCTTGGTTGTGCATGAAGCGGAAGTTCATTATGATGCCAGTGCTCATCCAAGGCCCGAAGCAACCCGGTAACAACATTGATGTCTACCTGAGGCCATTAGTTGATGAACTTTTACAGTTGTGGCGTGATGAAGGGGTACCTGTGTGGGATGAGTACAAACAAGCGGAATTTAACCTACGAGGGTTGTTGTTTGTAACCATCAATGATTGGCCTGCTCTTAGTAACATTTCAGGACAGTCGAACAAGGGATACAATGCATGCACACACTGTTTAGATAGCACTGAAAGTATATATGTAGGTAACAAGAATGTGTACCCGGGTCATCGTCGATTTCTTACAACTCAGCATCCCCTAAGAAAGAAAAGCAAGCAGCAGCATTTCAAAGGTGAGGAAGATCGCCGGCCGAAGCCACCCCTCCAAAGTGGTGAAGATATATATGATGCGGTCAAGGATTTAGATGTAATCTTTGGAAAGGGTCCTGGCGGACAGTCTGTTCCGAAGGACGCTAACAACCACGTTCCCCTGTGGAAGAAGAAGTCTATATTTTGGGAACTACCCTATTGGAAAATCCTAAAGGTCCGCTCTGCAATCGACGTGATGCACGTGACGAAGAATGTTTGCGTGAACCTGCTAGGCTTCTTGGGCGTGTATGGGAAGGCAAAAGATACTCCGGAAGCACGAGAGGACCAGCAACTTTTGAAAGACCCAAAGAACCTGCATCCAATGAGGACGGATAAAGGACGTCTACGTCCTGCTAGCTACGTTCTTACCAAAGAAGAGAAGGAGATATTTTTTGAAGTCCTGAGCAGTATGAAGGTCCCGTCTGGCTTCTCGTCGAATATAAAGGGAATAATAAATATGGCAGAGAAAAAGTTCCAGAACCTAAAGTCTCATGACTGCCACGTGCTGATGACTCAACTGCTTCCGGTTGCATTGCGGGGGCTTCTACCGGAAAATGTTCGAGTATCCATTGTTCAGCTATGTGCGTTCCTCAATGCAATTTCGCAGAAGTCAATCAGCCCAACCACTCTATTAAGGTTACAGAAGGATGTGGCTCAATGTCTCGTTAGTTTTGAGTTGGTGTTCCCACCATCCTTCTTCACTATTATGACACATCTCCTAGTACACCTGGTCGACGAGATTCACATTCTGGGTCCTGTATTTCTACACAATATGTTCCCCTTTGAGAGGTTCATGGGAGTGTTGAAGAAGTATGTTCATAACCGTGCTAGGCCAGAAGGAAGCATCTCCAAAGGGTATGGAACAGAGGAGGTCATTGAGTTTTGTGTTGACTTTATTCCCGGCATTAAGTCGATTGGTCTTCCTGAATCGCGACATGAGGGGAGACTAAGTGGAGAAGGCACTCTAGGAAAGAAATCATACATATGCAGGGACGGGTATTCTTTCACAAAAGCACACTACACAGTTCTGCATAATTCCACTTTGGTGGCTCCGTATATCCAGATGCACAAGGATATTGTACGCTCTAACAACCCGGGGATGGATGACTCCGCCATTGCAAAGGAACACATGGAGAATTTTGGCGGTTGGTTGGAAACGCATCTGAACAACAACAACACAGTCTCAGATGAGCTGTTCTTGTTGTCTAAGGGGCCATCTTCGACTATTTGGACTTTCCAAGGGTATGAGATAAACGGGAATACATTTTACACGAACGCCCAAGATAAAAAGAGCACCAACCAAAATAGTGGTGTCCGCTTTGATGATAAGAGCACGAATGAGGCCACGGTCACATATTATGGTTGCATAGAGCAGATATGGGAACTTGACTATGGACCTTCTTTGAAGGTCCCTTTGTTCTGGTGCAAATGGTTCAACCTGAGAGGCGGCGGGGTAAAGGAAGACCCATTGTACGGAATGACTACAGTGGATCTCACGAATGTTGCGTACGACAACGAACCATTCGTTCTAGCCAAGGATGTGGCTCAGGTTTTCTATGTGAAGGACATGTCTACCAAGCCAAAAAAAAAAAAGATAAGGAAGTGAATACATCAGCCGATGAGCCAAAGCGCCACATAGTTCTTTCAGGGAAAAGAACCATCGTGGGAGTGGAGGACAAGACAGACATGTCAGAAGATTACGACAAGTTTCATGAAATTCCGCCCTTCAAAGTGACCACTGACCCAAGTCTCAAGTTATATGCAGACCCTTGTCCATGGTTACGGAGCGATCAGAAGAAAGGGTCTCACAAAAAGAAAAAGCGAAGACTAAATAGGGATGTTGTTCATGATGTGTAATAATTTATTAAACTTTTATATAATTTATAGTATGGAGGACAAGACAGACATGTCAATGAAATCAAGCGTATGGCGGTGGCGGAATGTAGTACTTAATTTATAAATTTTTGATGTAGCATCAAACTTTGTGATGTGAAATGATCCACTGCGCATGTAGTACTTGATTTATAAATTTTTGAATTGATTTTAAATTAAGCGTATGTAGTACTTAATTTAAAACCAAGCGCATGTGATACTTCATTTTAAACCAAAACAGAAAACAGGAAAATGAAAGCAATTTTTACTTAATTTAGACAAGTAAATCAAAAGATATAAAAAAAGTAAGAAACCAGAAAATTAAAAAAATTAACCTCTAGTACATTATTACACATGATCCAACGTCTCACAAGCGCTTGAAAGAAACACACCCCTGATCCAACATCACCAACATTATTCTACATAAACGGACTTGCTGGCTCGAAGGCCGTAGGATTAGGGGGAACGGCGGGAGGAGCCAGCCCCGTGGGCGGCCGCCCGGTTCTCGCGCGCACGTTTGCGGCGGAGGGCAAGATCCATGGAGGATGAGTCTTTCAGCGCCCAATCCAGCTCGGAAGCCTCCTTCGCCTTGAGCTGGTAGGAAGTCTTTGCTCGCTGGACAGGGTAGTCGCGGACAGACTGGAAGGAGGCTTCCATGGCCTCCTGTATCTGCAACCCACAACCCTCTTCCCCGTCGTCGCTCCAGTCGAAGTCGTCGTCCTCCTCCTCCGCGGGAGGAGCGGCGGCGCCTGGTGGAGGTGCAGCGGCGCCAGGTGGAGGTGCGGCGGCACCTGGTGGAGCAGGAGGCCGGTAGCTGGGCATTCCTCTCCACGCCGGGCTCGTGGGCATACGGCGGGATAGGCTCCCGCGGTTGCGCCCAAGCGCGCTCTGCCGAGCACGCTCGACCTCGTCCAGAAGGCGCTGCGGCGGGCGTGGCGGATCCATCTCGTGGAGACGATGCGTTCGTGGCTAGGAATGTTGGATTAGGGTTTACCCCGTCGGCGACAATATATAAAGACCTCCAGGGCAGCGCTGGGGGAGGACACGTGCCCAGGGCAACGCTGGGGGAGGACACGTGTCGTGACCGCAAAGCCCGCCTTTAGTCCCGGTTGGTGTTACCAACCGGGACTAAAGAAGCACACGGATCGTGTGTTTCTTTCAAGCGCTTGTGAGACGTTGGATCAGGGGTGTGTTTCTTTTGAGGGATTGTGAGCTGTTGGATCAGCAGTATCACGACCACTTCGTGAGCCACATGACCCGGTTGGTGTTACCAACCGGGACTAAAGAAGCACACGTACCCTATATATAGCCCCCCTCCTCAGACAGGTTACTCACTCACACAAAACATTCCAGCGTCACTCGGAGAGGCATCTTTGGGCAACCAGCGGCAAGACGTCTCTGATGACCTGCGACCGTTCCAAACGGTTGCAGATCATCAGAGATGTCTTGCCGGACGGTTGTAGATCATCAGAGACGTCTTACCGCTGCTTGGATCGAAGTGGCGCTCAAACACAAAACATTCGGGTTCCCTAGCTATAACCCATTTCTTCTAGGTGGAAACTCCCATTTCGTGTATTAACCCATTTCTTCTAGGTGGAAACTCCATTTCATGAAATTCCGCCCTTCAAAGTGACCACTGACCCAAGTCTCAAGTTATATGCAGACCCTTGTCCATGGTTACGGAGCGATCAGAAGAAAGGGTCTCACAAAAAGAAAAAGCGAAGACTAAATAGGGATGTTGTTCATGATGTGTAATAATTTATTAAACTTTTATATAATTTATAGTATGGAGGACAAGACAGACATGTCAATGAAATCAAGCGTATGGCGGTGGCGGAATGTAGTACTTAATTTATAAATTTTTGATGTAGCATCAAACTTTGTGATGTGAAATGATCCACTGCACATGTAGTACTTGATTTATAAATTTTTGAATTGATTTTAAATTAAGCGTATGTAGTACTTAATTTAAAACCAAGCGCATGTGATACTTCATTTTAAACCAAAACAGAAAACAGGAAAATGAAAGCAATTTTTACTTAATTTAGACAAGTAAATCAAAAGATATAAAAAAAGTAAGAAACCAGAAAATTAAAAAAAATTACCTCTAGTACCGGGCCGTGCGACCACCCGGTACTAGAGGTCCACTGGGCTTGGCGCGCAAATTTTCGCAGCCCTGAGGGACCTCTAGTACCGGGTGGAGCCACGGCCCGGTACTAGAGGCCTTTTTGGCGCTACTTCTAGTGGCTCGGGCCGAAAATTTGCCCAAGTCCAGCAAATCGACGCTCCGCCTCCGGGCTCCAGACGACGCCGCCTCCTGCGCCGCCAGGCTGCCGGATTTCGTCCCCGCGCCGCTGCCGCCCTCACGGTGGGTCGCCGTCCTGCTCCTGCTCCGGGCGCGGCCGTCCCCGCTCTTCCCCCGAGCAAGATCGCCGTCCCCGAGCAAGCAAAGCTCGCCCCCCCGACCCGCGGTGAGCTCGTCCCCCCGACCAACTACTCTCTCCCTCTCTCAGATCTAGCGCGCGGCGGCGGCGGCGGAGTTGGCAAACAAGAACATATTTTTTAGGGCCTAAGGGCCGATTTCATTATGGGGGAGGCCACAAACAGCCGATTACATTGGGGGGGAGGCCATTAATAAGGCCATTACATTGGAGGGGGGAGGGGGTCGTCGTCGCCGGTGCCGCCTAGTCGTCGAGGACGATGAAGGGCGGCGGGGTCCAGAGATGGTCCGGTGGCGCCTGCTGCTACGGTGGCGCCTCCTGCTGCTGCGGTGGCGCCTCCTGCTGCTGCTCCTGATCCGCCGACCAGCTCCCGCCGGTAAAGACCCAGGACTGGCCAACGAGGCCGGGAGGCAGATGAGGCGGCGGCGGAAGGTCCTGCTCCTGCTCGCGTTCCATGGCGTAGTGCCACGGCTCGACCTCGTCCGGGTCGTAGTACTGCGGTGGCGGCGGCGGCGGCATCAGGGCGGCGGCCGCGGTCCTCACCTTCTCCCACCTCTTGATCTCGTCCTCGACGAGGCTGAGGTTGAAGGCCTCGTACGCGGCCACCATCTCCGGGTCGTCCTCATCCTCGGGGACCTCCTCCTCGAACCACAGCGCGTCGGGCAGCGCTGGGTAGGCGGATTGGACGGCGCGGGGCACCGGGGAGAAGTAGGAGTGGCGGCGGTCCTCGTGCTCGTCCTTGAGCCACTGCTCCCAGTGTGGGGAGTCCGCCGCGTAGACGGGGTCGTCGCGGAGCTCCGCTGGGAGGAGGCGGCGCCGGTGCGCGTCTCCCTGTCCAGTTGCCTCCCAGGGAGCGGGACCGCCGGCACCGGAATCCTCTGCGGGTTCAGGTGCCAGCCCTCGGGGAGGTGGACGTCGCTCCACTCCAGCGTGGCGGCGTTGTCCCAGTGCCACTGGCACTCTGGCTCCGGCACGTAGCGCCGGCGCCGGATCCTCCTCCCTCCGGCGGTGGTGGTGGTTCGTGACGGCGCGTCGGGTGCGTGGGCGACCCGCACCGGTGGCGCGGTCCTCCGCACGCCCTGCGGAACGACGCCCAAGGCCGCTGGCGGTGGAGGCGGTGGAGAAGCGCGGCGACGTCTGGAGGACTCGCCGGTCTCGTTCTTCGGGGACTTCCCGAACCAGCGCGACATGGCGGCGAGGGCACTGGACGGGCGGAGGGGAACCGTCGGGCGGAGGGGAACCGTGGGAGCAGAGCGGAGTGGAGTGTCCATATCCGCACGGGCACGTCCCTTTTTAAAGACCAGGACCGTCAGGAGGGGAACCGTCGGGTGGGCCAGCGCCCGAGTCGCTGGCAAGTGGGCCAGGAGCATTGACTCCGGGTGGGCGGGGGCTGTTGGTGCTTCGCATTGACCACAGGGGGTGAAGGCGAGGCGGCCGGGTGGGAACACGAGGCGGGGAGGTGAAGGCGAGGCGGGGCGGGAACACGAGGCAGGGCGGCGGGGTCAGAACTGGGTCGCTGGCAGGTGGGCCAGCATTGACCACGCGTGGCCAGTGGGCGGTCACACGTGGCGGTGGGGCGGGTAGGCGCTGGCAGGTGGGCCAGCGATGACCACGGTGGCCACCTTTGACCAGGTTCTGGCCCAAATTTGGGCTGGGCTGGGATTGGGACAGCCTATGTTTTTTTGAAAGATTTTTTTCCGACAGAGAGAAGGACGAACTGTCAGAGGCCCTCGGGACCAAAGAAAAAGGAGGATCAACACGAGGCTTAGGAGAAGTGCCGTGGATTGAAGGGTTTCCCCAAGACCGTGCCTCTTATAGAAGCCGATTGAGAGCAAAGAGGAGGAAGGAGCTCTTAGAAAGAAATCATGACCAGATGGTTGCTCTCTATAAGGAGCAGCAGAAGCAAATAGATCAAATGCGCGAGCAAGGGGCGCCAACTCTTCAGCTGGAACAAGCGAGTCAAGGCGGCCCATCGCATCGCAGAAGCAGCGTGGCTTCCTCGGTTATGGTCGGTGATGATGAGACAAGTTACCCCGTGGATTATATCACGGAGAAAACAACTTGTGAGCTGCATGTCCCAGTATTTAACTTATCCATGAAGGCGGCGGACGGCTATGCATTCTCCATTGACTCTACAGCATCGTGGCTTGGCAATGCCATTCCAGATGGATTTGCTCGTGTCGTCGTGGATCAAGTTGTACAAGGATATGAATCACTGAACCTTGAGTTCCCAAGAGCTGATGATGAGTCGGTGCTAGGGGACGTCGTGGGTGGTCTAATTCTATGGCGGAAGAAATACATCAAGTTTGAAGGCTGGGCGCCAAGGCCACCATCGTCTCCGCCAATTCACGATTCACCACCTGATGACGATGAAGGGACGACAACCATCAGTCGCCTCCGCATCAGTCGTCTCCGCCGCCGCGTGCGCCGACTCCACCGCCGCGTCAGCCGACTCCACCGCCGCGTCAGCCCACTCCGCCGCCGCATGAGCCGACTCCACCGCCGCATGAGCCGACTCCGCCGCCGCATGAGCCGACTCCTGAGCCCCGACATAGGAAGGGCGCCACTTCGTCGTCCATGGGATTCGGGCGAGACCCCCGACGTTCGCCCCTCCCAAAAGTACCCAAAAGCCTTGACGACCTCAGAGCTTGCGACATGACTAAAGAGCAATTGGATGCGTGGGTGGATGCAGACACAAAAAGACAGCTTGCACGGAAAAAGCCCGAGGAAAAGCAAATATTTACTGCAAAGGAAAACAAGTGGGCTATTGGATTCATCACGGAACCATCGCAATATGAGAAAAATAAGCCAGATAACTATTTACGAGCTCTGAGTAAAAGTAGTAGCTCTCCCAAGACGAGAAGTAGTAGTGCCAGAGGGAAAAGAGACGTTGCCCAGCTCGGACAACAGGCAAACCAGTCGATAGCCCCGCTCGTAGTTATACCCAGTGGTCATGGCTCCGTGACGGACCTAATTCCTACTTTATCCTTGAAGAAGGACTTTGCTGCAGATGCTGGTATTACTCTTGCTCAACTGGACAACAAAAATCTCTTTCCGTCTGATATAGATGATTCATGGAAATGGAAATGGGGGAGGTCCCTGCTGCGAGGTGATCAGATAAAGTTTCTACCGACATGTATGCGACAACTCCATAGTTGGTACATGAAAACCACAAAGGAATTTGATGACTTTTTGATCTGTGTGAAAGTCACAAAAAATCATTTCGCGGGTGAAGACATGTTCACAATTCAGCTCGAAGAACTCTGGTACTTATACAACCTTGACTCCCTCGACTTGGCTCTCGTCGGTGCCTACTGTCTGTAAGTGATTCAATTCATTTATTTCCAAAAAAGATAAAGTCTTTAGCTCTCAGCTCGTTCATTGCCATCGCTAATTATGCTCACTACGGTATTATGCAGAATGAAGAGTGATGAATGTGGTAGAAAGGGCATCTATGGCTTTGGGTTCGTTAACCCAGTACGAGTTAATGCAAGGACACTAAAAAACCACGTGAAGGACACGGAGAAGAACTTGCTAAATGCCCTAATGAAGCAACATTTCAACACGGAAATAATGTTTCCTTACTTCTTCAGGTAAGAGAGTGTTACTCGCTTGTACAAATTAAGTGTAACTGATGAGTTACTGACGTGTATATAATCATGCGCATCGATCATTACATTCTGCTAGTCATTGAAGTTGATAGATCAAGGGTTCAAGTCTACGACTCATTAGACTGGCCTGAGGAGAGGTACCAAAGCATTCTAGATACGCTCCAAAGGTAATTTCAAACATTATCGCACTATATCAGTCTCTCTTATTGATTTCAGAGATATCAAGCAACTAATAACTCATTTATTCTTTTTTTTTTGCCGGCGGGGTTTGGAAACAATTCAAAGCGAGGACAAAGGGTTCAGATTCATTTGAAGAACAGCTGACTTTTGTTCACCCACAGGTAGGTAGTACGGTCTAGCTAGGTTCGCGCATCTCTTTATTTATAGTTTTCAATACCACTATATGTTGACTATGATTTGATTGAATTCTATTCTCGTAAAGTGGATCGAGAGGCAACCACAGGGGACCAATTTCTGTGGATATTTCGTTTGCGAGTGGATTCGGCGTTCGGTCACTGAGCGGGACCCAAAGAAATTTTTAGACGTACGTGAACAATCATATTCATCAATTGATCTCCAGTGTCATTCATAATTTTTGATAGTCATGATTAATATTCGTATTGATCTACTTCTTTTATAGGCAGAGCCATTGCGCGAGAGTATGCCACTAAAGAAGCGCTTTCAAGCACTAGCATAGGAACTTGCGGGGTTTCTGCTCAGCGAAGTCATACCTACAAAAGGAACATACAATGGAGAATAGCGGTGAAGTCCCGGTTATGATCTCCCGTGCAACCGAATAGACAGGCTCTAGTCCCGGTTATGATCTCCACACACGTGTAATCGAATAGACGGGCTCTAGTCCCGGTTATGAGCACCTCCATGTAACCGGATAGACGTGAACATATTTTTATTTATGAACATTTTGATATGTTATATGTAGTTTCTGTTTTTAATTAATTAAACGCATATTTTTTTTGCACCATTTCAATATTAAATTGGGAGGAAAAACAAAAAATTACAGGCTGCCACGTGTGAGGTCCTTGGTCCCGTGTCGTATGACCAATCGGGACTAGAGGTCCTCCACCACGCCCGCGCTTCGGCGGCCACGTGGGAGCCTGTTGTTCCGGGTCGTAACGGACCCGGTACTAGAGGGGGGCCTCTAGTGTCGCCTTGCTATTCCCGGGTGGACACCCGGTACTAGAGGCCCTTACGACCCAGGACCAGTGGCCCTGTTTCCACTAGTGGTCCCACCCGCTTCGCCAAAAAATTCGCCTAAGGAAAATTAAGGGTATGTTTGGTTCCCCGGCAATTTTAGTTATAGCCTAGCTTGGCTAGGGTAGGCGTTTGGTACGTAAATAAATTCTTGCTTTTGAGGACGAGCTAGCTTCATCAGGCAAGAAAATCCTCGCTCGGCCGGGAGAGCCGATTTGGCTCGCCTTCGACGGCAAAACCGGATCGAGCGAAAAAAGCCCACGTGATCGAGAAGTCCATAACAAACCGCCCCGGTCATTGGTACGTATACGTGCGAGCTTCCGGCCGTATGTGCATGTATACGTATAAACTTCCTATCGTTGGTTGATTGCCTCCAAAAGCAACAATTTCAATCCAAACGGCTAGCCTCTCTCTTGCTAGCAAAAGCTATGCAACCAAACATACCTGCAACGGCAAGATTGCCTGAGCCGAGCTAAGCTAGCTGGGCTAGCGGGGCTATGCCCATAAAAGCGATGCAACCAAACATGCCCTAACTGCCTTGGCTGCAAACGGAGCTTGGCTCTGATGGTTGGGTTCCCTGTGGTGGAACCAGCCCACCCAGGTTCAAGTCCTAGACTTGGCATGGGCGTTTGCATTTACCTGGATTTATTCCAGGATTATCCGGCGCTATTCTTTCAGTGGTAGGTGACGTGCCCGTCAACAGCGAGGCGCCTGTGGTGACTTCGTCAACCTCAAGATCTGCCGGCTCGGTCCTTCAGAGGTGCTCATAGGGGTAGGGTGTGCGTGCGTGCGTTCATAGGGTGAGTGTATGTGCGTATTTGTGAGCGTCTGTGTTGTACTGTGTTCTCAAAAAAAAAAAAAAAAAAAAAAACTGCCTTGGCTCGCCTTTGTCCGTGATTCTCTCGTGTTCCTCTCATAACACTTCTCCTCCCAGCCTCCACGCCAAACACGCATCTCCCCTCCATGGCCACCCAGCTCTGCTCTTGCTCTAGCGAGGGAGCGAGGAGGCACCCCCGGCTTTCCCTTCGTGCCGACTCTGGCCTCGCCGTCCCCGAACTCCGCCACCTACGCCCGACTCCATGGATCTTGGCGGCGGGCCCTTCCATGTTGCCGCCCCTGATCTGAATCGTCGGCCTCCCCACGGCATGACGGCGGGGCGTCGCTGGGCTCAGGATCTATGGATCGTTGCAGCAGTCCACTGGCCATTTGGCGTCACCGCTCGCGGCCCGGAAGCCCGCGAAATTGTGCCTTGGAGGCAGCGCCGGCGCCGGCCGTGGAGACGAGCGCCTCCTCGTCGCACAGGTCTTCATGTTCGCAAGCGGTCGCCAGTGGATCTCTCGCTCCTTCTCGTCGCCGTCGCTGTGGTCTTCTGCAGTTCTGCTTCCTCTTCACATCACTTGTCAGTAAAGTTGTGGTTGTATTGCTCTGCCTCGTGTTTCATGCCTAATCCCCCGTGACGACTAGATCAATTTTTTACCAGCTATTAATTGTTAGTTTTTTCATTTATTAGGGCAATGAGACAATGAGTTCAGCGGAATGATGCAATGCTTGCAACCTGCAAACTGTATTGTTGTGTGATTCACATAGGTGTTTCTCATCCGTGGGACTAGAAAATATATTGTTTCCTGTTACTTGGGCATACTTCACTTCTTGTGTCCAATTTATAGGATGTCACTGAGTATTATTATTTGTGTGGGCAGCTGTTCTTCTCCTACTTCAGGGAATTCGTGTGGAAGGAAGTGACACTGGAGCTCAAGAACGATCTGGCCATCAGTGGCACGCTCCATTCAGTCCATCAGTACCTCAACATCAAGCTCGAGAACACACAGGTATGATCATGCTTATCCAATTATGGTGGTTCCCGTATGGATCATTTGATTCTGTAACGAACTACAAGCACGTCACTGAATTGTCTTTGGATCATCTGTAGAATGTTCAGATTTTGGTTGAACATGTGTCAACTTAGTTGTTTAACTCTCACTACTCGTTTTCTTATAAATAGGTGAATTATTGCCAGTTTACATAATTTATTCCCGGCCGGCGCCAGCTGCAGCTGCTGCATACAAGGCACTAAACCGAATGCCATGATAATTTGGAGGATCAAAGTTCTCTATTATTGTTGTAAAAACTCGGGGTATAATTCTTCATAGGATAGTGTTGGCTTTGCATTATAGAGAAATCATGTAGTAATTGATTTTCAATGTTTCTAATCACCCGGGATGTCCGAATGTGCAGGCAGAATCCGATCTTGTGATTTTTTATTTTGGGGATTCAGTTTCGAGGTGAGTAGTGATTTGTTAATCTGAGGATTTCTCTTAGGTATTTATACCATGTAGACTTCGTAATTGTAGAGCAGGAACTTAAGTTGGTTGAAATCTTGAACAGGAAGAATCATAGCCAAACAGCGGACGGGAAGGACTAAGTTAATAATGTTGACAAAGAAGGGTGTGCAAGGTGCCAAGGTTGCCACTCCTAAGAAACCAGGCCCAACATGGTCCAAACTATGTTGAACCTAACTTCCTTCACATGACTACATGAGTGATCATGAACCACGTGAATCTTAAATGAGGTGAGATGCTTCCCAACAAGTACTTCTTCTTTTTTTTGAGGAAAGGATCTGAATCATAAAACAGGAACTCAGTACAACTTACAAACAGGCCCAAAAAGAAAAGCAAAATACAAAGAGGACCCCGAAGCTTGCACAGAGCACCCTGAGAAACCTGCAGAGAGCGCAATCAGATCCCTCGACCACCCCAAGAGCCTAGGAGCCGCCGACGAAGCCGAACCACCCACCGCCGGCCTGCGAGCACCGCCACACCATGTAGAGAGCCGCATGTGCCGTCCGCCGCCGCGCGACGGAGCTGAGGATCGATGAACGATCACGGCCACAACGCCCACCCACCGGAGCCACCCCTCTTCCAGCAGCGCCGACGACTCCCAGGCCAACCTCCACCAGCAGCCACCTACCTCCCACCGCCGCTCCCCTCGCCACCACGGCCGGCCAGAGCAGTGGAGAAGACCACCAGAACCAACAAGTACTTCTTCCTTCTACACATTGGTTTGCTGTCTACAAAATAAAGTAAATGAAGGCTTGCAATTCTTTCATTTCAGGCCAACAAATAAGAAGTTTTTTTACCATTGGCGAACCATTCAGAAGGACCACCAATTTGTTCCAGGATCTGATCGTCGAGGGTTACCATCCAGCTAATCTCTGTCGCCAAGCCAAGGTACCATCCATTTAGCTTGGATGTGCTTCCTTTTCAAAATCTATTAGGTATAACCATCAGAAACAATCATAATAACCCCGTTCTATGTTCTCAAGCAGAAGCACACGCAGCTGATGCCGAGTTTAATGTGCGGTCAAGAGGCGACATCGGAAGTGCAACATTCTAGCAGGCGACCAACACCATGGAGAGGAGCTTCGCGAAGCATGGATCGAGGCTCTTCAGTGATGGTTTTGGATGAAGTGCTCGGACGATGTTGTCGTCGAGCCAGCCAGCGTGCTGTAGGCAGCAAGAGATGTCGGAACGTCAGTCCCATTAGAATTCTGGACTGGCTTGAAGAGTTTTCAATCACCAAAGGGAAGAAACATTTTGTTTAAAGAGTTGTACATTTCTCCGTTTATGCAAAAGGAAACCAAGTGTTTATAAGATGCCCTCACTAACATGATGATGCACTTAATGTTTTTGTAATATCTCCGATTAGCAATATATGTTAATTTGTGCATATTGAAGGTTAAATATATGATTAGAAAATCACATGGTATAAATGCCAAATCTTTGTCTCAGGAAAAGATCTATACTCTTAGATTTGAAATAGTTAACTTAGTGTTAACCATAACCGGTTCAACTTAAAAACAATTTAATTAATATTATCCAAATTTGTGTATCTTGCCGTGAGACCAATTTTTAGGAGTTACATGACCTGTCTTTAATTTGATGAGAATTTGTCGGGTAAGACTTCGGCGTCACCGATGTTGCAGCGGATGATCGAACGAGCGTCACACATCTTTCTTTCGACCATTTATCGGTGAATGTCTTCACAAAGTGGGGTGACATGGCGATGGCAACACAGACACAGATCATGCTGTGGACGTGCTGAAACTAGCAAGTTTTTGTGACATGTTGGGTTTGTACTAACAAGAACTTACTTTGTAAGCCTCGACAACACAGATTTGTTTTCACCCGTTGCAACGCACGGGCATATTACCTAGTTAAAAACTAAAAAATTCCATATATTCAGGGATTATGCCTCCTATATGGTATACTTTGTGTGAAATTTGTGAGATGTCAAATTGCTATTTTATTTGTGGTATCTACTTCACTCAAAACGGAGATTTTCGCACTAAACAAATTTAAAGTTCGAAAAATCTTGGAATCTTGTTTTGGCAATGTTGTTTTGAATGTCAATACACATGTCTGTGCCAAGTTTGAACATCGTACCAAGAAGCTAGCCATGGATATGGCCATGACATTTGTCATTTGGTTTAAAATTCATGAACCTTCATACAAGACTAGTTTATCTAATCTATTGCAAGTTTATAATTTTTCCTTCATACTACTACACCAAAAGGGAAGATTCCACATTTCCATTTTTCATTTTGTTCTCGATTTATGCGATTTTTTTACAAAACGGGGCCCAAACTATCTGTGTGACCATTCATAGCTAAGAGGGATGAATTTTCTCACTTTTTCTGTTCAACTGTGTAGAATCATGGTAGACTAGGTTTGTATATTTTTTTTTAATAATTTGGGGGAAAAATAAATTTGTGAAAGTTCAGTTTGACATAATTCAAAGTTTTCTCAACATAAAACCACACAACATAATTATACAAGCTCAACAACTAATATTCATTGGGGCCTAATAAATAAACTCAAGGGTCCTAAAAGGAACTACCACTCGTCGCCGTCGTCGGAAACCTCCACCGGGGACTTGCCCTTGCCGTCCACCGCCATTGGGGCCTTGCCCTTGCCCTCCACCGAGTTTTTCAGAGCATTCTGCAGGTTCTCCGCATATTGCACGGCTCTCGCCTGATCCGCGGCTTATAACTGAAACTACCGATGAATTTTTTTAAGAAATTGTGGTGTATGAAGATACCTGCAAAAGGTAAAATCTTATTGTGGGTGGTGATGTGGGGACGAACTTTGACTAAGGATAATTTAAGAAAGAGGGGATGGGAGGGATCGGAAGAGTGTATGTTTTGTGCCTCGGATGAGAGCCTATTGCTAGATTTGTATGGGATGTTTTTCAATATGCTTTCGGTATACCACTTCAGCCGGCTTCGGTAGCTGAGTTAAGTGGCTAGACCTACTACTTCAAAGGACCCGAAAAAACTGTGGTTCAAGTGTGCTTGGCTGCTATTTTTTGGGCTATTTGGAAGGCTAGGAACAAAGCATGCTTCGAAAACGTTATGCCTAATGATCCTTGCGATATAATATACTCCATTGCCATTGGATTGGTTACTGGAGTTATTTGTAGAAGCAAAACATATGCGAGGTGCTTCAGCGATGAACTGAAGTTCTGAAGATGGTGCTTCGAGAAATCTTCAGCTAATCAAGGGGTGGGCGCCGACATGTCGAAGGATCGCCAGTGGATAAGCTTCGTGTGTAACCCTGCGTCTGGGCCTTGGTGAAGCTGTGGAAGGGGATGGGCTTCGTACTCTTTAGTTTTCCTTGTGCCTTGCTTCATTGGAACTGATGAACAAATGTCACATATTTGCGTTACTGCGCACATATGGACATGATGGTTGTAATGAAAAAACCTTATAGAACCTTAAGTTTTTTTAAATGAAGGGCGAAGCTGAGGGGAAACCCCTTTGATAAAAAAAGGACAAATCGAAAAGTTAGGTCACAGCCGAGAAACCAAGAGGCTTATGAGAAATCTACAAAACCGTGTCATCATCCATGTCAAGAGATAAGGTAACACTGTTGCCGATGCCGTGGCAAACCTTGCCAACACCCAAGTCAACAGGAATTTCACTGAATCTGTACTTTCCCATGTTTGAGAGCTGTACTGCACGACATGCACTTTGTATCCAATTTCGATATATAAAACTCTCTTCCTACTTTAAAAAAAATCCTGGATCCGCCCCTGGGGCCGGCGATCTCTCCTTGCACCCAGGGCTTCGGCTTCGCTGACCTCTTGCTGCTCCCAGCACCACGTCGCTATAGCCAACACAAGCTGCTCCGTCGACCCAGGGCTTCGACGTCGCTGACCTCTTCCCGCCCCCTGCAGCAGTGCAGCACGTGCTTGTGGCCTGCAAAAGGAGCCGATCTCCTGCTCCACTGTTAAAATATAAAGGCTCATTTTGGAATTTTGGGATAGTTGGTTAGTGAATCAATTTAACATGGTATCAGGGCCATGTGATTTCAAGTTCAAACCCCGGCTTACGTGTTATTTAAATATAAAATAGTTGTGGACTCACATCTAGTTGAAGAAATAGGCTTTCGGCCCGCTATATAAATATAGCAACCATCCGATACAACAAAGAGTCCACTGCTGGGGCAAAAACAGCACAATCCAGCCCAAAAGAAAAAGAAAGAGAGAAAAGAAGAGAAAACAACGCCAACATCGGCGGATCAACGAAAACAAAAGTGACTCGCAACCACCTAAAACATCTTATATTGTGGAACGGAGGGAGTATATGTCTCTAGAATTTTTCTGAAACTTGGGGGTTTATACTGCTCATGTGAAAATTATTACAGCTGCAAAGTTCATCTCCGAACTGGTGGGCCAACTCCCAATGAAACACTCCACTGTTGGAAACTTCTTATTTGAACTGAGCTAAACTTGAGCTCAGTTCTCATAAATTCTCTTTCCCACAAAAAAATAATAAATAGTTCTTGTAAATTGTTTCGTGATTGAATATTCAGGAAAACGTTGAAATAAAAAATCCATAAAAATATGAAAATAACTGATGTACAAGGAGTACTAATTTTGTAGAAAAAAATAAGTAAACATTTTTTTTTTTGAGAAACACAGTACAGACGCAGACGCTCACAAACACGCACGTACAGACACCCCTATGAACGCACGCACGCAAACCCTACCCCTATGAGCACCTCCGAGAGACTGGTCCGGCAGATCTTGAGATTGACGAAGTCACCATGGGCGCCTCGCTGTTGACGGGCACGTCACCTACCACTGAAAGCATAGCGCCGGTTAAATCCTGGAAAATCCAGAAAAATGCGAGCACCCATGCCAAGTCTGGGACTTGAACCTGGGTGGGCCGGTTCCACCACAAGGAACCAAACCAGCTTAGCTAGGCTCAGTTCGCAAAATAAGTAAACATTTTATACGGGACATAAAAAGCATTTGTAAAACAAAAAACAAGTTATTCTAAAAAAAACTGATAGACCCGTAGGATCTCTAGGGTAGATCATTACCGGTAGAATAGAGAGATGGAGGAGGAGGATCATCACCTTGTCCTTGTGTGGAGGCGCTCTGGGCTCCTGCCATGGTGGACGGAGGCGGTGATGCCAGTGAGTAGGCAGTGGCGGCGGTGGTGCTTCCCGTGAGCACTGCGGGCTCCCTAGATCGGTAGGGGTGTCGGTGGAGGTTCTGGCACAGCAGCTAACCTCGTTGTCAGTGCTGCCAGTCCCCCACCTCTTTATATAGCCGCAGGTCACAGGGGCCCACCGACCATTAAGGGTCGAGCGCCCCCGATCAGGGCGCTAATCAAGGAGTTGATCGAGCCGTTGGACTCGGTCAATTGAGATCAATCTAACATTCTCCCCCTTGATCTCACTTTTACTTTTAAATTTATACTTTATACTTTACTTGTTTCATCACGGATCAGTACATAGAGCATGTTTCATCGTCACAGCTCATTGCCGATAGAATCAGACAGCTACAATATACGTCTCTGTTTTGAAATAGATTCTTTAAACTTTTGGGCCTCTTTATTGTCCGGAAATCATATAGACTATACCATAAAACCCATGTCGACTATGTGTTCTCCAAAACACACTGGGCGGTAAGCCTTTAATTAGCAGATCTGCGAACACTTGTGTGTTTCTTTTATATGTTCCTCTTATGCTCCAAGCATTTCAACATAATTCCGGACTTTCTCCTTTACAACGTATAACTCTGTGTCAATGTGTTTGGCACCACACTTGACTCGTTGTCTTAGGAGTGAATTACTTAATGGTTATTGCTGTTGTCAACCATTATCAATTCCGGGTACAGGTTTCCTTAACCATTTTGCCTATCCCTCGGCCTTATATCATGCTATAACATGTCTTTACATCACACTGATGCAATCATTTCATTCTCTGGAGCTTTTCCACACAAAAACTCCAAATGTGAAATTTAGCGACAATTGTGGATTTCGCTATACATTTCACAAATTCTTTCTTTGTGCTCACAACCTTTTGAGAGCACATTTATAGATCTATCTTTGTACTCACAACCTTTTGAGAGCACTCTGTTTCTTTTAGCATGAGGCCGATATCTTTGATTCCATTCCAGTGATCTATATCTGGATTGGACATTGCCAAAACAACCCGGATATGTGAACTGTCAGGGTAATATTGAGTTTCCAACAGCTGAAGCATATGGTACCATATCCATTTGATCCGTTCTATGTTATCTCTTGGAACACTAAAGTTCCCAATTCCATTACCCTTGACAATAAGAACAGGCGTAGATTTTCTCGACATGCATGCTTTAGAGACTTCTTCTCAGCATGTCCATGCGATATTTCTAATACCCCTTTTCTTCTTTTCTTAGTAAATCTCGATACTTTTAACGACAGACACTCTACCGAGAATACTCTTTTGAGGACAAGAACTTCTTTTCTCTGCCGGTAGTAGATTGACATCACCACTAGCAAGTAGGATATCATCCACATACACAGGATTAGGGAATGAATTTCCCATTCTATAAGTTTGTAGAAAAGCGATTGTCCTCTCATTCTCTTTAACCCAAAATAACTTCTGATTCTAGAGACTTGCTCTAGTCCGTAAGATCCCTTGTGTTCTTTACTTTCATCTGATGTAACTCAGATCATTATGTGCCATTATCACTCATTATAATCTGTTTATTCTCTTAGCGCAAATCTTTCGATTTAAAATCGCTTTTTACATATTTCCTTTGGAGTCACATTGGCGTTGTAGACCCTTTATAGCCTACTGTTTTGGCTCCATTGGAAATTACTTATGAGTCCCAAACATCGTCGGGATTCACATAGTCTCTAATCATTAAGACAAGTAGACACTTGTCAAAATCGATTGAGCGCTGCTTATAATCTTTGTAAATGAGGTGGGATCAACCTTCATTTAAATTTCTCTGATATAGACTTTATAGTCATCTGTTTTTCTCATATGGGGATGTTGTTGTTCTGTCATTGCCTAGAGGCAATTAATTCTGTAGTCTTCTATTGCTATAGCTCTTACAAGGACCTAAAACATAAGATCCATGTTTGCTTGTTCATCTCTATTATAAAGCAACAAGCTCCCCCAGATAAAATCTATTCGAGCCTTAGGTATGTTCATACCATGCTCCCCCAGATTACTCCATTTTCTCCAAAATGGTGTATCCTTAATCCTTTTATTTGGGTTTATTCTGTTAACCTGTCAATCTGTCTTCTTTATGGCACTTTGAGTACCGTCCTTAGTCTCCTTTCGGAGCTGTAAAAGATCCAGGAATAAATCTATCTCTTTACTTTAGGGGTATCATTATTATGACCGTCGTACTCCCCAGACGATCACAATTCATCATAGATCACTTAGATGCATAATATGCATCACATTATCTGAAGTATAGGGGAGTTTATACTGTAACATTCTCTATCTCCCCCTCGAAATGTGGCAAGAACCTTTTTGCCACAATTTCGAAACTTTGATTATCTGCTTTATTCAATATGAAGTTATCTTTTAACGTATGGGAGTACTTTTTCCTCATTCCTTTTCAAAACTCACAAGAGTTCTTTCTCAATGGTACTGCAAGTCACACTTGCATAACATTTTATCTTTAGGTTCATTTGTAACTTTATTCTCTTTTGACTCATTAAGTGCTTTGTAACTATGACACATAAAGTGTGCGGTCGATATAAAAACACATGAGTCATCACATCTTCTTCCTGTCATACAGAATAAGTCCTTTGTCAAAATTTTCTCCCGCCATGCGGGTATTTTCCCAGACTTTTCCCACCACGTGGGTATTATTATCGTCTTTTCCCGTCATGCGGGTAATTAAGAGACATAGATGCCACAATTGGCTCTTTAGACTGCATATTCAATCATCAAATTCAGAAATAAATCTGAATACTCTTTTATACACATGCTTAATCCAACGTTGGTCAAATTAAGCATTCATGTTGCTCGTTTAAAAAATTTCTTCATATAGAGTACATGAAAGAAATTCGTTAAACAAAACTCTGAATGATTTATTTGTTTTCTGCATGGAGAGTACATGAAAGACATTTGTCAAACAAGACTCTCGATGATCTATTTGTATTCTTGGATTAACATCCAAGAATTCTTTTTCTTTTGCAGTCATTCTTTAGAGAGAACATACTCTCTCACTTTATGACCTTTCTTGGTCATCTTTCGGGTCACAAGTACCCATTCTTTTGCTTTCACGAATGAAAACATGAGAATCTTTGTCTGAGAAAATATTCAATAATAATAAACAATAATGAGCATAAAAATAACCCTACGTTGGTCTGGTTAAAGATATGCACATTAAATCTTTAAAACTTTCTTCTATATTCTAAATCACCGTTGGGCAGAATTAGAATGAAACATCATCTTTCTACACTAATTCTACATCACCGTTGGGCAGAAATAGAATCAATGCATAAAACTCATAAACAATATGATGATAATATTTCTATTGCAATAAAGAACTCTGTTTGGAAATAACATTATCATCAACTCTATTTCAGCGGAAACATGAAATATTTATATTTCTATAGTTCAAGAGCATTTCTTGATCTTTTATCTTTTCTCTGAAAATTGATCACTTTCATGCAAAATTATCAGAGATCTAGCCCTTTGACTATAGAACTCACATAATTATAGTACTGCTATCATCAACGTTGGTCAGAAAATAACAATACCATAATTAATCTGTTAAACAAGTGTTTATCTTTTTCCTCCTCTCTAATTAAATTTTCCCGTTGGTTCCAATTTAATTAGAGAGAGTCCTTTTACTTTACAGCAGAAACTGTAATGTATTCTCTGTATTTCACAAACTTTGCACTGTTCAACGATTAACAAATCATAATCATTACTAAAAAACACTTTAACATGCTCCTTTAATTCTTACTTTTAATTCTTTTGACCTTTTAAATTTAAAAGAGCACATTTCTCTATTTGCAGCGGAAAACATAAAAATTCCATGAACTTTAATATTCACTTTATCACATCTTTAAAAAATTCAATTATCACTTTATTGCTTTTAAGCAATTACTTTTAACTATTTGCAGCGGAAAAATGAATAAAATTCATCAACTTTATACTTTTCAGAAATATTTCTATCACTTTTCAGTTCTCTAAACAAAATTTTCGTTGGATAAATTTGAATAGAAAAATTGGAAGAAGTTTGCCCAAAAAATGGACAAAAAACAAATACTATATGCTTCTGAAAAAAAAAATGGGAAACTGTTCTGTTTGTGTGGGCCAGGCCCACGGCCTGTTTCGCTATCTGCCGCCCAAAGGGACGCAGACGCGGCCCAAGCGACCGCGCTATCTGTCGCCCGCGCGGCGCGTAAAAAGGCCCATGCCAGCGGTCTCTCGCAGCTTTCGGCCTAAAGCCCGTGGAGAGCTAGGGTTCACAGCCGCCAGCCCATCCTGGCCGTGCGTGACGATCGGACGGTTCTCCGTTGATTTCGCTGGATCAAAACGAGGAAGACGCTCCCGACCGAAAACTTAGCCTCTTTTCTGTTTCTTCCTCCTTTCGTGCTTCTCTCTCCAGACCCCCGCGCTCCGGCGGCGGCCCGTGGCACGCCGGTGGCCGGCGGCCGGCGACGGCCGGCGGCGGCCCGCGGCGCATCCTTTCTTCTTTCCTTTCCTTCCAGCAGCTCTCGCTCCCGCGGCTCTGTTGTGTTCGCGCGATGCGGTTAGGGTTAGGCCGGCCGCCAACCTCCGGCCGCCGGAGACGGTGTTGAACGCCGCTGCTCCGTGCCTTTCTATTTCTCCTTTTCCCCTCCTTTTCTTTCCACCTCCCTCCCCACTGTAACAGAGAGAGAGCGCCACGGGAGGGCCTCCTCTGCTCCTCCGCGTCGACGAGCTCGTGCTCAGGAGGGGAAAACAGTGGCTCGGAGGCACGCCCTTTGCCCCCGAAAGGGATTTCTCTTTCGGCCGTGGCGGAGGTGTACCCCACCACTGCCCTGTTCTTCCTCCGACGGCTCGGCTTGCCGATGCCCGTCAGTTGGAGAGGAACGGCGCGGCCTTTGCGGCGGCGCTCTTTGCCGGTAAGCCGAGGCTCCGGTGAGATTTCTTTGCCCTTCCCCTTTTTCTTTTCGAATTAGGGTTAGGGTTTCTATGCACGGGGAAAATTCTTTTCCTTTCTTTTTCTTGATCGATCTATTGGATTCGATCTCAATTTTCCTTTTCTACACGAGTAAGATCTACAACCCTAGGTGCTCTGATACCATTGATAGACCCGTAGGATCTCTAGGGTAGATCATTACCGGTAGAATAGAGAGATGGAGGAGGAGGATCATCACCTTGTCCTTGTGTGGAGGCGCTCTGGGCTCCTGCCATGGTGGACGGAGGCGGTGATGCCAGTGAGTAGGCAGTGGCGGCGGTGGTGCTTCCCGTGAGCACTGCGGGCTCCCTAGATCGGTAGGGGTGTCGGTGGAGGTTCTGGCACAGCAGCTAACCTCGTTGTCAGTGCTGCCAGTCCCCCACCTCTTTATATAGCCGCAGGTCACAGGGGCCCACCGACCATTAAGGGTCGAGCGCCCCCGATCAGGGCGCTAATCAAGGAGTTGATCGAGCCGTTGGACTCGGTCAATTGAGATCAATCTAACAAAAACTAGTCTACGGCCCAATTAGTGGACAGAGCATACTGGGCTTCAAGTCCTCCTCGTCTTCCCCTCTCTCTCATGGAAGGCCGCCGCCCGTGGAAGGAGCGGCCTCGCCGACGCCGCCTCCGTCCGCCAAGGTAAAGCCCTCGTCTCCGATTTCCATCCCCATTACTCATAGAAAGCTGCCGTGGTTGATACGAACTCATCAACTTGGTTTTGATCTAGTCAGAGTTAGAGTATGATTCGATTCCGGACGGGAGTAATCCCTTCCAGCTCTCAGGGGTAGTTCCGTTAATTCTCAGGCTCTGCAACTTAATCCATCTTTCCATATCGGGATTGCATCTCCTATAAGTCGCCGGAGGTGCGGAAGCGCCGTTGAATCTTCATGGAGCTGAACAATGGCAGCGCGAACGAAACCGTATGTACTTCAGTTCAGTATCCAGAGAGTTCTCGACATGGCCTGTTAGAAAACACTAGATAGATTATATATTTTGTCACCGTGCAGCATCATTTAGAGTATAACTCGGATCTTTATCGCTCCTCTTAGTTTTGTTCTTCAACTCTCATGTTATTTCTGTGCACAAATAGTTGTCTCCTCAACACATATGGTCCAGGGCATGAATCTTGATGGAATATGTAGAGTATAATATTGTGTTTGAGGTTGGATAGAGTATAATCCTTGCCATATAGAGTATAATAATGTTTTCGAAGGTGGATAGAGTATGACCCGTGCCATCGCTGAAGTAATATGCAACTCTTTTCTGTTTGTCCGTACACGTATGGAGTTACTCACTCTAGTTATTAACTTATTATTATTCAGTAAGTAACTAAATAGACCCATATTTTCTGTTTATGTAGCATTCGGATGAGGTGGATCGGCTCAGTGCGCTTCCTGATGATGTCTTGCTGCTTATTTTGGGGAGAGTTGAAGACCTATGTACCGCTGTGAGGACAAGTGCGCTGTCAACACGGTGGAGGCTGCTGCCTTGGTTGTTGCCCGAGCTCAGCATTGATGCCGACGATTTCATACCAGATCCACACTCGGAGACTATTGATGCTAATGTCAAACATGAAGCGATGCTCACACTAACCGCTGCGACCAAGAGTTTATTGGCTAAACATAGGAGACAATTTGTTGTCACAAGGCTGCAGCTTGAGCTCTACTTGATCGATGCTTTCATGAGCGATGTTGGCCTGCTGGTACGTGACGCAATTGACTGCGGTTTGCTGAAGGATTTGGACCTCACCATTCTCGATAAAACAAATCCTTCCAACTATTCTCCTTCTTATGGTAAAAGGCGCGCCAAAGACATGGAAGGATTTTTCTCTTCCTATCCCAGTGTTCTCCACTGCCTCACAACACTATATTTGGACAATGTGTTTTTTGTCCAATCAGAATTGCACCATATCCTGTTTGACTGCTGCAAGCAACTGAAGCATTTAACCCTCTATCACTGTGATACTGGTGATTTCTTTCCGTGGAAGATAGATGCACCCAACTCAAAACTCCGTGTTCTGGAGCTCGACATGTGCTGGTCTGAGAGAATTGAGCTGATATCCCTTCCGCAACTGGAGAAGCTTGATTTGGATGGATGGATATCTTGCTATGCCCCCTTGTCTTTTGGTTTTGTCCCGTCCCTCAAAGAACTGCACCTTGCAAATTGGTTCGACCTTGATCAGAATATAATTAAATTAAGTGAACTTCTACATGGAGCTGCAGGCATACAAACTCTCGCATTGGGTTTTCATGGAGAAAACGTAAGTATGAGATCCATGGACGTGCTTCTGTTTGATAGAGAACAGCATAGCTGTAAATTTCATGAAATATATAACGAATTCACAACTCCCTCAGTCCATGATTACATGGCGTCTTAGTTTTGCGTGATCTAATTTTTACCATTAATTTGACCAATTATACATGAGAATTTTTTCATTAAAATTATACCATTTGAAACGTTTTCTGAACATGCATTCGACGATGTAATTTTTACAACACATAACCCTGTTTTGTTGCCCAAAATGATGGTCAACTTTGTATCTTAAAAAGCGTGTACGGCATTTAATTGTAGACGGAGGGAGTGCTAGGAAAATTGCACCCTTGATGGCACTTAGCGAGGTGCTGCACATAGATTGTCCGGGCCATTAAAATACATTTTATCCAAACCCTTCTACATTAAATGGTATGCCAGCAGCCCAGCATGATGTCAGTCTGCCTCTTAGAATAGGGTTTTATTAATTTGTTTCTCTTTTACAATCATGTTGTATTTGTCTTGATAGTTTCATTGTGCCCCTATCCAATTAATTCCTATAATGGAATTCTAGTGTAGTTTCCTGACACACTAAGTAGATTTATCTATGGACCTCCGAGATTTTCTCTTAAATATGTAGTTCATAGAGAGTATACATAGTTGTAATTGTTTTGTTTAATTATCTATCTCGTGACCAGATTTGGGTGCAGCCTGAAATAAAACAACTCGCCTCCACATTCAGCAAGCTAAGGAAGCTATCCATGACTGGTATCTTTGTTGAATTTGACCTTCTATGGACTACAGTGTTCCTTGAGATGGCTCCTTCTCTTCAAATATTGCATATTGCGGTGAGTTTTATTCTTGTCTCGAAATCATTTGGCAGCGAGTGTGTGTGTTTCATTTCAGAATATTGTTGTGTTAGCTTTTCTTTACTATGCAATTTCTAAATATGAGTTCACCACCATCCTCAGCAATTTTTGTTTTCCTTTTCAAAATAATATTGTTGTAGCTTGCCTTTCTTTCAATCTGTACATTTGAATAAGTGAATTGCTACTGGATCCTGCAAAATCCAACTACACACGTTATTAATTACTCATCAAAATATAGGTAGAGGAACATGCATGTGTGGTGGATAGGAAAAACTACCGTGAAAGAAGTAGTCCTCAGTGGGAGCTGGACTCCGGTGGCTCCAAGAACTTGCTACTGAAAGAGCTCCAAATTGTCGGCTTTAGGCAGCTAGAGCAGCAGCTGACATTTATACGAGTGATGCTGGAGCGAGCTCCCAATCTTCGGGCGGTCGTTCTGAAAAAAGATGAGGAATGCAAGGAATGCGTTGCCATCACCGTCAGTGAGCCACAATGTGCATCCGCTCGGCCTGCATTTCCTAAGAACAAGGATGAGCAAGACGCGGTAGTCAAGCAAGTAGCGGATGGCATATTATTTTCATGCCAGATAATTTTCAGTGATTAGCAAGTTCTAAGTGTAGCTAGAGTGAGGGATGATGCCTAAAATTAGAAGACTAACAAAGGATGAAATGTTGTACCTAAGAATTTCCATTTGAAAGGATGAAGCGTGTTGCTCTAGGCCTGAGTGCTGCAATATATATTAAGTTTGTTATAATTGCTGACATGGTTTGTTTTTCTGCATTCAGATATGAGTTCAAATTTTGAGGCATTTTTCAAGCAACCTAATTTTCTTGGCTTTCTCCATAAGTTTTTTTTTCTTGATGATATTGTTGGGAACACGATAGCAACTTGATGTATTCCCAGCGCTCGATGAATAATGGTTACAACGTTGCAGCACAAAAGCAAATTATGCAAGAAGAACGAAGTACGATTGCAACACGGCGTTTAGGTATATGCAACAAACAAATACACGTTTGTGACAGTTTAAAAAACATGCGCAGCATAAATCATCTAGTACAAAATTACTACTTTCTTCCGTTCATTTTATAAGACGTTTTTGCAAGCTCTTGCCTGAAGTTATAGAAGTGAACAGAGGAAGTAACATTTCCATAAGTAAAATGTCCGGACTCGCAGCCTGGCCGCCTTCGGGCTCTCGGCATGCAAATTCGGCTTGTCTAGGCAATGCTCTTATATCGAGTAGAAATAGGATCGGATCTGCCTTTCTCTTCCTTAATACTAGTACTAAGAAGACCGGTTTGGCCCGTGGTCGTCTACATCCACCAAAACCAAGAACTCTGATCGATCTGCCCTAAACCTCGGTCGAGCCTTGGCCATGGAGAAGGATCCTTCTCGGCCGTTCCTGGTGCTTGGCGACATCGTGCAAGATTACCGCTACATCGCTGACCGCAAGGTTTATCGGATGGTGATGTGCCGGAGGCAGGAGGCCTACGGCTGCGGGAAGAACGGCGACGCCATCGTGCGCGGCCTCGCGCTCTTGGTGCGCCTCGGCCGCGAGGACGACCCGCACGAAAGCCCCAAGCTGTGTCTCTCCGCGAGCGACGAGGTCTTCGACCGCGTCGGGTCGGAGATCGATGACCGGAGTGCGATGCTCTACGGGAGGCACCTCCGCTTCTCCGCTAAAATCTACACCGTCGACGGGAACGTGATGGTCCTCGGCGTCTCTTTCGTCGCCAGCTTCAGCAGCAATGACTTCCGGTCGTACTACCTCCTGTACGACTCCGCCGCCGCGTCGCTGTCCCTCCTCCCCCGCCTGCCTCCCTGCTGCCGGCCCGCCTGCACCGAGTTCCCTCTAGTGCTCAAGCTAGGAGAAGAGGACGACAAGTACTCCCTGGTCCTCATGGCGGAGAGATCGGTCTGCACTTCAGCCAAGTACACGGACCCCGTCCTCTGCCTCTGGTCACCACCGCCGCCGTCACCCGACGACAACAGAAAACCTGCGTGGGATCTCATGGGCCGTGTCCGCGTCAATGCCTTTCCCAGCCCCTTCGAAGCGAACGTGGTGTTCTTGTTCAAGGGCCATGCTGTCTGGGGCGACCTCGCGCAAGGGATCCTCTACTGCGACTGCGGCGGCCCGGAGCCCGTGGATTTCAAGCACATCATGCTGCCCGAGGAGTGCAGGATTTCTGCAGAAGCCATGGACGTCATGGATCACTGCTCTTTGGTTGTGCACCGGACCATGGGCTGCGTCGGGGACTCCATCTGGTTTGTCATCATCGAACCAAACTTCACTTGCCCTGGCGATACCATGGTGAAAGTGTGGACTCTGGACCTCCTGGCAGAGGATGAGCTGTGGCACCCGCACAGAGAGTTCAAGATGCTGGAGGTTTTCAGGGCACGAGGGCATCATCCAGAGACCGTACCCAAGTTTCCCATGGTTAGAGAGCAGCCTGATTCAGATTGCGCCCTCTACATGCTGCTGCCTGAGCCTTACACAGGCGGAAAGGCATACTGTCACCTTCTGTGCATTGACTTGAGCGGCAGCACCTGTGTGGCGCGCCTCCAGTCGGACAGACGTCTGGCCACCCCGTTGATGAATAACCCTGTTTTCCTGTATCCGGATTTATTCAATTCACTTGGCCATTACTACTAAGCTGATACGTTTATACTGGACAATTTTCTTCAAATTTGTCAATTATTACTTGTCTCTATTCTGTTTATATATAACTTCACCAGCTAACGCTACCACGTTCACTAGTAGAAAACTGCTTATACGTGAAAAGTAACCTGTGGCGCACAAGGTTTTTTGTGTGCCACTGGTATTCTCTCTCCTGTTTGGACAAATCTGTGGAAAAGTTATCTGTGGCGCACAAGGTTTTTGTGTGGCACTGGTAAATTATTACCTGTGGCGCACAAGCATGTTGGTGCGCCACAGGTAAGTTTTCCTGAATTTTCGTGCAAGAAGATATACTAGCAGTGGCGCACACATATTTGCGTGCGCCACAGGTAACGAGATTACCTGTGGCGCACAGTGATGTGCGTCACAAGTAACGAGAGTACCTGTGGCGCACAGGCTGGGTTGTGCGCCACAGGTAGTCGTCGCCAGATATTTGATCTTCTCTGCCTTATCTCCACCCTCTCTCTACCTCTCCTTTTTTATCTTCCCTGCCTTATCCTCCTCTCTCCTCTCTTTTTTTTTTCTCCACCACACACCTCTCTTTTCTCTCCACCACACAGACGGGTTGAGATTCGCTGACTTTGCTCCCGCTGACTTTGAGTCACTTACGTGTGGGCCCCACATGTAAGTGACTCACTTACGTGTGGGCCCCACACATGGTGGGCCCCACATGTAAGTGACTCACTTACGTGTGGGCCCCACACATGGTGGGCCCCACATGTAAGTGACTCAAAGTCAGGCAAAGTCAGGGGGAGCAAAGTCAGCGAATCTCAACCCCAGACAGACACGCACGCACGATCCAATCCCCAAGGACCCCAACTACCCCATCCTCTCTTCTCTCGATCCCATCCATGGCCACCACCACCGCCTCCTCTTCCTGGCCTCCAGCCCCAGCCGCGCCGCCCTCGCCTCCGGCCGCCTTCGATTCCTCCTCCCCTCCCCGATCCAATCGCCGCGCCGCCCTCGCCTCCCTCCACCTCGGCCCTGCCGCTCGCCGGCTCCTCTCGTGGCCGTGATGGAGGCGCGCGACCTGTCGGGCGGCCACGGAAGCAGCGCTCGAAGCCTTCAAGCAGCGGTGGGAGCTCTTCCGTGTCGTCTGCGACCACGCCGAGTAGCTCGTCGAGTCCATCCGCCAGCGCATCGGCTCCGAGTGCCTCGTCGACGAAGCCACCGGATCTTCATCGAGCTCCAGCACGGCGCCGGAGGGCCCTCCGCTGCGGGGCCTGGCGGTGGCGCAACCCCGGCTGCCGGCCAGGTCGACCGAGCAGAGGAGCAGAGGGGTGGCGCGTGCCAGGGCCCGTCGGTGGGCGGAGCAGCCGGCACGGTGGCGCGAGGCGCAGCCGGCAGGCGCTCAGCAAGGTCGAGCAGAGGACCGCGCCGCCGCCGGCCCCAACTCCGGGCGCCGGAGCAGAGGACCAGAGGGCCGCACGGGAGGCCGACAACCGCGCCCGACGCGCGCCTGCCCGACGACCACGCGCGAATGCGCCGCAAGCCAGCCTCCATCCCAGCCCATCGAAGGTACAACTCGAGCTGCATATCACTTGTTCGACAGAATGTGCACAAAACATATTCTTCTCTGCTCCCAGCCCATCGAATGCTCATGTGAAATATAGTTTCTTAGAAATAGAAATTTTCCATCTGATGTATCCTGTGTAATACGTTAGGTACTCCAGAAGCTACATGATATCCTACATCTGATGTATCCATGTTTCTATTTTCTGTTGCAGCGGCATATAGGAGGCATATAGGAGGCTCTTCGATGCAGGTCGAGGGATAATTTTCTTATGATATGATCAAGTGTTTATGCTGTTTCTGTGAATTTGTTCTTCTTTAGTAGACTGCTCCATGAATTCATCTGTAGCCTGAAACTTAGTTTATGTTTCACACTCCATGAATCCCTACAGCAGCTACTTGTGTTGTTGATGCCAAATGACTCAAATTAACATTGCATTGAATCCCTAAAGAAACAACTAGCAGCCCTGAATCATTTGCATAGTAGAGTAGTTTACAAGGGCTGAAAAAATGAAATGTAATTTTCCAATGTCGTTGATTCAACAACATCTACATTTCCTTTTTGTAGAAAAAAAAATGAAGTTGTTTGCATAAAACATACAACCTGTAGTTTGTGCTTGCAATGCTACAACTCCAAATAATGCAACTGAAAGGGTTGTAGCTTCCCCTTTATCTGTTTTAGTTCAGTTTTGAGTAAGTAGTGTCATGGTGTGGTACTGAAACCTTTTGTTTGGAAATGCAAGAGGATAATATTCGGTTCAAATCTTGCTGAAATGCAAGAGAATAGTTGGATAGATTCCTTTTCGTACATGCCATTTCTACTTTTGTGGCGTCATGCCATTTTCTTTTGTTCTTGCTCATCTGCTCATGTTAACCATATTAATACGCATGCTACAGTGGACAGTTCCAAATCCATACCAGACATGAAACAACTTTGCTCCTATAAATAGCAGTTCCACTTGCATGTTCTATGTTTCCTTAATCCTGATCCATTTGTTCATAGAAATCCAAAACCATGGTATCCATTTTCCCAACATCATGGTAATCCATGGACCTTTACTACCTGTGTACGTAGTTAGAGTGCACGTGTGTCAGTTCATCATCTGGTTCTGAGCTTCTGATCCAAGTTGCAGTCAGCGCGTGCTGCTCCATTTAGCGTCTTTAAATATGTCCCATACCATGAGTCAGTTGGTAAAATGTTGTTGTTGTCACATATAATAGAGGCAGGTTGCTGTAGAACCAAAAGTCTGAGATAAATCTTTAGTTTTGCCTTGGAATCGTATGTATGCCATGATCTTCTGTTTATTAAAGATAAGCAACCTTTTTGAATTCTTATGTGTTGTGTTTGAGGAATCTGAGCACTAGTTGTTGCTGCATATTATCATTCCAGTTGACAATTGAAAAGATAATATAAATAGAGGTAACAAAATTTGCTTGTTAACACAAGTATTCTCTGCTCAGGTGTTGCTCACGATCTGCTGCGGCGATGACGATGCGGCAACGAAGACATCATCGCGGGGACGTGGCGACGATGACGACATCAACACAGGGCTGTGGCGGCGACGATACCGACAAGGGCTGCAGCGGCGACGACGACACCGACAAGGGGCTGTGGCGGGGACGACATTGACTCTTGAAAATGTGGTGTTGTAATTAATAATGTCAAGCAATGTGGTGTTGTAATTAATAATGTCGGATACCACTCTTGAAAATGCTATTTGTGTTTCTGAACTTTGCAACAGATATTTTTTTAATCCCAAAAATGATACTAGTGGCGCACAAAACAGAATGAGTGCGCCACTAGTAGTATTTTTTTAAACTCATAAATTGTTACCAGTGGCGCACATATTACAGAGTGCGCCACTGGTATTGAAATTACTATGGCGCATAGATTTGGATGTGCGCCACTGGTAAGTGAGATAAGGTGTCCCGCAAAACTTACCTGTGGCGCACGGGGCAAGCTATCTGTGGCGCACGGGCTGGTGCGCCACAGATAAGTGGTGTTATCTGTGGCGCACGAGCCGTGCGCCACAGGTAACGTGTTACCACTGGCGGAGCGACAGTGGCGCACAGGACTGTGCGCCACAGACAAGGTTTCCTCTACTAGTGGTTCATGCTGTACTCTGCCTAATTTGTCGATTACTGTTTTCATTACTTGACAGTACACTACCGGAATCGCCTCGTATGCCGAGCTTCTTGACGGAATGTTATCAGGTCATTCTGCATATGAGACCATAAGCCTAGCACCTACAAAATTAGTTCGACAAACAAAAAAAGCTCCACATATGAGTTGTTTGCCAAGCCGATACTTGGCAGAATTGACGGCGCAGGGCTGTATGCCGAGCGCCATGTCATACACGACATACACTTTTTTATTTTTACTATATAATTAAATAAAAAAATTCCACCTTTATTTCTTGGATCATAATGTTTTTTGCTTTTCCATCTTTATTTTTCTGCCCTTTATCTCCTTCTCTTTCCGACCCAAACGGAACCCCCACTTCGACGCCATTGGAGTGAATCTTGTGAAAACTTGGGCTGTTCTCATGTTGCTATGATATATCCAAATACAACCAAAGAGAAAATATTCATGGTCTACCCCCTGCTGAAGCCGGTGCGCAATATGTACGCGCAACTCCTTAACACCGAGCAATGCGTGTAGATATCAATATACTAGCTAAACGAGCTCTAGCACGTGAGATCCAGCATATAAAAACATGAATATATGCATGCATGCATGCTATAATTAACAACCTTCAGAAAATCGAGGAGAACCGTTAGAAGGGCAACTCCAGCCTTGGACCGTGCACACCTATTCGGATTGGGCCTTCAACGCAGTAACGGTGATCTCGTCAATTTTGGCGGATTGCCCGTTGAAGGTGAAAACCTGCTGAAGACTGAAGATTTAAATGGACGCATCCAAAAGATATTCGGATTCAGCGGACTCGGACGTGGATAGATGATATGAAGCAAAGAGAACTGTAGAAGGCACACAAGTACCATAGGGGAAAGATGGAGATTGGCTCACCCAGCGAGTTCGCCTACATCAGGAAGACTAGGCGAGTTCTACTTCAACATGCCAAGGAGGAGGTAGGCTCATGTACGTAGGCTACCCTGACGCTTCGGTCCAAATCCAGCGCGAAGACGGAGGCGACCCGGACAGTTGAGTCTGGATCTGGCCCAAAGGCGGAAGAAGACACGCCTAGGAGCAGGAGTTAACTCGGATATCCGATTGTAAAACACATAGATCTCCACTGACTGCACTCTTGTAGCATTGTTGTGTAGCAAAATCTCTTCTCATCATTAGCGAGACATCATTTTCCCGCTTTTCATTATCTAGTTCCAACATAAGGCCTTCCACATACATGGGATACATACGCTTAAGACTTAAGCCTTTAGTGATAAATTTTTAAGTAAGTCGCTATAAGCATCATAAGAGTTGTGCAATCGTATTGGAATCCAAGTTCTTCTATGACAGTTGATCTCAATTATGTGATAGTACAATATGATTATGTTCTCTTCGTGAATTTACCTTCTAGATCTTCTGTATCCTCCATTTCCTCTCGGGGCACTCTAACAGCAGTCTGAGACTTGTTGTGCCACTTCTCCCTAAAGTCATGGCAAAGGACGCTTTGTGATGAGACATATATGAAGTCTGTAGCCTCTACTACCTCAGGCCAGTATATCTTGGCCTTTTGCTTTTGGATGTATTATTTAAAAGCTTCGTCCCCATTTGCTCCTTGCTGGCTTGAACCCTCACGGTTTCTTCCCCATAGGCGAGGAAAAGGTCAAACGCTCGAAATGATTGATTTTGACACAGTTGTGTCAAGGTAGGACAAATTTCTCCCATGGATATAGTATGCACCATTCCATTTTGGACCATACACAGTTGTTAGGGAAGATCTCAAGGTATCATTGTTTTTGACATCCAACGGGAAGGAGTGGTGTGCCCCCCTCCAATAAAAATTCAGGCTCCGGGCGAATCAAAATTAATACAATTTGTACTAAATTTTTATACTTATTTGGGTCTTATTTAGCATGTTATAGTATTACAAGTATAATTTTCGGCGTATAGTTTAACCACATATCAGGAAATATCACTAAATATTAGCTTGTGTGTTTTTTGTAGTGAATTCATTTGAAAAATAATAAATTGTACTTTCTAAGAACATATTTACTAATACTATGTTTTGTACAATGCATAATTTATATAATATATAAGTATGATATGGAGAAGATCTAACAAATGTCTAATAGAAGTTTGTAGTGTATGATTAAGTAAGCATATTTACAAAAATTTATAGAGTATAAACTGAACCAGTGACACTACTTTTTCATGGTCAAAATTTTCCAGCAAGTCAAATTTAATAAAGTGTGCAGGCTTGTACTTGGTACTGAAAAACATTGGTTGCACTAATCACCAATAAAAAAAATAGTGTGGATCCTATAATGTTTGTGTATGCAAATTTTATTATTTGATATGCTTTGTGCAATGTAGTTGCTATCATCTGGTGTACACAGTTCCCTCGCTAGTTTATGAAATAAAAATTTGTTGCACGGAATTATTGCGTAGATTTCACTAAATGCTCCAGGACACACCGACAAGATAACAACATGGTACCTAAACTTGTTGTCGCCGGTCACGATAATTTGTTCTTACATTACCAGTCAAGTTGGTTTGTTCTTGTGGCCCGGGGTTTGTATTTTCTTATGCAAATTAACCATATATTATGTTAAGATACTCTCCCGGTACAAAAATGTAAGCCGCGTACGATTTTTTACCATCTTTAGTTCACGTCTTTGAGCACTAATAATAGCAAAGCTTATGCATTGAGTTTTCTAAATGACATCGTTTCATTTTTCTTGTGAAATATTTTTTCATATGTATTATAGTATTTTATGAACATATTATAGGTTAAAATAATAGTCAAAGTTGTACGTTGTCGACCAAAAATGTCATTCATGCTTTAAAGTTTTTATAGGAGAGTAACGAATAATATCATAGTGATTATTATGTACTTTATCGTTTTGGGCCCTTCTCTTGTCGGTGCCCTGGGCGGTCGCCGCCCTTCTTGCCTAGCCTATGCGTCGGCCCACTCATGCCTTCCGGTGTCTCCAGGTTTCTGGCCTAACTTCTCCCTTCAACAGCTATTTTTCGTGGGGACCTATATAACTAACCATTCTTCCCCAAAGGGAGCAGATTTGTGGATCTTGTGTTTTCCCTCATTGTTAACATTCCCTGATCTTTCTTCTCTCTATCACTCCAATGATTTTTGTTCCCTTTTGAGGGAAACGAGACAAAAGACCAGGATCTACTATTACATAAATCAATCTGCTCTCTTGGTGAGGGGAACCTACTGGATTTAGATCTTGGAGATTTATTTGTTGAGATCTTCGTTTTTCTTCCTCTCTCGTTTCTACATAGCATTAGTTATTTTGGTGGGAATTGAGAGTAAAGGATTTGAGTACTTCTTATATTCTTGACATTGCATTAATTGTGTATATTTGATTTCTCCACGCTGATACGTGGAAGTTAAAGTTTGAGACACTTATTATTTTTGGGTGCTTGGGTACCCGGAAGCTTGTTCCTCTTGGGTGCTTGGGGGCCCTTAGACAGTTGGTGTTGTCACGAAGCTCAACTTGGTGGGAAGCTTCAGGCAAAACTTGGGGAGCCTCCAATTAAGTTGTGAAGATCTCCTCGGGCAATTTATACTCCAACAAACTATTTGTGGTTGTATTATTTTGATGCATCATTTGAGTTGACAGAGCTCCTGTCATTGTAAAGAAAACTTGAATTGAGTCACTTAGTACCACATCACCAGACCTAAGTGTCTATAAGCCGATCTATAAGATATGTTTCTAACCTTGGCAAAAAGAATTGCACTAGTGTCTTTCCTTCGTACCACCGTGCGCACGGGCCTGGCTAGTTCATATTAAAAACATGAGGGATTTCAATGGTGTCAGATCGCCGTGTAAGGTCCAGCGCCATCTTTAACTGTAGAGATTGTAAATTCATATGAAAGGATAGTGGATGAAAACAATGGTAACTTCAACGTCAAACTAATAATTAGATTAATGCAACAAACTAGGGACAACAAACATCATCCATTACATAAACTCGTTGGAAATCAAATAATTTCGCGATTTACCAGATAGCAAGCACTCGACAATAAACCAAGGCACATTTAGGAAAGAGCACGTGCAGCTAAGGAAGCACGTGCACTGCAATAGTATTCTAACTTAAGGTTATGTTAATCCTTGATAGCCAATGGGGATACATGCAGCCACCCCGCCAATCCGTCCATGATACGACACTATAAAAACAAATCAACCTAAAACTGAGATCGATGAGCAGTAATTTGGGTGACATGAGCAAGTAAAGCAATGTACTACTCCACTTGGGTGATATGATCGGTTGATCAAGTACTATAACAGTAGTTTTTTTTTTTTTGCGAAACACAGTACAACGCAAGCGCTCATATACACGCGCACACACTCACCCCTATGAACGCACGCACGCACACCCTACCCCTATGAGCACCTCCGAGAGACTGAGTCGGCGGGTCGAGTCTTGAGATTGACGAAGTCACCACGGGCGCCTCGCTGTCGACGGGAACGTCGCCTCCCACTGAAGAATATTCCGCCTTAAATGAGAAACACCAGCGTCAAACCTGGGGTTTGAACTCTGGTGGGCTGGGGGTACAACCACCCACCTAACCATCTTGCCACAGGCAAGTTCTCTACTATAACAGTAGTTGACCAATTACGCAGCACACAACATAAAAGGTACTAGTATGCGTCAACTGAGTTATTATAAACAGAATAAAGACAAATTATATTTGACAAATGTGACAACATTCTCCCGTACAATTGTTAGTGTCCACTCAGATTTAGCCCAGCACTCGGTCTAGTTTCAAACGTTTATGCGCACATGGCCCAACTACAAGCGGAAAGCCCATTCCATCCTAAAAGTCCGGACTGAAAGAAGGAGGAATCTCTCCCTTATAAGTTGGGTGTGGCCTCCTCCCCTAGGCGAGGTGGGACTAAACTTGAGCAACCAACCCAGTCAACAGAGGGATCCTCACATCCCATCCCCCTAGGAAGTCCCCCAGGCGGGCATGGCAATGCTAGCTCTGATACCAAATGTTAGCGTTCACTCAGATTTAGCTCAGCACTCGGTCTAGTTTCAGACGTTTATGCACACATGGCCCAACTACAAGCGGAATGCCCATTTCATCCTAAAAGCCCGGACTGAAAGGAGGAGAAATCTCTCCCTTATAAGTTGGGTGTGGCCTCCTCCCCTAGGCGAGGTGGGACTAAACTTGAGCAGCCAACCCGGTCAACAGAGGGGTCCTCTAGAAAAAAGTGTGTTTTTTATGATTAAGATGAAACAATTAAACATTTATTCCTTTAGTGTAAGTTTGCCTGCTCTATATGGTCAATGGCCAGTCATCAAAGTAGCGTCAAACATGTATCTGTCACGTAGTATTGCTAATGTTTTTCGCCATTGGCTACGTGGTATTGAACATAAGTTTAGAGTTCTTATTCGGGTGTAGTCGCTTGTCATAACATGTTCGTTTTGCCTATGTTGAAATGACACCGTTTTTTTTTTCTCTTACATAGGTCGCCTCTATAACGCGTGGAGTTTCTAGACATGTTTGCGGAGATTTCTACATGGTTTTAGGATAGAAAGATACTCTTATTCTACGTGGGTGGACGCATGATCGTCAGATTGGCTCTACAAATTCATAGGTGTTATATGAGCTTTTGTTGGTTCTTGTACTCGCCATTTTTACTTTTTCTTTTTTGATATTTTCTTTATTGTGTGCATCCTAACTATGTAGAGTCCGGGTGTTTGACACTTTGTATTTGTGTGATACCTTGATAACAAATGCCCTTTATCAAAAAAAGATATTGTATTATCCCTGGAGACAATGGCATTATGCCAAACCAATCAGAGCCAAATTTTGATTTTCAAAATTTTAGATTCCATAAGTGTATGAATGACCTAATTTTAGGTGGGTGGATGGATAATGACAAGTGACAGGGAGTACTAAAAATAAAAGACAAGTGACAGTGACGCTAACATGCATGGATCATGCGTCCGGATAAATTAGTGGATCTCGATCGGGAGCATCAAATCTTCTGGGGTCAGCGCATGTGGGTACCATACTTAACTAGCTATTGTTTAATCTCACATGCATATCTAACTAGCTTATACATCTGTCTCGTGGAGAATGTGCTGTTATACCTTCTACTCTCTCCCCGTTACAAATTATAAAAGTATAAGATGTTTTATATATTTTAATATGGATTACAAAAGGATCGAATTGAGTGAATTTACACACTAAAGTATGTTTAGATATGTCCGAATCAGAAAAAGCTATAAACATACTCCATCCGTTTACTAATATAAGGCAACTGGACTCATTTCAATTTTGACTACATACTAATATGAGTGAATCTGTATACAAAATAAGTCTATACACATTTGAATCAAGAAAATTGAAATGATGGATCCAGTGTGCCTCATATTAGCTAATGGTATTATATTTTGGAACGGAGGAATTCCTCTTGAAATTTTAGTACTCTACTGTTTAGAAAGAAACATATATATTTTATTTCTTTTATTTGGAAGGAGAACTTATTTGATTTCACGTGAGCCTTAGTAAATAATGTGTACCAATTTTTATATTTTAGTTATTCTACAAAAGTTTTCCAGGAGTATATAGGTATGCAGTTATAAAACATATCTTTTCATAGAAATCGGATAATACCATATTTTCACGTGATCAACTTATTGTTCTAATGAGCTATACTTCATCAATCATGAATCATAAGCACATGCATGTTGATATTACATTAGTTCTCAATAAAATCTTGGTGTTTACTCTTCAACATCTCATTTGGTGCATATAATTGATTTTTAATTTATTCAGTAGGATTGCAAAACAAATTCAAATCATAAGCCGATCCCCTCGATCCCGAGTCTCCAAAACTACAAGGTCTCAATTTGAAATCCCGAAAATCCCGATCGGTTACCGGCCGAATTTGAAATCCGAAATTTGAAAATTCAATTTTTTGGTTCCCAGTTTAACCATTTACTGAAAGACTGAAAGTTTTCGTTAAAATTCAAAATTTCAGGATTTTTCTTCCCGTATGACCATTTCCCGAGGGTGCTCGACCGGTAACCAAAACCATGCCCGGCGGTGGGGGAGGCGCCCGATTTCCCCTGAAGTTAATGATAATCTGTCTCCTCTCATGTTTTAAATAGCAGGCTATAGCAAATACTCTAAAAAGAGCTATAGCCGGGCTAAACCGAAAATAAATGAGATATAGCTGGAAATTGTAAATGGTTTTATTTAGCGTCAAAATGTTCAGAAAGCTACAGTGGAGCTACAGCCAGGCTATTTGAAACTATTGTCTCCTTTCTCTCACGCCGGCCGTCGGCGCCCGCTCCTGACTTAGTTAAACACCGACCCTGAGCTGACCTCCTGCTTAGCAGTTGTAACCCACCAACATATAAAACGTGCCATTTTCGAAAAAAAAAATGTACTACGGAGTATAAAACATGATAAAAGGGGAAAGCCTCCACACAAAATACGCGGCCTTTTCCTTCTTCCTCCAGCTCGATCGGCTCGGCGACTCCTTCTTCTTCAACCTCCGACTGAGCTCCTCTGCTCCTCCCCAAACCACGTTCCAGAAGCCTCCCCAACTCCTGCCAGCGCGTCGACCGAGGATGTGCGGGATCTTCGCCTACCTCAACTACAATGTCTCGCGAGAACGCCGCTACATCCTCGAGGTGCTCCTCAACGGCCTCCGTCGCCTCGAGTACCGTGGCTACGACTCCTCCGGGATAGCCGTGGACGGCGACCTCCTGGCGCTGTCGTCCGTCTCTGCCTACGCCGGGGCGCCCCCGCTCGTGTACCAGCAGGAGGGCAAGATCGAGAACCTTGCGCGATACGTCTACTCCGGTCAGTGAGCACATGCACATTCTCCCTCAGCCTCTGGTTATTATCCTCTAGTTCGGTTCAGTTTTTTTTGTTTGGTCTTGAGCTAGGTGGTTCCTCTTCCTCTATCCAAAGCATAATCCAAAACTGGAATTTAGACGCTATTTCACGTGTTAAATTTTTACTCGGGTTCCGTCTGATCGCATTTTGGATTCTGCTATACTAAATATTGGATTTCGTGGTCTTTGGGTTGCTAGCTGGCGCTCTGCGTTGTGTGATTATTGGGATCTCACAATCCAAATTCTGGTTATTAATTCTATCCACAAAAGATACAACCCATCCGGCCGGTAGGATCCACTATAACTTGTTTGAGATTTTATGCCATCAGTCAACTATTTATCCACTTCGGCGCTTAATACTTCCTTTGCTACTGAGATTTATTGAGAATTTTCTGTACACGAGTTACTTCTAGCAAATTCGGCTACTTCTCTTGTTGCATGCGGCTACTAAATTTAAGCACAAAGGATAAATTTTAACCCATTTTCTTCTTTCCAGAGGTTGATGAGAAGGATGTGAACTTGGATGCCGCATTCAATTTGCATGCCGGAATTGCCCACACCAGGTGGGCTACACACGGTGTGCCCGCCGCGAGGAACAGTCACCCGCAGTCTTCTGGCGCCGGTGATGAGTTCTTGGTCGTGCACAACGGCATCATCACAAACTATGAGGTTTGCTTTAATTTTTATCTCGTGTATTTTTTTGTAGTATCTAATATTGTAGTTACCTTTACAGTTAATGCCCATGCATCATGCATTTAATAAAAGCTGCATGCATCAATCGATACAGAGTCTGGGTGACCCCATTTCAAAAGAAAAATACATGTATACATTATTGCAACTAGCAACATGCATGTTGCGCTCATGGGCTATAATAAGTTTCATGTTCTAAGACCCCCACATGCATGGGTTGTCTTCTTATCTCTTCTACTGTATTCAGCAGTAGAAGTATTTAAAAAAAAAGTAAGAATCTCAATTGATTTCTTAGCGAGTACCCAGGTTGCTTACAACATATTACAGTTCTAAATATTAGATTTCATAAGATGATCACTCGTTTATGACACTCGTGACTATCTAAAACCTTGCATGCATGACAACAATAATCATGTTTAGCCTCCGGTTAAGAATCTCGAATTAATATTGCACGAATAAGATGATGGAGAAAAATTCCTGATCTAACTTGGTCTTTGTACTGTATGTTTCCAGGTTTTGAAAGAGACGTTAATTCGGCATGGGTTTACCTTTGAGTCGGAGACCGACACAGAAGTCATCCCAAAACTAGCAAAATTTGTTTTTGATAAGGCTCATGATGAAGAAGGTATGTGTGTATGTTCTTTGGGATGTGATATGGTAGCCATGTGTACTATTTTCTCTAGTTTTGTAAGTTTTTCTTGGAGTTTGAAATAATATTTTCCACATTAAAACCAGCTGAGGCCCAAAGCTATGTATCTTATTGGCCATCTAGAAACCTTTTAGGCCATATGACGATGGAATACCTAATAAGTAGGTGCATGAAGTAGAGACAACCGAGCAGGCCCAGGGTAGCCCATGGCCTACATACGGCTTCCAACCTCCATCAGGCTTACTCTTACAAGGTTGGGCCAGTTTGCCCCGCAAGCCGACCTTGTAGGAGTCCCCCGTAGACTCAAGTACACGACAAGTAGAGATTAGTCAACTCCTACTAGAACTCTAGTATCCAAACGGAGACTAGGAATATATCTTCAACCCTATCCTGGTTGCATAGACGCACCGTGCTACACATTGTTTTCAATGGGAAAATCCTAATACCAGAGTGGTACTAATCTCCATCGCAAGGGGCCAATGTTGTGTTGATCGTATGAAAATCTCATTAAACGTCTTCGAGGAAGCGAAGTCGATCAAGCAACTGATGCGCCTCTTTGCCTATCTCGCTCCCGTAATTCTGATGTAGCCTAGCTCCACACCTCATTGTAAGCCACCCCCTGGCTCATGCTTTGACTTTCCCACGACACCATATATTGCCTAAACTTGGCAGGTGGAATAGCTAAGCTTGAGAGAACTAATCATCAAATTACAAACTAAATAGTCAGTGACTTACTTTCCGAAGGCTGAGCATGTTGGTAATAGTTCTAAGTAAGGCAAGTTCTCACAATCTATTTGTTTTTTAGGTGATGTGTCATTCAGCCAAGTTGTTAATGAAGTCATGAGGCAGCTTGAAGGAGCCTATGCCCTTATATTTAAAAGTCCACACTACCCCAACGAACTGATCGCATGTAAACGAGGCAGCACACTATTACTTGGTGTTAATGTAAGCAAAAATGTCCATGTATCTTCTTTTACTATTTGGTTTGTGTACCTCAAGAAAAATATATGGGATTATGTTCATACACTAATTATGTATGGTATGCTCTGAGGTTTTATTTTTGTTTGTAACTTTTTTTTCAAAATGAGGGAATTACCCCGGCCTCTACATCGAGCGATGCACAGAGACATTTATTGCAAAATTTAGTAGCACCAAATTTGAAAATCACTAATCACGTAGGGTTGAAACATGAATCAACCAACAAAAAGAGACAACATAAAGCAACTAATCATCACGAAGTCAACTAATATGCTGCCACGAAGTCCAGCTGAAGATATCCCAAGTGACAGTCAGGACCGTGTAAATCCAGTAGCCATAAGATCCCGTTGGTTGAACGGGGGAAGAATTCCCTTAGCTAAATTCAATGGGCCGTCATATTGATAATTGATAACATGTAATACATGAAAGATTTTTCTTATATTAATTATTTCGACAATTCCATATAGACCAACAAAATAGCTAAAACTCCAATATTAATTCTAGCCTTGGTTTTTATCCGTTCCATTCAACCAATTCCGAAACATATTAGTTATATTGGTTCATGGAGGGATACTGTAGGAGCTATAAACAGCACGACATACAAGTTTGGCAAAAGGACAAGAAGTGAACAAATGTTCGACAGTCTCTCCGAGTCACAAAAGGAAAACGTTTCGTACATCCTTGCCAACTTCTTTTAGCAAGGTTCTCTTTTGCGAGAAAGCCTTTTATATTAAGAATCACATGAAGACTTTTATCTTCAAAGTTTCAGTGTCTATAGATATTTATGGAGATACCTAGAGTGTCCATGCATTCATCAAGTCCCCATACATGGTTTAACTTCAAAAGCACCATTGCTTGTGAGCTTCCAAACAAACATGTCAGGTGTCCAACAGATGGACCTCCATTAGTCGGTGATTTTTCTCTAATTTAGTGCCCTTTTGAAGCTCATATTCAGCGAAGAACCACCAGATAACACATCATGAACATAAACATTTTTTTCGTTGGGCAATGTTATATAAAGATTGATATTGATATTCTAATGGGGTATATCCTATCCAAGGGTCCTCCCAAATTGTCTGTTTTAATGATTATAGAGAAATTTTCCTGTTTTTAGCGAGAAAAGTTAATTAATGATTTACCCTTTATCCTATCATTTTGGTGTTCGTATGCCTTCGACTTTCAGTTGTTGTAAGGATATACATCCTGTAGTTTGGCTTCTGTTGAGTTGAATTTTTATGTTCTACATATGGCCACTATTATCTTTGTGTTTTCAGGAATTGAGTAGTCAAGAGAGTGGGAAATCATTCCGTGATGTGAAAGCACGGACAACAAATGGAAAGCCCAAAGAATTGTTTTTCTCTAGTGATTTATGTGCTATTGTGGAGCATACCAAGAATTATTTAGCTATTGAAGACAATGAAATCGTTCATATTAAGGTGATGACTAAGTGATTTATGTGTTTGTATGCGTTGTTGATTTACAACTTTCCTTTTCTAGATCAGTGTTGTTTAGGAAATGTTCTTTTAACAACCTCAGTTTTAGTCACTCTTCATCACTACTATCTTCACTTGGTTGTTATGCCATGCTCAAAGAAGTATGATTCACTACTTTAACCATCATCATTGTTTTCCCTCCTTTTACAATGAAAAAAAACTAAAACATGGAGACACACTAGGTGCAGCGTTCTTTCTTCCATGAAGCTTACAGTGATAATTTATCCATACCCAATTTCTGAAGAAAAAAATAATTGTTGCAGGATGGCAGTGTGTCTATCCTTAAGTTTGAACATGACAAAGAGAAGCCAGCGTCTGTGAAACGAGCATTATCTGTTCTTGAGATGGAAGTTGAACAAATACAGAAAGGAAGCTATGACCACTTCATGCAAAAAGAAATCCATGAACAACCTCATTCACTGACAACAACAATGAGGGGTAGACTGAAGGACGGTGGAGTTCTTTTGGGTGGACTAAAGGAGCACCTCAAAACAATCAACATAGTAGAAGGGTGGTCTTTATTGGTTGTGGTACTAGTTATAATGCCGCGTTAGCTGCGAGGACTTTTGTGGAAGACTTAACTGGTGAGTGAAATCAATTTTTCCAACTTCAATACCCTTCTATGGATTTTTTTTATAAATCATCAGTGCAACTAGTACTTTGCTAGTTATCTCTTAACATATGTTTTCACCTTCCGTTATTTTGTCCATAGGTATTCCTGTCACTATGGAGGTTGCAAGTGACCTGCTGGACCGGCAAGGGCCTATCTACAGAGAAGACACTATAGTTTTTGTTAGCCAGTCAGGGGAGACAGCTGACACCCTCCTTGCTCTTGATTATGCACTAGAAAACGGAGCACTTTGTGTTGGCATAACAAATACTGTTGGAAGCACACTCTCAAGAAGAACACATTGTGGAATTCATATCAATGCTGGTTGTGAGATTGGTGTTGCTAGCACCAAGGTAAACTTTCGTCGTTCTCATCATGCATAGTTTCAGATTTTTGACATCTTATTCCCTAACAGTCTCCGAAAACGACACAGGCATACACAAGTCAAATAGTAGTCATGGCAATTCTAGCCTTGGCTATTGGATCTGACAAAATATCGACTCAACCTAGAAGGGAAGCTATCATCAATGGTCTTTCCAGTCTCCCAAGTATGTATTATTGTTCAACAATGTACCATGCATGTCAAGAAAATGTTATTTCTTGTTAACTTTATAAATGATGTGTGTAACATCACTATGCAGGCAAGGCCGGTGAAGTTCTTAAACTTGATTCTAAAATGAAGGAAATTGCCTCTTCATTGGTCGACTCGGAGTCCCTCCTTGTCTTCGGAAGAGGTTACAACTATGCCACTGCATTGGAGGGTGCCCTGAAAGTTAAGGAGGTTGCACTAATGCACAGTGAAGGCATGTTTGCTGGTGAGATGAAACACGGGCCGCTAGCACTAGTGGATGAAAACCTTCCCATCATTGTCATTGCTACACGTGATGCATGCTTCAGGTATGTGCGATTGTGCATTGAACCGAGCTTCGCCAATTTCCGTATGATGAAAAAAGAGGAAATAATTCTCCTCCTCTTGCAGCAAGCAACAGTCAGTGATCCAACAGCTCCTTTCTCGTAAGGGGCGTCTGATTGTCATGTGCTCAAAGGGAGACGCATCTGTTGTCAGCCCTAGTGGATCTTGCAGAGTGATCGAAGTTCCACAGGTTGCTGATTGTCTCCAGCCAGTGATTAACATTATCCCATTACAGGTTCGTCCAAAATCTACTATCTTGTTTATTTTGTCAACTCCAAAACCTCCTATGCACCATTGCATTTTTATTGCAATTTTTTCACGAAGATTTTTTTACATCTGCGTCAGTTGCTCGCATACCATCTTACTGTTCTTCGTGGATTCAATGTGGACCAACCAAGGAACCTGGCGAAGAGCGTGACTACACAGTAAGTAGAGGAAAAATGTATGCATTAAGGTCAGATGCATTCATATATTCTTTTCGAAGCGAAGAGGAAGAACATACAGATGTTTGTATCAGGGTTATGTTATCAGAGCAGGTTGGATACATGGTCTCCTCTGTAAGCTGGTGCAGAAGAAACCTTATATTGTGCAGCATGGTGCATGACAATGGTGTTGAGGAGGGGGGGGGGGGGGGGGGGGGGTCTTTTGCATATATTTCACTTATGTACAGCTAACAATTGATATTTTTATCCCAATGTATGAATACATGGCGTATGAAATATGCAATTAATTAAATATAATTAAGATATTCTGGTTGAACATGGGGCAACACCTACTAGCATGGTCCTGCGAATTTAAAATGTGTGCGATGATTATTTAAACGCACACGATTGATTGTGTTCAATATAATGTTTTTGATAAACATAACAAACATACATGACAAATGATTCCTGAGCATGTGCGGACATGGCCAAAACTCAAACAGGTGAGTATGCGACAACCGTGTGGGATGGCTATATCATCGCACATATTTGTTAAAAAAAATTGTCTGCGATGGTCAAACCTATCGCCACTAGTAGAAAATAGGCCTTTAGTCGCGGGTCCAAAGGGCCTTTTGTCCCGGATTTGCACCCGCGACTAAAGGGTCGGGACTAGAGGGTGGGTGGCCTTTGATCCCGGGAGTCTACGACCCGCGACTAAAGGGTCTCCACGTGGACGGAGCCATGCACGGACTAAAGGTACCGAAAATTTTCAAAATTTTATTTTCAATTATATTCTCAATTCTATTCTTAATTCTATTTCTAATTCTATTCTTAAATTTCTCACTTAGCCACACACTTAATAGCTAGTTATACACTTAATCTCATGTCAAAGTACTTACCTGGTCAAACTTCCCATTCGGTCACCCATCCTCAAATTGCTCCCGCCCTAGCACGCTTAACTTTTGAGTTCCTTCCAAATTAGCTTCCAAATGAGAAGTTAGAACTTACTGATAATAGTATCCTATCAATCATATTAAGCCTGAGTCATGATGTTACACTTTTTATTGTTTAAATTTTCAAAATTTATTTAAATAAATAGAATGATTATGTAATATTTTTTTGAATAAATAACAATTATTATGTAATAATATTTTCTGAATAAATAGGAGTGATTATGTAATAATATTTAATATGGAATAATTCATATCTTTAAATCGTAAATCAAAATTTGTCAAATAAAATGTCCAAATTGATTAGAAAAACGAGAGGAATTCAAATATGCCATCCATACCATCTTTTGCATCACGGAAACATCGATAAACTTGCTATAGAAAGTAATGATCAAGTTATGACAATTCTCACGGCATAGTTTGTGATAAAGTTGTCATATTCGACAAATATGTGTATCTTGGTATAGAAAGTAATGATTCCGAAGGGATTTTTCAAACTATAGAAAGCAATTCATCCGTGTCAACACACCAAGCGTTCGGGACGCGAACTGGCACCCACAATGCACGCTCACGGACACAAAAAGTTGAATGTTTTTCAAATTTCAAGTTTCTATTTTTCCCCTGATACTAAAACACCAAAATGAAACTTTGGTGAGTTTTTTGAAATTTCCATGTTGCAAATCGAAAACACCTCCTTTTCACCCTTGAGTTCATACGACATAGTTTGAGATATCACATGAATTTTTTGTCTGAATGTATATAGACATTTTATATCAACTTGAATCGTTAGTATACGACATTAGAAGACTATGTGCGCAATTTTTTCCTTTTTTTTGATTTATTTTGATTTTTTAAGCTCATTTTGAATATTGGTTAAACCTAACTTTGACCAACATTTAAACAAGTTTAAAACGTGAAATTGAAAAAATAAGCCTTGATCCTTATTAGTCACTTCAAAATGAAACTTTGGTGAGCTTTTTGAGATTTCCATGTTGCAAATCGAAAACATCTACTCTTCACCCTCGAGTTCCTACGACATAGTTTAAAATATCACATTAGATACGTGATTTTTTGTCTGGATGTATATAGACCTTGTTTATCAACATGAATCGTTAGTATACAACATAAGAAGACTATATGCGTAGGTTTTTTCTTTTTTGATTTTTTTTTGAATTTCTAAAGCTCATTTCAAATATTGTTCAAACCTGACTTTGACCAACATTTAAACAAGTTTAAAACATGAAAATGAAAAATTAAGCCTGGATCAAAATTAAGCCTAGATCCTTCTTAGTCACTCCAAAATGAAACGTTGCTGAGTTTTTTCGAAATTTTCATGTTGCAAATCCAAAACACCTTCTCTTCACTCTTGACTTCATGCGACATAGTTTGAGATATATCACATTAGATACATAAATTTTTGGTTTGAATGTATATAGACCTTGTTTATCAACTTAAAATGGAAAACTAGGTCTGGATCCGTCTTAGTCACTCCTTTGTTAAACTTTTCAAAAAACATGTCACAGCTTGTTAAACATCGATCGTTTTAAAAAATTGACCTGTTTCGAAGAGGGTCAGTTGGCCATTTTGACCGCTTTTTGAAAAAAATTAAATAGAGTAAAAAAAACCTCCAAAACAGATATGGTGCAAAATGGCACCCATCTAATTTCACACAGAGTAATCCAATTTTTTTGAATAATCCCCAAGTATTAGGAATTATCTTGATTTCTACCTAATTTTGCCTAAAGTATGTCGATTTTTTGAAACTAATTTCGCCGAGTTAAATGCGTTTTTGTGATCCAAAATATGATATATTTGTCATATTTGGATTCCTCTCATTTTTCTAATATATTTAGACATTTTATTTATTAAATTTCGATATACAGATTTAAAGATATGAGTTATTCCATATTAAATGAAAAATGCGGAACCTTTTGGTCGCGGCTCGTAACACGACGCGGGACCAAAGGGTCCCTGGCACATGTGCCGCATGTGGTGACCCTTTGGTCCGGGTTGTAACACGAACCGGGACCAAAGGTCCAAAACGAACCGGGACCAATGCTCCCTGGCGCCACGGCTAATTGAACCGGGACCAATGGACCCTTTAGTCGCGGTTCGTAATTTGTCCGGGACAAAAGGTGAAAATGGAAGGCCTGTTTTCTACTAGTGCGCATGTGGTTTAACCATGTGCAATTGATCAACCCATCGGCAAACCTTGGATATAGACAGTTCGGCGAAGTGGGCGTGAACTGGATAGCCGTAGCAGTATGTCTTGCCCAAAATAGCGCCTATACAAACTTTGTGCTTTGACTACATAGAAAGCCAGGTGACGCTGCAACCCGCACCTTTCCACTTTATCATCTATGAGTATCCCATGATTAAAGCAATCAAGCAATGGCTTGCGTCACTCATCGCTCCCGCTTGTGTTGGCCACGACGTGGCGTACTTCCACTTTCTGGTGAGATTAGTTCTAGTACAACTGGAAGGATCCATCTTTCTTCTATTTCATTTGAGTGGATTCCCCTTTACCGCATTCCTGCCCGGTGGCCATGACCCTCTCCTCTCACCCGCCTTGAACCGGTCCGGTCGGAACAGGTCGGGGTTTTAGAACAACGACGCATCCATCCGACGCAGATTTTAAGTGCCGTTCTCTGGAGATCAGGCACACTTGGTTTTTTTTTATCTGGATCACCTTGGATTTCAATAACTTGTGTACTCGACTAAATCGTCAGCCACTGCATGGGATACATCATTGGGAGATTGGTATACCACACAACATGGTTACCAAAGACCTCCCTAGCACCAAGACCAAGGTTTGCCGGCGCTGGATTATTACAAGATCGGGTTCGAAAACAACCTGGTACTCGATAAACCCTCAATTGTCGTTCTGTCCAAATCAGGCATACATCGTTTGGCAGCGGGACAGGATCGAGATTGACATGTACATGTTCGGCTCTATAGATGTGCCATTGTGTACCATGTACAATTTGAAATTGCAAAAAAAGGATGACATGAATCCTCGTACATGGCTGGCCGTGAATAAGCCTGGGACTAGTACGCACATGAAGAATTAATCTCCGCGTCCAAAAATCATTCCTTTTTTTATAGGTCGGTTCATGCATGATGTCGGTTTCGTAACGTTCCGAAATTTACATAGATCCCTTTTTGTTGTATACGTATCGGAACTTGCCTATGGCAAAATGGTTAGGAGGGTGGGTATCCCCAATCCACCAGAGTTTAAATCCTACATTTGACATTGATGTTTCTGATTTAGACGGAATATTATTCAGTGGGAGGCGACGTTCCCGTCGACAGCGATGCGCCTGTGATGACTTCGTCAATCTCAAGACCCGACCGCCGGCTTAGTCTTTCGGAGGTGCTCATAGGGGTAGCGTGTGCGTGCGTGCCTTCATAGGGATGAGTGTGTGCACATGTATGTGAGCGTCTGCCTTCATAGGCCGAATCTATTATCCATGTCCGGAAGAAAAAAAAAGCAAACACAATATCGTTGGATCGAGCTAGCAAACTTGTTGGAAATAATCTTGCCTAATTAGTGTTGAGTTAGTTTTGGAAAGTTTTTAGTTTCCTAGTCCGTTTGGCTTGCATGCCATGTTTGTATGTCCGTGTCTTAGTAGTATTCTGTAAGGATTTTCAGGTATAGTACCAGGATAGGAGGTCTCACGTACGAGAGACGTATATCAGGTTGTATCAGATTAGGTAGTACTAGCTCGAAGGGTTCTAGGTGGTCTTGGGTTGGCTGCTGCATATATATGCACAGCCCGCTGCGTGAGTTTTCTAACACCGACGTGAGAAAAGCTATGGCAGCGCCGGCGCCTTCCCGGCCCTTCGTGCTGCTGGACAACAGAGTGTTTTTCCACGAATACTTCGATTGGAGGATGGTGGAGTGCGAGTGCGAGAGCTGGGTGTCCTACGGCTGCGGGCCGCTCGGCCAGCAGATCGTGGAGGGCCTCACCCTCGTCGCGGGCTTTGGCTCCGGTGACGACGACGAGGACCACGTCCCGAGCCTCGCCGTCCACGCCCTGGATGAGGTCCTCCACCGCTTCGAGGAGGAGGTCCCAGGCGAGCTGGCGAGGATCTATGGCAGCGACGGCGCCGACAGGAAGGTGGAGATATACGGGACTAGAGTCAACCTCTTCGGCGCCATCGAGGCCGTGGACGACGAGGGCGGCGTCCTGGTCCTCCGCCTGACCTTCTCCCACCATAATGACCGCGTCTATCTCCGTTCATACCACCTCGTCTACGATAGAGACGCAGCGTCGCTCTCCCTGCTCCCGTACGAGCCTACGCATTGCCGGGCCGTCTACACCGACAGCCCTCTCCTCGTGCGCCGTCACGGGCCTCACGGCGGCGGGTACTCGCTGGTCCTCACGGCGCCACGGCGGTCGACCGTAGTACCGGCAACGGGCCAGGCCGGCCCGTCGTCTGCTTGTGGACGCCCAACGACGACGGCGATGGTGGCCTAGGGCCGTGGAGGATACGGCAGCGGAGGCACGCCACGGCGATGCCGGAGCCATTCGACGCGGCGCTGGCGTTGACGTACAAGGGCAAGGCTTTCTGGGCTAACCTGACCCAAGGCATCCTCTACTGCGAGTGCGCCGACCTCCTCGACGACGACACCGGCGCCGTGGAGTTCGCCTTTGTCGGGCTGCCGGAGGAGTACATGATCGAGGAGGAGGTGGAGTACAAGCACCGGGCCATGGGCGTCGGCGTCGGGGACAGCGTCTGGTTCGTCATCCTCAAGTCGTGCGAGCACCCTGGCGACACCACCGTGGTGGTGCTGAGCCTGGACCTGTCCGACGGTGCTGGCGAGCGGCGATGGGAGAGGCACCTCGAGCTGAGCCTGCTGAGCATTTGGGCGCTAGAGGGCTTCGTGGAGGCGGGGCTGCCGAGGAGGGTGCCACGGGCGCCCTTCCTCAGGGAGCAGGAACCCGGCATAATCTACCTCTTCCTGCCCCCGGCCAATGAGAAGGCCGAGAGAGGGTGCTACCTCATCGGCATCGACGTGCGCGACAGCAGCGAGCCGCGTCTCCTGCCGCCCCGACGCCTCACCATCGTCCCGTATTTAAATTATCAGCCGGATCTCTTGTCTCCTGAATTCTTTGACAGGCGGAACAACCAGGAAGAAGCTCTCAACCAGCCGTCTAGCTAGCCTTGATTGGCTTCAAGCGTGATCGATCTCAAACGCTTTGTACGGATTTTTCGAATTCTAAGTTTATGAAAAATACAAATAAAGTGCAAGATTCACTTTTCTAGTCTAGAAACTAAACTAAAGAAATTGCAGTTTTCGGAGGAAAGTCAAAACCGAGGCCTAGCTATATGTAGATCTCTGTTTTTCAAAATTCAAATGCCACATTCTGAAGTTTCAAAAAAATCAGAAAAATCCTGAATGTAGATAATAGTGCATCCATCCAACATGCAAAATCTCAACTCAAAATAATTCATATTTTGGGCTACAAAAATTAATAAAATATATCAGATTTTGTTAACATATTTCTACGTGAGATTTTACATGCCGGTAGAATACAACATGCCTCACGCTTTTTTAGTTTCAAAACAAACTGCGCAGACTGTAGGCTAAAAACATACTAGCTTTTTTTCAACAATAAAGAGAAGGTTAAAAAGCTAACAGCTGCAAAAAATTGTCCATCCGAGTGTACGAAATGCGCTTACAATGAACCCAAAAAGGCCAAAACCAGACAAGAAACTAGTTCTTTGCTTGTGCGGACAAGAAATCTCGTCCCATTAGGGCTTGTTTGTCTGTCCGGGTTAAATATTCCCAGGAAAATAATCCCGGCAGAGAATCTGAAGAACCAGGTGTAAAACCCCGGGATTCTATTCCCGACCTCTGGACTAGGGGAAAATTCTCCCCGGGAAAAGGCCAGGATCCCCCCGGGATTGCAGTTACCAAACAAGCCCTTAAGGGTTTTTCACGGACCCATTAGTTTCAAGGGGTGGACGTTTAGATCTAACAGGGTGATACACGTGTCTGCTGTTTAGAATCATTAGTTGATCAAACGTGCGACGTTGCCACTCTTAACTAAGTTTTTATATACCTTTGTAGGAGGATCACATGGTGCCCCGGTAAATGACACATGAAATAAACCTGATGTTGTTCGCAATTCCCCACAAAGTGTCGGTGATCTACACAATTAAAACAAACCACTTAAAAGTATCAAGGGTCCAAACCATGAGTGGGGGCAGAAGCTACAGGTAGTGGTGCCTCCTTAATCGGGGATGGAACTTGAGTCGGGGCCTGACGAGGAGGGACGGGGCCACGGCAGTTCTGGGCACTTATGAAGCGCCAGGCTGTGGAGGACACTGTGATGGCGGTTGTCGAAGAGGTTGAGAACCAAAGTCAAGTTATATGTAGCATACTCAAAATCTATTTATCCTGATTGTCACAACACGTATAGTTTCTACGAAACATGAAATTTTCATAAATAGATTAAATATCTACCCAACCATTAAACTTGGTCACCCATTAAAGGTCCAGCTACCACACATTACTTTTGTCTATTTGAGAACTAACTAGATTGAAATCCCCACCTATAATTGTAGGGTCATTCCAGCTTACTAACGATTCATGCAATTCGGACTTAAATCCATGCTCTCCTCATAAGGGGAACCATACACTATAATAAGTTTAGAGACTATTTATGTAATCTTATCTTTTTTTTAGGGAAAGCCATTCAGCTTTACTAATCAGATAACACAATTACATCATTTGTGAGCTTGCTAAGGATAAACTAGGGGGTTCATCGACCTAAGTACAGGAATTACTAGAAATAAAAGCAGGCTTCACAAGCTCATGAGCTATGTGATTAGCTTCCCTATTACAATTATTTGAAATATATTATCAAACCCACTCCAAAGAATTTTTCAATCAACATAAAGAGCGGCCGATTTTGCAGAAAAATCTCCATTCTCATAGTATCCACCATAGTATCCACCACTTACGCGCAATCAGTTTGAAGAATGAAGCTATTAATCCCTAGTTGTTGAGAAATAATCAACCCATCTCTAATAGCATAACTTTCAGCCATGGGAGCATTAACGACATGGGGTAGGAACTTTTGAGCCACTACAATACATTGACGTGAGTGGTCTCTAATAACAACACTCGTTGCACCCTTACCAGAGTCCACATCAACGGCGACATCAACATTGATCATAAATTTATCTTTCATATGTCTTTTCAAACCTTCTCTTTTCTTTTCATGAGGTTTCTTCGTAGCTATCATATAGTTTCTCGACATGACCATAATAGAAATTATCGACCATGAGGGAGTTTTAATGTTCTCGCCATGTATCTTTTGTCTTCTCTCCCACCAAATGTGCTTGCCAGCAGTTATTACAAGTTCTGCAAACCCAATACTATCATGAGAAGCTAAGCAGCCACCCCTCCTCATAACCTCTTCCAACACCGTGGAACATGGCCCGTCGCTTTCCAATAGTTTCTCTATCTTATTCCAAATGCCTATACATCTCCATACATTTCGTATTTTAGCCCAAGAAAACATCATATGTTTTATATCTTCACATCCCAACATGCAAATTTGATAGATCGCTTGATTCCCAATATGTCGATTAGCAAGAACCCCACGACATGGGACCATCCCATGGAGGGCTCGCCAACCGATATTTTTTTTTTTTTTTTTTTGCGAATCACCAACCGAAAATCTTAATTTATGTTGGGATTTCGAATTTTCAAAGCCTCTCACAAACTACACTAACAGAATAAATTTTAATATCCTAGACAACTACATTAAAAAGTATCACAATTAAACCTCATCCTAAATGCCACTAGCAGTACTAACTAAAAATTATATTGCCTAGTACATTTTTTTACAAAGGAAATACTAAACTTTTCCCTTCTAATTTGCTGGAATCCCACATAATCAGGATTCATAAGAATGATTGTATCTGCTATGAATCACAAATTCGAATGTCATTTTTAAAAAGTCAGCCGGCTGAGTTTCTTTTTTGAAAACGTTGTTCGAATCATGCGTAGCACATTAGCACTGCGTCGTGGGCTTCGCCCCCTATCCCTCGCCCCCTATCCTTTCTCCTTATCTATCCACTCCCCAACTCCACTCCGGCACAGCCCCTCTCGACTCGCTCCAATGCCGCCGCCCATGGCGCTCTCCGTCTCCTCCTCCTCCGCCACGACCCTCCCGCCCTTCCCCGCGCGCCGCAGCCTCCTCCCCACCGCCGCCGCGCCCCGCGTCCTCCGCGGCCGCGTCTTCTCCACGGGCTACGCCGCGAGCTTCTACGGCGGCGCGGCGGGGACGCGCACCCGCAGCCGCGACAACGAGGAGGTCGGGGACGAGGACGGGTCCTCCTCCGGGTTCGGCGGCGGGCTCGGGATGTCGGCCTCCGAGGCGGCGCTGGCGCTGGAGGAGCGCGAGATGCCGCCCTGCCCGCCCGGCCTGCGCCAGTACGAGACCATGGTCGTGCTCCGCCCCGACATGTCCGAGGAGGAGCGCCTCGCACTCATCCAGCGTTACGAGGAGGTAATATATATAGCCTAACCCGCGCTTTCCGACCATGAACATTCCGCAACTCGATCGCCTCTCCCGCTGCATTTCAGCTCACATATGGATTCCTGCCAAGGCACAGTGTAGTTGTAGCCAAGACATGATCTTTTAGCTAGCTGCGATTCGATCACCGGCACCAATCCAACCGCAATTGCACAGGCATTTCTGTGGAGTGGGGATACAGGCTGGTAGTAGCCAATGTGGCGTTGTATCTCTTCTCTAGATAGAGTCTTCACTCAACTGTTTGCTGACTGCTTATCTCAAGGCTTGGAATGAAATGTAGTGCATCAACAGGTTACCTATCTTTGTCAGTTCAAAATGAACTGGGTAGGTTGAGGGAACGATCCGCCTAATCGAAACAATGCCGTCTTCTTGCTATCTTCGTCCTTAAAATGTTCCGCATATGAGTTCGATGTTGGTAGACAAGACTAGAGGCTGAAATTCCGCAACTGACGATAATTTTGTGTAGCAGCACATTGCTACATTGCACAAGGTAGCACGAGTGTACAGCTATAGTCTTTGAAGCTTACTTACTGACAATGGCTACATTATCCCCTCAAATATCACACAGCTGGTTCGTTCGTCAAACCTGGACAAGTTCAGTGGAACTTGGAAGCAGCTCATCACAAATCTGCACCATCACATCGTATTGAATCAACTGTCGTTTGCCCATTCTGCTCACTGGTGCTGTTCCTCTTTGTTTGCTGCAGCTGCTTGTTGCCGGAGGCGCCATGTACGTGGAGGTCTTCAACCGGGGGGTCATCCCGCTAGCCTACAGCATCAGGAAGAGGAACAGCAGGACCGGGCTGCCTTTCACCTACTACGATGGCATATACCTCCTCTGGACCTACTTCACCAAGCCTGAGTCCGTCGACGCGATGCAGCTGAAGCTCAACGCCGACGATGACGTCATCCGCTCCACCAGCTTCAAAGTCCGCAAGAGGAGAGTTTACTAGAACCAGGAGTGTGTAAAATTGGTTTCATCTGGGCTGGACAGAAAGCTCCAGGTTTTAGTTCCTGTTTATATCATACGAGAATTCTGCTACTGCCTTTGGGTGTAGATGTATGCCTTTTCCTGCAGTTCTTGAGAGGAAAGTGTGCCCTTTGTTTTGTTTATATTCTTCTAGAAATTCGCTTGTTCTGCTGATCACGCCCCATGGAGCTGTATGAATTATGCAAGCTTTGGTGTCATCATCATCATGTTATTGCCAGTAGGAAGAGGGCTATTTGAGACTCGGGCGGCGTAGCCAACTGACTTTTGATGGATGATCAAAGGGTAGAACAACTGTAAATGGTGAATCTCACCTACTGATGCAAGTAACCTGTCATAGAAAATGCTTCAGCCGTGAATCAAATGGGGGTTCCTTGGAGAGCACACAGCCCAAGATCATCTTCATACACTTGGCGCAGCATCATGTATGGTAAAAGGCTGACTTCTAAAAAGCCTCTTCTGGAGAGTAGGCCATGGCAACGGAGCTAATTTTATTTAAATAATACACGAAAATTAATTAATTCCGGAAATATTACGCAAATTTTATTTTTTTCAAAAATAGAATCCAGTCGGTCGCGCCGAAGCCGACTGGTACTAATCGGTTTTGGCAAAACCGATTAGTACTTGTCGTTGTTGGCCATGCCGACAAGTCCAACTATGCATGCATGCAAGCTGCATGCAGTACGTACAATACGTACAAGCTCGTACTCGGTGTAGCTGACAACGATTAGCTGGCTCGTCTTTAGCAACAACGATTAGCTATTTTCCGGCTTTTATTCCGCCGTGTAGCTATGCAACTCCTGATCCGAATTTGTTTCGCGCTCCCGGCTTTTATTCCGCCCTTCCTCTCCCGCCATATTTCTCCCGCCATAGTTCTCGCGCCATTTTGTTCCCGCCTTTTTTCTCCCGCCATTTTTCTGCCGTGCCTAATTTTCCCGCCAAACTTGCTCCCGCCTTGTATTTTCCCGCCAAACTTGCTCCCGCCTTGTATTTTCCCGCCAGACTTGCTCCCGCCTATTTCTCCCGCCAATTGGTATGTGCTCGTCCTATAAAAACCCCGGGAGGAGATGTCGAGTTGGTAAGCATAGTCCACTCACTCGAACATGTCGAGATACAATTCAGATGGTAGTTTCCCGGCAGGAATGTCGGCACTCCTTTTGAAGTTTACGGCCGAGTTCAAGGTAGACAATAAGGAGATCCCATTCGAAGATATTGTTAGTCATCCACCTCATCTCGTGAGCTATCAGCGAAGCTAGCTAGGCATGGGTGGCCATGGAGGAATTACAAGGAAATAGAAAAGGAACTCGTGAGGCTGCATGCTAGGTGGCAGAAGAAGAAGCTAACATATCCCACTGAAGCATATATGTTGGATGCTTTTCATCATCCGATGTTATGGGTCGAGGAGAGCGAGGACGAAGATGATATCTTCATGCCCACTGAAGCGAGCAAGAGAGCTGCAGCAGCGGCGGCGGCGTCGAAGGGCAAGGGTGCAGCGTCGTCGAAACGCAAGGCTGAAGCATCGTCGAAGGGCAAGGGTGCGGCGTCGTCGAAGGGCAAGGGTGCAGCATCGTCGAAGGGGAAGAGTGACGCGGGAGGCTGTGTCGATGGTAGATGACTTTTCTTTTTCAATTTATGTTGTGTTGTCGGTACTACCACTTTTCTTGCTGTCTGTGTAAGTTGCAATGTTTGTTTAATAATATGTCTCGTACAACTTATTTTCCTCTGATATGTCTCGTACATAGATAATAATATGTCTCATACATAGATAATATGTCTCATACAAACATAAATATGAATATGTCTCGTACATAGATAATATGTCTCATACAAACATAAATATGAATATGTCTCACATATAAATATGAACATGTCCCGAAGATATCACTGACGCCTGCGTGGCCGAGGATCACGAGGAGGGGGCTGGACGGGCGGCGTCCTCCCGTACCTGTTTGGTGCCCGGGTTTGACGAGGCACTGTCAAGTCGTCGTCATCCTGTGTACCCTGTGTGGGGTATGGTGGAGGAGTCTGCTGAATGTGCGGCTGCGTGGGGAATTCTGGAGTGTTGAAAATGTTCATCCAGTTGGACATTTCCCCCCCGCGTGAGCCCGAGCCTCCTGGTCACTCCCCCACCCTGATCCAGATCCTGACGCCTGGTGTCCGGACGTAGCCGTGTGATAGCCATAGGCTCCTACAGATGGAATCATTAGTACATAAGAAATACGCACTCCCAATTGAAATATGAAAACAATATACGTACCGTAATCCGGGGCGGGACCTCGGTACTCAGGAGGAGACTGTGGCCGATACTCGTAACTGGAAGTGGGACCGTAACCTTGCCACGCCGAACCTCCTGCCTGGTCAGGAGGAGGTGGCCTGGGCTGTGGTGACATACGTGGACGCGGCTCATGTCGGTGATGCGGCTGCTGCTCGTGGTGCTGGTGCAGGTCGTCTGCTGCTGCTCCTCCTCGTGTGATGCTGCTCCTCCTCCTCGTGCTGATGCTGCTCCTGATGCATCTGCTGCTGCCGCTGCTGGCGTCGTGACAGGGGGCGCGGGGGCGTTGTCCACCGGTTGGCGAACAACGTCCTCTGTGCGGGTGCACGTGAGTGTCGCGTAGACGTCCCGTAGCTTCCCCTCCAGCCTCCTGAAAGATATCGGCTCGTCCCGTGGTACCAAAAGAGGGCCAGTGGAAAGAGAACGTCCATACTGAGCGGCCTCATTCTGAATCTCCTGTGTCAAATAGGCCTGACATAGAAATAAAAAGTATTAATATATATACGTCAAAGCGTAGCAGTTAGATGAATTAGTGAAAATATATTACCGCGTGCTGTCTGGACGCAGAAGTGTCATACATCGGGTATGTATCCCACGTAGTAGGGGCAGGTATAACCTCCGGGTCAGAGTGCAGAACGATACGTATCCGTGTTCCGGACATGTACCTCTGCAAGTAGGTATTGTATAGAGTGATATCAAACCCGAGAGGCTCGACCCAAAGCCGTGTCGCCGCAGTGTCCCACTCTGAAACGTAAGGTTGTAGCCTCGTAGCCACTCTGCCGCGGTCCGACTAATCCCCTTCCTTGAGATCCTAAAAATTGGGTGAGTGTTCTATCAGTAAATATTGATTGAGTGCGAACAATTTAGGACAAAAACTACTTCGACATACCTGTGGTGCGCATCTGGGAGGGGACGCTCGCTGGTGGAGGCTCTACCAACTGTCGAAGACCAAATTGCCTCATAACCCTCTGTTGAGACATCTCCTCCACGAAGACATCGAAGATGATCTTCGATTTTGTCATCCAATACGCTTGGTCACGTCTGCAGAGAGCAGAAATACCTCCGGGGTATCTTCGCGTAATGAGCTCCTCCGTGTACGGCTCCCAGATCACCGAAGTGTACATATCAAATTGCTCGTTAAAAGCAATGTAGCACTGCTTCGTCTGCTCAGTAGCAAAGTGTCTCTGCGTAGAACACAAGTTATTTTCATACACGGTCGCAATAGTAAGTTTGTCGATGTATTAAATTATAACAAGATACGTACCGTTGCGTGTATACACGGTCGCAATAGTAGGCAAGTCGATGTGGTCACCGTCAAAGATCTCCCACAATGGGAAAGGCTCTTCAGATATGGCTGGCCGTCCTATAGAGAACCTCTCCCACGACCACAGCTGCAGAAATAGAGGGCATCCGAGAATGGCTGACTTACCTGAAGTCAGCATGCAAGCGTTGCACATAGCTCGGTACGTAGCCGCTAAGACAGCCGAACCCCAACTCCTCTGTCTGATGTGCTCGGTAGTAGCATCAGCGATCTCCCGTGCGAAAGGGAGGTAGCGCGCGGTAATAGTGTCGACATGGTTCTCGGTGAACATCACCTTACCAAGAAGCCACATGATGTATGCCTCCAAGCCGCGACTGAGTTGTATCGTGTCAAATGATCTGGATACCCTGGAAATTTCTGGACCTATATTCATGGTAAAAAAAATATTAGTATAACAACAAATGAGAAATAACAGATTATGAGACACATTAACTAACCTGAAAGGCAACCAACCAATCAAGCTTGGGTCCGTGAGAATCATACTGTAAAGGTGGACCAATACCCTGGAAACGGGCTATCAAATCGTCCTGCCAATTCACCGGCCTCTCCAAAGGTCCAACAGGCTGACCCGCCAAAGGTAAACCTAGCAAGAATGATACATCCTGTAGAGTAGGAGCCATCTCTCCCCAGCGAAAGTGGAACGTGTGGGTCTCCGGCCTCCATCGGTCCACCAAGCAGCTGAGTAAAGATGCGTCCATATTCATACGCGTAGAGTTTCAGTGGCCTCTACTAGACGCGCGAAAGGTAAGAGCCCGGCCCATTTCAACCTGCGTATCCAAAAGAACATAACAATCTAGTTTAGCACACTAGCATAACAATAGAAAACATGCGTCCATAAAATAAATAAATACGACCAATACCTCTGTACCCACGCCGGGTGAATCCTCCAGTTTTCCTTAGGCGTGCGAGTGATTAGGGGCTTAAGTTTCCTTGGATTCCCCTCTAATGCCTTAGCACGGTGCCCACGATCTATGGTAGCATCAAGCAACCACATTCCCTCCATCACTGCACATATTAGAATCCCAGAGTTAGTATCACATTTAATACAAATTCAAACAATGTGACACATTTAATACAAATTCAAACATAGTTCCACACTTAATACAAATTCAAACATAGTTCCACACTTAATACAAATTCAAACATAGTTCCACACTTAATACAAATTCAAACATAGTTCCACACTTAATACAAATTCAAACATAGTTCCACACTTAATACAAATTCAAACATAGTTCCACACTTAATACAAATTCAAACATAGTTCCACACTTAATACAAATTCAAACATAGTTCCACACTTAATACAAATTCAAACATAGTTCCACACTTAATACAAATTCAAACATAGTTCCACACTTAATACAAATTCGAACATAGTGCCACCTAGTTTCTTCCTCTCGCTCTTCGTCCTCGCCCACGCCCGTTACCCCGCGCACGCACGGGAGGTCTCTCTCCAGGAAAAGTGGGACAATCAGGGTCCCTATGGCCAAATTGGTTGCATTGAAGGCATTGCACCCTGCGGCCTCCGGCTTCGGATTCATCCATATCATTCCTGATGCGACGACACTGCCGTCTGCCTACCCCATCACGCAATAGCTCAGGAGCTGGAATGTACACCCTCTCACCAGGGGTTACAGTGTTGAAGTTACCCATTGATCGAAATCCCATCATCTCACCTGTCCAAGTATTGATAACTGCCTCTTTCATATAATATGGAGACACGAAGGAGATTGCGTTCAACCGTAACTGCCTGCAGGCAGCGAGGACATGGGAGCAAGGAAGGTGAAGCAATTTTGGTTTGTTGCAGGTGCACTCGCAAGTTGGCCAAACCTCATTACCAATCTTCACCTCATGCGTCCTCACCTCGTTTGCACATCCGAACTTGTTGTGGGCTAAGCGGACCTCAAATCTCCTTTCTTGATTCCCAACGGCAGTTACACTGTGGGAGCAACATTTTGCCAGCTTCTCATTCATGTACTTCGTAACCTTCTCACAATAAGGCGAGGTCGGGTTGTCCACATTATGCTTCTCAGCTCTTTCACGTCTATCTCTGAAATATTTCAATGTGCCATAGAAAATACCCTCCACGATGGCTGTTAGTGGCAAGGCACGGTTTCCTCTGAGGACAAAGTTGTATGTTTCAGCCAGGTTCGTTGTCATGACACCGTATCTTGCTCCATGTGTGTCGTGCAACAAAGACCACCTCTCTAAAGGTTCATGCTCTATCCACTGCTGAAAAGTTTTAATTGTCCTCCCACCTCTTCTCCTAGTTCCAGGCGGGTCAAATCCGGGTAGGTCGCAAAGACCAACAGGCTCGTCCTCCTCGGCAGGTGGTCCGGTAGCTAGTTGTGCAGCAACAGCTTCTGCATGTGCAAGAACAGCTGCTGCTCGTGCCCTCTTCCTGTCCCGAACATGTCTCTGCGTGCACAAATCAAGTCTTTCACGTATCTTCGTGTACTTCCATTCTTGGTTCTGCTTGCAGAGTTTCTTGAATAGGTTCATCAGGTCCTTATTTCTAAACTGCGAGAAGAAGTTGGCACCTAGATGGCGCATGCACCAACGGCTCTGCATGTCCTGCCATGGAGTCTGTTCCTCAGGCACAGGATTGGTGAGTGTCTTTATCGCGTTGAGTATACCTGCATGCCTGTCATGAAGGATGCACACGTTCGGCTTATCCTTCACAACTGCTATTTTCAGTTGCCTGAAGAACCAAGTCCAACTGTCAATGTTCTCGCTCTCCACAAAAGCAAATGCGAGGGGCACAACCATATTGTTACCGTCTTGACCAATTGCAGTCAGGATCTGTCCCCTATACTTGCCTGTGAGAGTATGCAGCAGCCGGATAACAGAGTCATATGCGTCCAAATATGAACCAAATCTGTTCTCAAGCGCCGTATGCTTAGCCCTCCAAGCCTTGCCATATGATATTTCGTACTTAAATGTGGCAGCCACTTTTGTCTGGAGGGCACTCACTTCCATCGATGCGCAGGACACTATCTCCCTGTACAGCAACCGAGCTATAAGCGTGGAAGAAAGATTACGGTGCTCTGCTGGGATATTTTCAATTCGACAGGAGTGAGGTACGAAGTCACTTATCCTCCAACTATAGCCATTCTTTGGGAGATGTCCATGCACCCTGCCGGGACAAGTTATTGTCTCGCATTCCATTGTCAAATATTTTTGACTTGACACGGTAGTTCTCATAACCCTGTGGGTGGACAATGCCCATTTAACGACTGCATCCCTCAAAGCTTGCTTGTCAGTATACAAAGCACCCTTCGCAATGTTGTTCTCATGATATTGCCATGCCGAATCATGACCATCGTTTATAGTCATCGCCGAAGAGTGGTCCTGATTCCATGCTGCAGGATTAGGTACCTCATCTTCGTTCTCTTCCCCGTCTGACTCATCGGAATCATCGCCTTCAGCACTATAGCCATCTGCATCTTCATCTTCCATCTCGTTCTGCATGTGCCCGTCTACCTCGTCGCCATCCGCCTCCGCACTGTCATATACCTCAGTGTCCCCTCCATGTACTTGACTGCTCTGCCCCGACTCGTTACCACCACCACCAAAATCAGACCCATAATGTGACATAGACATGTCCATCTCTTCACTTCCATGTCCAGGATCATAAGCACCCTCACCTTCATGGGCACTAAACTCGTCGTCAGGGGCAGTGACCTCGTTCAGGGCGGGAAGAACTAGGGCACAAGGACAGCAATTCCTTTTTGCGCAGCCTTTTAACCATCGCACCCAATCAGTATCACACTCTAGTGGTTTCAAAACGAAGTAAATATTTGTCCTTGAATAACTCCACCAAGCATGAACACTGACGGTCTGTGTCTGACTATCAAGCCCTAAACTTCCCGCCACCCAATCTTTTACCTGACTTACAGACCATGTTTCAGCAGCTGGCAGGTCGACATCTATATACTGAAACTCACTCAGATCAGCTCCCGTATCACACATTTGGACTCTACCAGGACCATAGAAAAACCTGATCTTCACTAAATCAGACATCTCCGCTGACATAAATAAATATTGACCATCGTTAATATTACTCTGCATAAATAAAGTCCTAAAAAAAAGCTACATTTTTTCAAATTAACCTACAAATATAGCTACAATTATTACTACCGTCACAAACTATTTTACCATCGTTAATATTACTCCGCATTAATAAAGTCCTAAAAAAAAGCTACATTTTTTCAAATTAACCTACAAATATAGCTACAATTATTACTACCGTCACAAACTATTTTACCATCGTTAATATTACTCCGCATTAATAAAGTCCTAAAAAATATAGCTACATTTTTTCAAATTAACCTACAAATATAGCTACAATTTTTACTACCGTCACAAACTATTTTTCAACAACACAAGTTCATACCCTAGAATTTTGATAAATCGAATTATACCCTAGAAGCGTGAGAGGCGACGGCGTCCGGCGGTCTCGAATCACCGGTGCACCAACACGAGCAGCACCACCACAATGCAGCCCTCCAGCACCACCACGCAGCCCTCCAGCACCACCACCACCATCACCACCACCACCACCCGCCAACCATCACCACCACCACCACGAGCTATCCCATCAGGAGATCGGAGTTGCCCTAGCTTCCCTCAACCTTCTAGCACCGATTAATGGTGGCAAACGTGAAGATTATTGGTCTAAATGGCTGGTTTAATTTGGTTTGTGTTGAGAGTGGAGAGAGGAAAGCAAGAACTCGTATGAGTGCAGTGCAGAGAGGAGCTAGCTGGAGAGGATGCGAAGGAAAGAGAAAGAGAGCAGAACGGTGCGCGTGCTGCGAGATGCGGTTTGGCTCCTTGTCGGCATCGCCGAAGCCGACAGGGCCCACCTTATCGGCGTGGGCGAAGACGACTAGCCTGTTCCGTCGGTGGCGACGTGACGCGCGCAGCACGCGTGCATGGCCCATGCAAACTCAGGTATTCGGCTTCGCCGAAAACGACAAGCCCCCGTACTCGTCGTTACCAAAGACGATTAGATGTAGTCGGTTTCGCCAACAACGACTAGTACCAGTCGGCTTTGGCCACACCGACTGGATTCTATTTTTGAAAAAAAAAAAATTTGCGTAATATTTCCGGAATTAAATATTTTTCGTGTATTATTTAAAAAAAATTAGCCATGGCAAGCATAACATTCTTTGGGAAGATCATTAGATCCCAGATTTTAGACCTGGCACGTTCTTGGCTTGCTCTTGGTTAGATACTAACTAAACAGTCCACTCCCTTATATTGGAAAATGAGCATATGTGAAATGAAAATGTAAAAAAAAAAATCTCTGAAGAAGTGCCAGAGAAATCTTAAGCATTCCTATTAGCACAAAATGGGTTCAGTGAGTACATATAATCTTAAGCATTCCTATTAGCACAAAATCTTGAGAGTTGTATTTTCTTTTCGTGCCAAATTATCTAGCTAGATACTATGCATGTTAGAAGGCCAAAGGTATCAAATAGCCATTGCAAGGAAAATTTCATGGCGTCATATCAGGTTGATTTCACAGCGGATGCAAGCGTTTTCAAGAGAGCTGGTGACGGTCTTCTTAAAGTGTGAGTGAGAAGGATCATTAGTGACAGTAACGTCAGCGCCCCAGCTTGGTGAGCTGAGCCCAAAGAGGTTGGAACATACATCAAAAGTGTAGATATTCCCAATGTGACCTGAATAAAAAATCATATTGCCGATTAGTATGGGTGGCAAAAACCATCCAATGATTTAGTTTCAAAAACATTATGTTTAACATATCCTTTCATGTAATACAATAAATTCATCAGTTAGCAGTAAGTTATGTACTGTAATTAACAGTAGTCTTAACATGAACTGAAGCCAAGGATTCGATTTGTGAATTGTACCTGAAGAGCAGCCATCCCAAGTGTGCTTCCAACAAGAGACTTGACTGCTGGATCCATATCTATTTTCCTTGCGGCCAACCATAACCCACCCACAGACAATAAGGTGGTTGTTGCGAGAATTCGGTGATTGAGCTACAAAATGCAAAGAAACAGGTTAAGCAAAAAATGTGGATAAAGCACAATGACGAATTTCAAGAAGTTTTCAGTCTCTGTCGAGTGAAAAGTTGGTTATGTGCTACAAGCATTATTGAACTGGCCGCAAGAAACTAATACTTTTAAGACTTGTTGCAATGTTAGTTAATGCATTTTTCGAAATAAACCAGTTGTTATTGGTGAATATAAAAATGTTTGTGATTCTAGTCAATTGTTCCTTCTTCCAAAATGAATAATGTGAAGAAGCTAAGAGAATGAATAACAGAAGTTTAAGACGGCATAACTTTCAGAGCTATAAATCCTATCATGAGTAGAGAAAAATGTTACCTGCACGGTGGATGTACTCTCAAAGAAATTACGTATGAATGGTTCCATACTAAACACATCTTCAGGAATCCAAGTGTCACCCATCTTTGGAAATGTATTGTATGCTCGCCCCTGATCATAACAAATAATTAGGCGTGTAAGGAAAAAGAAGGCTAAGCATAGTTTTTAAAACAGCAAAAGAACGGAAGTGTTCACATACTGCATCATTTCCTGCAACAAAAGCTCCAGATATGGCAGTAATGCCCACAGCGGCACTGACAGGAATTGCCAGCTTCCTGAATTTTACTGCGCCTTTTACCCAATTCATCGCTTCAGCTGGAGGTTCTGGCATCACTACTGACAGAGCAGTCCACAATATACCACAATATATAACAAATGCAGAGGTCAGATGAGCTGCCAGCCTGTATGGACTAACCCTTGGTTCAACATACTCAGATGCTGGTTCCTAATATGAGAAAAAGGAATAGTGAATTTCCAAGCAACATGCTAGTATAAAACAAGGGCATTGTATTAGTACCTCAAGACCGCTTTTCACCATCCACCAGCCAATTAGTCCTTGCGCACCACCAAGTGCAAAAAGAGCAGAGAGCCTGAGGCCAAGTTGGCGCGTAACATAGCCTCTTGCAAGAAAGTATGAAAAAGGAACAGCAAATACAAAACCCAAAGCTCTTCCCCACATTCTGTGTGCATACTCCATCCAGTATATAAATTTGAAATCTTCAAGATTCATTCCTTTGTTCACCCTATATGTTCATCGAATGCTGCTGCCGCATTAGCAGAAAATGTGCAGAGAGAAAACTAGATGTGACTCTCCACAGGATGGAAAAAGGAAAGATCTCACAATTAGAACCAAAGTAATGTTATGCTTTCTTCCTCAAGAAAAACATGTAAAATTTATTTTGACACATAACTAGCAAAATTATATCAACAGACTAATTGGATTGGAGAACACAGCGGAGTAAAAAAATTCTCACAACTTCAATGAACAACTTCATAACAAACTACTGCTAAGATTTCAATTTAGAAGGTGTTCTTACTGGAATGTTCTAGTGGGTCAAGGGATGACAATCAAACAATCCTTATGGAACATCTCTAGTAAGGAAATAAGTTGTAGTCTAATTCCCACAACCTATTGCGCTTTATTTGAGTTTTTACATAACGTAGTAAACATCTGTTCTCAGACTCATAAACAGTAAGGCATTTGTTAAAAAGGACTAATGCAAAAGAGGCGTGAATATTCAGTAGCACCAATGCTACATGATAAGTACTTACTTGAAAGCTAGGGTCCATCTAAGAGGATCACAAAATTGAATTCAATAGAATAAAGTGGGTTGCATCCTCAATGATTCAACAAACTTAGTTTCATCAAAGAGGCCTTGGCGATAGAAGACTGCGGCAAGATGACGCGTGTAGGGAAGGCAGTAAATGCATTCTTACCTCATGTACTCAGGTGACTGCTTGTATTTTTCAAATTCCACTAGCCACTCTTCTTCTGACATAGGAGGCAATCCCCCAGCAAACTTCCAGTCAGTCATTGAAAGCCCCGAGCGTGTGAGTCGAGTGACTCCACCAAGGATGACCATGCTGAATACCCAGGCAGCACATCCGAAGAGCCATATCCCAACTGCCTTCTGTGCCTGAGGCCCTTTCGTGACGAGCATCTTCAGTCCTGAATTTGCAGTTGCATTGGCCGCAACTGGATTCAGTGCCGCAGTAGACATTCTCTGTGTGCATTGGTCCAAAAACAATTATTAAAAACTCCTACAATTCATATATTCATACAGAGGCAAAACTGGTTCACGAAACACTGGAAAAGCAAGCCTGAAAAAATACGCTAGTAAGCATGCTTGTGAACTGAGATAGGACATTCCAAACTACATGATCGCAGTACATTTTATTTCAGGCAAGATAGAAGCAAACCTTGGGCTGCTGACGCATGAACATGAAAAACTTGTCGATGTTGGGGACAGCGAGCAGCTTGGGCATAAGATGGTTGCGGAAATGCCCCGGCGCCACATTCACCGTCTCCCCCGCTTTCCCCAGCTTATCGATCGTCTGAAGTGACCGAGTGAAATTATTTCCCCCACACGGCCACACACACATCTATATAGCTCATCAAATGATCTTGCCCAGCCAACCCAAGATACTAGCTGGAAATGCTCAAGTTTTTGGGTCTAGCTGTCACTAAGGATCTCACTGAATCAAAGAAAAATTTCCCTGAAGCACAAACGCCGATTGGGTAGAATTTGCGCGCGTTGGGCCAAGGAAGCATCGCGGTGGCGGGTTATAATCTGAGAGATGAGGGGGCGGGGGGCGATTACCTTGGTGAGGATGACCTCGAGCTTGCGGTAGCGGAGGGCCTGGGCGGAAAAGAGGACGGGGTTCGCGCCGGCGGCGAGGCCGTGGCGGCGGAGGAGGGCGGCGGCCATGAGAAGGCGTCCGGGCTTGCCACGATCGCAGTGTTGGTGCTCTGCCGCTGGACCGGGCCAGCCCAGGCCCGCTAATGGCCGAATTCTCTCTCGAGTCCTGACACGGCGTTGTTGCCGCCTCAAGGTGTATGTGATTCCTCTAGGAAGAGTCTGGGAGCTTGAAACTTTTTCCTTCTCCAAATGGGAGAAGGACTATTAATATATATAGGGGTGGCTGCCCCGCCAGTCTCATAGACATGGCTTGACGGAGCTACATGTCCCTGGCCTCCTAGATAGGAGAGGGGTGTCCATTAACGCCACGGCCTCGCAATACGGTGTCGTCCGTGTCGCGTCCTTGGAACCACGGCTTCCGTCAGGGTGGCTAGTAGAGTGTGGCTAGTGTTGAACTTGGCTTTAAATTTGCATGCTCTAATTCAAATATAATTTGCAGATCTGAAGTATGCAATCAAGTTTCAATAGGTGCCCTATTTTACATCATCCATCACGTGAGAACAAGTTTGGTACCTAAAATCAAAATGGAGTGCCCTAAAATACATATTTTTTAGATCATCGGGGGGTTATGCCCCTGGCTCCATTTCCCAGCACAAGCGTCGGGTGAAGACCTACTTTCTGCCCCTAAAATACATATATATCTATGCGGAGTTGCCATCAGGTGGTCGACGATGATCGTAGGCTGTGGCCGGTCGATGGTTTTAATTCTTAACGGATTTAACAAGACTAAGTTAGTTTCTCTTTCTCTTTCTTGTTCGCAAACCTAAGATCGTTTTCCCACTCTGAAAATTTTCCTTCCAAAATGTAGATTTATGAATCAGTGCTCCTCTTCTTTCGCAGGCCTAAGTTATTTTTCCACTCTAAAAATTTTCCTTTCAAAATGTGGATTTACGAAACAGTTGGCGACTCCAACAATCATCTTTTTACCTCTCAGTCATCTTGTGCTACTGCATTTCCGGCAAGTCCAGATATTCGAGAAATTCCTTCAGATTTTTTTTTTTGAAATACGCAATACAAAATTTATGAATCAGTGGTTCTCTTCTTTCGCAGACCTGAATTATATTTCCACTCTGAAAATTTTCCTTTCAAAATGTGGATTTACGAAACAGTTGGCGACTTCAACATTTTTACCTCTTAGTTCATCCTGTGCTACTGCATTTCCGGCAAGTCAAGAGATTCGAGAAATTCCCTCAAACTTTTTTTTAAAAATACAAAATAAAAAATTGGCCCATACAGGGCTCGAACCTGTGACCTTCGCGTTATTAGCACGACGCTCTAACCAGCTGGGCTAATAGGCCTTCGATGCTGATAATATATGTATTATATTTATAACGTCATAGTTACAGCACACAAGGGATGACAGTGCAGTGTTATCTGAAGACTGCTTAATTTGTTGTGAGGCCCAAACAGAGGCAGGTTCACCACTTGGAATGCAGAAATTACAGATCAGTAAGAGGGTGTGCTCAGGAGCACGAGGTTAAAATACGTTATTACATGTTGGTGCAATTCTTGTGTTGTTTCTCGTTGCTGCAATTCTCGTTTGGCTCAATTCACTGAATTCTTATTTCCTCTAGGTTCTTCATTGAAGTGCGCTGGAAATTAGACAAAAAGTTTGCCTTTGATCTCCAAAGAAAATATTGAACCGTGTTGCATCTCCATCTGGCATGGTGTTGTCAGCCGATGATATCATCAAGAGGTTCGTACCGGCGGCAAATAGATGTGCGTTGGGTCACAAACTATTGCTGTTCGTCAGGCCCCCGAATTCACCAAAAACGCTGGGTTTCAGAAGTTCCAGGTGGGCCTCTGACTGCTTGCCATTGATAAACAAGGTGCGATATGGATGCTTCGACAGATCCTCTACTTGCGTCCCACACTCCAGGATGTTAAGTCTAGTGCTACAAAGGTTTTATCCTGTACTTTTATTATCCATGTTAAACGTTGTCGCAAAAGGCAGCTCATGTTTAATGAGTCACCTGATGAGATCTTGGCCATTTTCTAATTAAAAAATTATGAAAAAGGGTGCTGCCCATTGTCTCACAGGAAAAAAAAATTCGATATCATTTCATATCTATACTTCTTATAAAGTAAAACCACATTAACATACTCATTTAATAATGTATTTTAACCTCGTTTATCCATGTCATCATCACATCACCCACTGTATGAGACATTCATTAATCCATGTCATACCATATTTATTAATGATATTCATCCATATACATGCAAGTTATTCATATTATAAGTTCTTTTAGCCATACAATTTTCCATATCGTCAATTTTAGCGGTTAAATATACGAACATTTAGATTTTCAACTATTGTGGCTAATCAAATCCCTCATATCGCCGAGATTTTTTTTTTCCATTTCATGAATCAAATATGCTTTCTTTTATACAATAATTTTTTTAAGGTTCACCCTGCAACACGTGGGCATCTTTCTAGTTTGACAAGTGAGCCAAATCATGATTGAATTGCTACTAAAAACAAGTGCATATTGACACAACAACTCAACTGACACATTGTAACATATAAAACGGTATATTTTGGTACACCACATAAAGTCAGACAAACAAAAAAAGATACAGAAAGCACAAGGTTTCGACTGCACCAGTACAACGACAAAGACAATATCACGAGTCTTCCTTTCTCCAGTACAAAGCGCAACTCGGCCATATCTTAAAGCACCATAACTATCATGTAGGAAGACCAGAGTACCCCAAAATCAGCTAGCACTTGACCGACAGATTCAGTATCTATCTGGGCGCCTGAAAACCAAAACAGCTGTCAGGATTGGCCAATGATGATAACAATGCGGAAGGCAAGGCTACCTTGATTGGACAAGAGAAATTAGATACAAAAGAAACCACATAGCAGTACCTGCCACGCTCCCTGGATCGAGAACGCTCCCTTCTCCTTGAATCACTACCACGGGAGCGGTCACGGTCATAGTCTCTATCCCGGTCACGGTCATGGCGACGGTCCCTGTCATGGCGTCTATCACGATCCCTATCGTGGTCTCTTCTACTTTCCCGAGGTTCGACTCGGTCCTTTCTTTCTGCATCCCTATCCCTGGATGCCCGCCCATTGCGGTCCTTGCTGCGTTCTCTTGATCTAAAAAAATCAAATATGAATTTTCAGACTTTACTGTTTATTTAGTAGTCTAGAATTAAATAAAGATGGGAAGTCCATACCGTCTGTCGACATCCTCAGATTTCTCGGTCCTTCTTTTGTTCCTCTCCTCCTAGAATGTAATAAGACATTGTTTTAAAATGACATATTTCCGCAAAAATAGTACCAAGTGGGATAGCTTGATTCAAACAACCAGAAATAATGAAGGGAAGCGTCGAAATGAAGGCAAGGGATACATTGCAGTTGAGATCAATTCAGCAAATGACAACTTACATATTTGTGAAGCAGGCAGCAATATGAACAGGTTGTAACTTACAGGTAAAGATGGCAAAAGGATGCGCTTTCAGAGTTACTTAACCGGTACTATTTATCACCAGCTCTACAACATATGGATCACCAAGCAGAAAGCAAGCTCCAGCTTCTGATCAACATAATACTAAGCTGAGTACATATGAGAAAGTTGACGCAATTAAGTAAACATGATTCTCCATACCATGGTCTGCTCACTCCTATGCTTACATTGGTCAACATACAGTGGCAGTTGTTGCCATGGGAAGGAGGATGATTGTCACATGAGATTCCACTTATGCAACACTGACTAATTCCTGTAATGACTATTGCAACAACCATGGCGCCCTCCAATGTGAGATAAAATAACATATAGAGAAGGCAAGAACCTGGAGGCTCTTCCTAGAGATAAGGAAACTCACAGATGCTAAAAGGCCCAAAACAGAGTAACTCTTTAAAGCAGAAAATGGGACATTACATTCAGCACCTGATAAAGATGTTCAAAATTTGCAACTTAACAAACTTAGAAAGAACATCAAAACCCCATAAACCAATTTGACAAAACAGAAGTCTTTAACAAAATCTTGTGGATTTTTTGTTTTAATGTGTTTATACCTTTATCAGGTGATAATATCTGAAATACTAAAACTTCGATCAATCACTCCCAACATCGTACTTATAGTTTTGGGCATGCAAGAATGTACCTGGAGTTCTTTCAGTTTCTCACGAATCAGCATATAGCCCAAGTGTAGCTTCCCTCCAAAATGGTCAGCAAGACGTCGATCACTGTATACAATATGGGATGAGATACATTTCCATCTTAATGGTCCAATTCAGATAAACATTTAAAGAGTGGGGGCTAAGAGTATTACTTGTCATAGACACTCAGAAATGCTCCACATATATCACAGAGGCGCAACTTCTGATCAGTCTACAGAGTGGACAGAGAATACAATGAGCAATGCTAGGGCACATATGAGCATTAGTTGGGGATGTTCAGATATAAATAATATGAAATTTATGCAAGCAAAAGAATGCATAACTCTAGGAAATAGTGCGGACCATTGCGCAACCAAATTCTTAGAGCACATTACATATGACGGCATTCTTAATTTACAACGTTCAAGAATGCACATGTGCATAATGCATCATATGAATACCAGTCACAACACACAAGAACAGGCTCATAAATTTCAAAAAAATACGACACACAAAGGTAGCACTCATTGAATAAGTTCGTTGTATAACAATATGTTAAACCATGAAAAATGAAAAGGTTAGTTACAAAGTTTTAATAGTGTGAATGACACTGAAAATAATACAAGAAAGCATTACCACAAAAATTGTAGCTATATAGGTAGTCCAATATCATAACATACTTGGTCATTTATTCTGACAATACTGTTACACAAGCGCAAATACTACCATGTGTGCAACACCTATCAATTACTATTTATATTACTTTATACTCCCTCCGTATCAAAATATAAGACTTTGTATCTACTTTCTACACACATGTATCTAGACATATTTTAGTGCAAAATACACATGAAGTTTGCACTAAAACATGTCTATATACATGTGTGTAGAAAGTAGGTACAAAGTCTTATATTTTGATACCGAGGGAGTATTTCATTACTCGCTAGCACATTAATTTGGGAAAGTCGAGCTGTCACTTGAATGAGTTCAAAACAGAGACATAAAACGAATTATACAATATATTATCAAATTTATCAGAAATTTGAACTTGCACAAAATACAAGCTTTTTCATAGTACCAATGGCTGGGAAATACACGAGTTTAATTAGTATTCCAAATTATAGAATATAAGCGCATAAAAACCACGGTTAGAAAAAACTGCAAAAAAATACTCAGTTAAAAGACTGGAGCAGTCCTATAAATAAAAGGAAACCATTAATGTTGAAAGCATATCTGTGGCCTGTAAGAGAACCTAGCATATGCTACGACTAAACAATCATCAAAGGACATTAGCAGAAAAGGCTAGTGTGTTAGTGATGTGTAAATTAATGACATTAGATGAATATAAGAAAGAAAAAGTGGGGCCCTTTAAACTCACAATTCGAACATCAGCAACAGTGTATTTAGCAGGATCAGAAGGCGGCTCCTGCCGTGATGCCGCCAGCTGGTGATAAAGTCAACAAAACAAGACATCAGTCATGGTTCATACAAAGCAAAGAAAATAATCGAAGAATCGGTGGCCTAACAATGCCAAGTTAACGGTATCATATGTCTGCAGAGGTGATGCTGAAATAAATAAATTAACCTACTAGAACTGACTGGTGAAAAGCTAGACACGGTAAAGTAAGATAATGATGGCAACAGCAACCTTTTTGAGAGCTTCTGCTTCTTCTAAAGCTTTCTGTGCTTCTTCTACCATCCCTTGTTCACCTACCACAAGGACAAACAGGAAAAGATCATTGCTTATTTTTTTCTGCTTAGCGCGTACATATATAGTGAATAAACAATCGATGAAAATTTAATTGTCCACGCTACTGAAGACACTGATGTGCAATGAACAAATAAGTAAAGATATACTCCTATATAATACCACAAACCTAATCTTTGATCCTGGCAGACACTGATTGTCAAAAAGTTTGAGTCATGCTTAAACGGTCCCCCGACAAAAAGTAACTAAAAGCTATATAAGTTCATGGTTTGTTAGTTTCTCACCTTTAGCAACACAAAATATATCAAAGCAAATTTTCCAGCGCATATCCTTACGAAATATATTATTGAAATATCTTATTGTCGTATATAGTAATCAACTAATTGAGTGGGGGAATTCAAAGCTAGGATGTATCAGAGAAACTTAAGTATCTTGGTCCTCATCATCACAACAATATATGCTATTAAGAAAAGAGGGAAAATGCTATATATTCTTTGTAAACAAAAATGGTACGAAACATACCAAGGGCTTCAGCTTTAGTGAGCTTTTCATTAATCAGTTCTTGAGTACGAGCATCAGGAGGAGGAGGTGGTGGCAGTGGTGTGATTTGAGGAGTTGGATTAGACTGAGGTATTGAAGCTCGGTCCTTGTTGAAGGCATCAAGCAAGAGGGTAGCCTGCAGTGAAGTAGGAAAAACAACCTATGATATTAAAACTACAGAAATACATATTCAGTAACATGTCCTCTTAACCCAAGATTTACGAGAACTAAGAACTCAGATATTCAAAACTCCAAAGCAATACCTGCATGTCAGCCCTTTTAGATCTTAATTCTTCCACCACTTCCATGGTCTTGATTTTATCATCAGTTTTCCCTTCAAAATCTGTTTGGCGCAAGTTAACAAGAAACATTTAGTAACTGTATTTTCCTGCTACTACACTTTCCTATCCTATGCTGTTGGCCCTTAATAAAGAAACCAGATAATTCGCTAGATTCCAATGGGCTGCTATTTTACGCCTAATGAAATTATCAATGCGATTTTACATCGATCAACCGGCTGGACAACTGCGAACAGAACAATTGGGCAAAACATGAATCAGGACATTACCGAAGGTATCAACTTCTTTCATTTTCTCCTTGATTTCCTTTGAAAGCTGTAGGACTTCTTCATCCTGCAAACATTAACAAGAACAGTCAATTTAGCTGAAGCACGTAGCCCCTTACTAACAGATGAGCTCTGAAACATACGGGTGAGTAAGTACCAGAGTAACCTCAGACACGGATATTGCGATAGCAGCCTTGGCATCCTCGTCAGCGAGACGTTTGAGCGCCCTCTGGATCTTGCGCTCGCACTCCACGATGAGCCTGTCAATCATGTCCTCGAGCTCCCTGTCGAAGTTTTCCGACCCCTTCGCTTTTACCTCCTCATAACTACCAAGAGCTCAGGAATGCAACGGATAAACGGTAGTACGTGCGGGCAGAAAGAATTACTGAAGCGAAACATGCACTGCAAGGTAGTAAAATGAAGGATACTCTTTCCGAAGCTGGAGCGAGTGGACCTTGGGGCAGGGTCCGAGATCCATTTTCTGCCACGAGCAAAATTAGCCAGTCAGATCGCAGCATCACAAGAGAAACTACTCCAGATTATCTCGAAGCAGAGTGCACGCCGTAAATAAAACCCTGGTTAATAGATTCCTTGAAAGGCAATTAGCAGCCCGAGGTATCTGCTCCGCTTCGATTTTAAACCTAATCTACTGCGGCCAGCCTGACCCTACCAAATCGGCACGGGAGGTGGAGGAGCACGGGGGGAGGGGGTTACCGTGAGCTGGAATAGGTCGTGGGGGCAGAGGCCGGCGAGGAAGAGGCGGCAGACGTCGCGGTCGAAGTACTTGCGGTTGACCTCCCGCACGTCGCCGTTGCGGTTGGCCCCCATGAGCACGTCCAGCTGCTTCCGCATCGCGTCCATGGCGTAAGGCGGGCGCCCGGGCCGGCCGGCGTCTCCTGCTGCTGCTGCTGCTAGCGCCTCTCCGGCGAGGCGGGGTTTATACGAGTTAGGGTTTCTGCCGGACGACGATACGAGACGCTCTCCAACCCAAGCCTAATGAGGGAGGAAGGAGAAGGGGACGAGACATGAGCTGCGCTCGGATCGAGCCTCTTGCTTTGTTTGGATGGGCTTCCGACTGGGCTTGAGTACCCAGCCCATTCGCTTCTTTCCAGCCCATTGAGATTTCATATTCCTCTTTCTCCCAGCGAGTTGAGAGTTTTTGTTTTTTGCGGGGACCCGTGAGTTGAGAGTTCATCATATTCAAATAACAAAGAATTCTGAAGTTCATTTAAATCTTCAAAAATTTCAGGCCACGTTTAGAACAATTAATTTTAATACTCTCAAAGTTCCTAAGGGATGGCATGATGTTCAGAGCAGGGCCTTAATCGACTTCCGCAACAGAGTTGTACTGCCTGCCTACACAGCCTGGGACACAACTTCAGTTCACTTTTCGGCGCCCTGCCATGATCTGCTATGCATTCTAAAACGGTTATTTCTGAAAACAACTTCTGAAATCGTGACTAGCTAGGACGACCGACATTACATGTTCAAGTTCAGATGGTGTGTCTCTAATCAAAACTGAAAACAAATTCAGTAGCTTAATTGAACATGCCAGAAGCAGGATCAGACACTGTATGGCACAAAAACCCTCTTGCGTCACTGCTAATATGATTGGAGCATGCCTGAAATGCAGCAATCTTATGTTGTCGACAATATCCATATCAAAACCATGTCTCAAATGCAGCAACACCAACGCCAGCAGTTCACCAGCATCAGCAAGGGCCAGAACCAAATCATGGATGTAGCAGGATAGATTGATCATCTGGCGGTAAAAATAGGCTCCGCGTCAGCGCTTGGTTGCGTTCTTCTGGCATACTTGATAAGCAGTCCTTCTGAAGACGAGCCAGGCACGCGCAGGTCCCTGGACCATAGAGGGGGAAAGATGTTTGCATGAGAATTACACTGCAGAATGTGAACAAAAACTGCTGTGAGACATTATACCTGATGTAGGGCTGCAGGTCTTTCCATTCCCACCTTGGCCGCTCCTGGAATAGTGCGGCAAACCTCTCAGCCGGCGTCAATGGCAGATCGGCAACCCTGAAAGCGTGCACCCAGGTCTCAGCCCCAAGCTTCTCATACAGCACCTCCCCTTCGAGCATCTGAAGATCTGCACGCATTCCTGAAGGGATGCTTCGTTCCCATTTATCCATGAAGCTGTTGAGCTTCATCTTTCCTGCGCTCAGCGCTCTCCGGGCAAACTGCAAGCAGACCAGTTTCTCATCAAGGCTCCAGCAACTCGCCGCTTCCTGCTCGACCTTTGTGCCAAATCTGTTGAGGCAGTGGGCTACAATCTTGCGCGTAAAGCCGTCAGACTCCATGACAGATAGCACAGCATTTTCTGGCATAGCGTTTAACAGCCAATCATGCAGCACTGAGTTGTGCAGAATCATGTCCAGAACCGTGTTCACGGAACTGACATCGACAGTCCTCCAGAACCCATCGATCTCAACAGCCGAGAGGGCATTCAGCCCATCAAGCAGCTCATTGTCGCTGGCCTGAACAAGCACACAGAGGTCTTCCCACGTGTACAGCCCCTTCTTATGCTCGGAGCCATCTCCAAGATCCTCGTCGAGCACATAGGGCCTCTCCCTGAGAAGGCTCCTCAGCTTGTCGAGCCGTGGAGCGGTTCGGACTAACTCAATGCTCCCTGGTGCTGCTTTGATGATAGAAGCGGCCGCGTCAGATGTGGTGGTCGAATCCTCGTTGGCATGGTCTGGTCTTAAGCTTGGCGGGACTGCTTCACCCGGTGGTATTAGGAACATAGAGTTGGATGTGCCCACGAACTTCATGGCGTAGGTCGCCGAAGGCGTGCAGAGGACAGCTTCTTCTTCAGGGCGTCCTCGTACCGTCACCCTGTATCAAGAGAAATCTTCATCAAAATCTCTCATACATGGAAACACAATGTTTTCCTACAGTTATACAGTTCCATAAACAGATAACGTCTTCATCAAAATTTCTCACAGATGAAAACACAGTGTTTTTCTTCAGTAGAGCAGTAGTACAGCAGGTAATGATTTCACAATTGCATCTGGAGTTCTGGACTAGTTCTGCAAGGATCTGAGCTAATAATATATATGCGTCAGGTGTCACTATTTATTTGGCCAGACTCGGGTTTCGGCTCAAGAACAATCAACAAACTAAGTATTTTCCATGGTGATGCCCTTTTCCACTGCTCGTGATGTACTAATCTGGCTAATGGCAAGCATACAGAGAATCAAATCCAACCTAAGTATTACATCAACTGATCTGGGGATTTAACAGTGGATGATCTTAATCGAAGATCTGAAGTCTGAATGAAGAGCACGGATCTAACTTCAAATGGATAAATTAGATCGAAAGCAGGGCAGTCGAGGAGTGGAGCTTACCGGCCCTGTAGGAGGTCGGGGAGCAGGTCGTCGGCGGCCTCGAGGAGGATGAGGTCGTCGTGGGGGCCGAACTCCTGGTGGTAGCACACGGAGAGCGAGGCGCCGGCGCCGGAGAGGCCCAGCACCGCGTCGGCGCCGCCGCAGCCGCCGTCCCATCCCCTCCCGGGTTGGGCCTCCGCGTCCTCCATCGCCGCGTCCATGGATCGGATCCAGACGATTTACTCTCTCTCTCTCTCTCTCTGTCTCTCTCTCTCTCTCTCTTCGCGGGATGTTTTCTGGTTCTTGTGTTGGATTTGGCGCGCTCTTTTGTTTTGGCGGACGAGTTTCGCGCGGGAAATGCTATGGTTGGTAGGGTCAGGTGGTCAGCCTGTGTAAAGGAGATGCCAGCATATATTCCTAGATTAGTAACTCTATCTAGGCTGATGCAAATTGCTAACTCTATCTAGGCTCTCTATGTTTTACAGCCCAGCCATTTTCCCTTCTTCTTTTTTTAATGTCGATGGACCCGACTTTTTAATTCGAAGGATTTTCATGTAATATTTGGCGAGCTGAAATCGCTAGGAATTTTCAAATGCTAGTACTTTGTTTTGGTGGACCGGATCCAGTAAAATCCATTTTCTAAGGATTTCATGTTGTACGCAATGTACTTTTTAGACTAAACTTCTTATCCATTAAAATTTACGACGAGACTACTTTGTTTTTTTTCATTGTTCTATCAAACAAATTTCGGTGCAAGCATGATTCTGTAGAAATTAAGTTGACATGGCATTGATCTTCATCTTATATCTCTCCCACTGGTACATTTCTTAGAATCCTGAATCAATGGGCCGTCAATTTATATTTTTCCTCGCACCCATTTCATCTTGAGCCATTTTCCTCTCTTTCTCCTTCTACATGACCCTCCACCCACAAATGTCTCCAATATGTTTGGAAATTGGTTGAATGGGATTGATAAAAAGACCAAAGCTAGGATTCGTATTGGCGTTTCAGCGATCTGTTGGTCTATTTGGAACTGCAGGAATAATATTGTCTTTAACAGGAAAACAACTTTTCATGTCTTACAGGTTATCAATATGGCGACTTACTGGATCCAGCTATGGGCTACCCTGCTTACTTCGGACCAGCAGGAGCTTATGGTTTCTGGATGTGCTCGACTCCTGTTGGTGGCACAGGAGTTTTTCTCCCGACATACGTGGCAGCATATTAGTCGACTTTTGTAGTTCAAACTATGTTGCTATTTCGATGGTTGATTCATGTCTCAACCTTGTGTGATCGCTGAGTTGTAATAAGGTGATAATTGATTATTTTTGATAATAAATGGCTGTGTGCATCACTCGATGCAGAGGCCGGGGCTTTACCCCATTTCTAAAAAAACATGATGTCATGCCCGATGTGGTCCATAATGATTGTTGACGGTAACAATCAATTAGTTATCATTACAGTGCAAATATGCAGTAGATTTTATAGGTAGATTTGAAGTTAGAGACAAAACAACACAAGAGATGCATTTAGGCACCATTTGGGTGTATGCATTGAGTCTTGGAATTTGGTATTAGAAGCCTGAAATCCTCTATTCCATTAGTTTGTCTTGGCATTCAGGCATGAAATTGTCCCATGATATCGAGCCCTTTGTCGGAGCGTATTATCCCGACGTCCCCAGTGTCGCCCGTCCTAAATCGCCTTGCCTCTTCTAGCGTCACCCTGACCTCATCCATACTTGCCTCGCCACGACTCCAGTGTTGTCTCTTCGTCTTGCCTAGTTGTCGGTGTCACATAACTACAGGGCGAAGGTAATGCCATTCAATGGGGCTTGTGGTGCACCTCACTGATGTGAAACTTTTTTTCGGGGTTAACCTCGAGCCAGGGACAACACAAGCCAATGTGCACGTAAGACACTTCATGGCTTGAGTATAGGATGAGAATTTCTCTCCCACATGTGATAATCCAGGAAGGCTACATAGTCATTGTCGAGAAAACTCTTGATGTGTTAAAGTGTAGGTTGTCCCACGGGGTTTTACCATATATATGTGGTAACTCTCAGCGGGGCATCCTAATTACAAAATGTACTACTTTAACATTTTCAATCTTGAGCATAAATAGTTGAAGAAAAAATACAAACACCTACAACATTTTCTTTGAATGGTCATATTTACAATGAAGCATAATTCACAACTAAAAAACTTAGTTTTAATGATGACAAAAGTGAAGACCTTATCAATTGTAAAATGAACTATGTCATGACACACATTAAGTATGCACTAAGCTATAGGTAGCTTCATAGTTTGAATTTAAAGTGTTTTGCAAAAGTGCATGGTTTAGACTTGTCACAAACTTAGAGGGCCTCTACTCTTTTGACACTACTTGTCAAGATAAAATGTTGCGCAAAATACTAACTGGATTACTCGTGCATATAAATAACTATATATTTCTGTTTTTTTAGTATGTGCACCCATGAAATCTATACATAGTTATGTCATATAAAAATGTGATAGTATTATCAACATTTGTCCAGAATTGAAGAAGTAATGCATTGCATGCTATTTTTTGAAGGGTTTCGTCCAGACCACAATATTTATCTTTGGGTGCTATATCGTTTATAACACTCTACTGAAGTTGTCACGAACATGTATAATCGGTAAATAAACAAGTAGTTCATTGTGATTAACTTTTAAATACTTGGGGATTAACATAAATGATTGTATTAGGCAAGTACTTAGTGTGTGTGCATTTAAAACTATTTACTAAAGCAACACATTTAAGACAAGCATGACATAAAATCGGTAACACTATGTGCCAACAATAGATCACAAGTTCCTCATAAGCACATTATACACTCTAGAATTTTCTGTTTGCTTGTACATATTCATATCCCAGAATCCGACATGAGGATATTGGTTAGACATTGCACTTTAGAGGTCTCCACCCAAAAAAAATAGAAACATTAGAACACGAGAATATATATAAACATCAACAATCATAAAAATGACATTAATTAATTTTTGAGGCATGCGATTTGTTCTTAAAGTTTGGGATTTCGTTTAAGGTCGAGGCAATGTCTCAAACAAGAGACTAATGTAACTTTTGCTACCAAACATGGTATAAGTTCAGCCATGTGTGTGGTGTGTTCTTAATGTTAGATTTGTATAACAGAGAGCACCACTACTAGTATTTAGCAACAAAAAAAAAGTGGTACTAAGTGCCCCAACCATGTACTACAATATATTGATTGAGTTTGTAGTTTGATAAAATGAACTATACAAAAGAATAAGAGTTTAGTATAAATAGTAAGTTTCCCTTGCCCTCTCATGTCTCATGCATCGTCTGGATGACTACCCGACATAGTAAAGCAACCATCGTCGACAGACGCATAAATTAAGACATAACTATGGACATACATGGAAATAAATGACATACACATAATGTATCTTAGTTTTGTAATGTAACATTTTCATGTGTATATATTTTAAATCTACACGCATTTTACATGTTAAAAGTAAACACAAAAACACATGAATCATAACAACCCTATGAGACACATTGATATTAACATTATCATATTTTGCTTAAGCACCTTCATTAACATTTAACTCCTAATTTGCTACAGGATTAAAAAGGCGGACACACGAATTTGTCAAAGCCTGAGCGTGCCACAAGGCAACTAATTTTTTTTCTTGGAGAAATATAAACATAGGAACAAATATAGTTTCCACAACTGTTCTAATGCAGAATCATGGAAGGTCCTCATCAAGCACATAGGCCCTCTCCTGAGAAGGCACCTCAGCTGGTCGAGCCGTTGAGCGGTTCGGACTAACTCGATGCTCCCTGGCGGTACTTTGACAATAGAAGCGGGATGTGGTAGTAGAATCCTCATTGGCATGGTTTGTTCTTAAGCTCGGCGCAACACTTCGTCAGGCGGTATTAGGAACATAGATGGTCCCAATGGCGGAGCTAGAGCAGTCACCATGGTGCCTCCGGGTGCCACACTTGATAAAAATCATCTTTTGAGGGGTGCAGACATGGTAAAAAAAATGTTGTTTTGCAAAAGAATTTATTTTTTCCCGATGTCCCGTGCACCCCCTAAGCAAGTTGTAGATCCGCCACTAGACGGTCCTAATCGAGGATCTGAAGTCCGAAGGAAGAGTCGCGGATCTAACTTATAAGGATGGATTAAATCGAAATAAGGGCAGCCGAGGAGAGAGGCTTGCTGGCCGGTCGGAGAGGAGGTCAGCGACGACCTTTGAGGAGGAAGAGGTTGACGTGAGGGCCGAGAAGAGTTGATATCTCAGAATGAACTACTAACACGACATCATGACCAGGAGAAATCATATTTCGTGCTGGTTATTCGGTGAATGGACTGACACAATTCCAAGTTTAAAAAGTTGTCAGAAGATGCAAGGGGCGAATAGTGAGATGCTACATGACATCATGCAGTTGTTAGACTAGAGCCATGACGGGTTTTATTAGATCGGCTAAGAAGGCGACAAGGAGAGGAAAGGCTGGTGGTAGAACACAAAAATACAAGTTACATCATGCTCACTATCTGAAAAGGTGAAGAAATGCACCGGGGTATAAAGAAAATCACTAATTCAGAGGAATGGTTTGGTACAAGCGATTACTATTCCTGCACTACTTGATGTAAGGCGCGTACAGCAAAAATGGAAATACTATTCCAACAAATTCATATCCATACATCACTAAGAGTTAAGCATACAGCGGTCTCAGGTTCTAAATCGTTGTCCTCGGCCCAACCGGTCTCGAAGAAGTGACTTTCGGTAGGGATAGAATGATCGACAGATATTGTTTGCCATCCATTCAATATGAGCTCCCCCTTTATGTGCAGACATGATCCAATTGGCACCACAAGGGGAAATCGGTCCAACGGAAGGCGAAATTCCGTGCCTATACGCGTCTCTGCTGAAGATTGTGGTGCCTGTCTCAAACGTGCCGATGTACGCCGTAACATGACCATGCACCTCGGCGAAAGAGTACAGCCATGGCAGGCGCACCGTGAGCTCCAGATTGGCCTCCACGGCGTCACTTAGCACCGCGCACGTCAGGTATATAGAGCCCAGGCTTGTTGTGATGGTTATGGTGTTGGGCTCATCGTGCCTGCCAAAATCGTCCCAATCAGGCGCATCATAGGCTACTGTGTAATACTCATCTGTCTCCGGGATAGATGCACTGATGCTGAAGCCGGTAAACGCCGACATGGCACGACCTGCTCCAGTGATCCGCAGCTTATTCTGCATTCATATACATATGTATAATTAAATCACAATCTAGTTAACCACTACGGGAAACGCACAATACGCCGACGGCCGGAAGCCGTCGGCGTACGCTCGTATGCCGTCGGCGTACACATACGCCGACGGCGGCCGTCGGCGTATGGTCGTCGGCGTAGAGGCCCGTCGGCGTAGCCACTCTGCCGTCGGCGTACGCCTCATACGCCGACGACATTGCCGTCGGCGTATGAATGCAATTTTTTTGAATTTTTTGAACTTTTTTTAACTTTTTTCTATTTCGAAATTTCTAACTCAGCTACATACTAGATCTCTAATTACACATTTAATCATAGGTCAAAGTACTTACGCTGGTCAAAGTTCCCGTTCGGTCACCCATCCTCAAATTGCTCCAGCCCGAGCACGCTTAACATTTGAGTTCCTTCATTGTTAGCTTCCAAATGAGAAATGAGAACTTACTGATACTTATATCATATCAATCATGTTAACCCCTGATTTAGGATGTTACACTTTTTCATTGTTTAAATTTAGAAAATTCATTTGAATAAGTAACAATGATTGTAAAATAGTATATATTTTTAATAAATGAAAAAATGAAATTATTTTTACTTTTATTTCCTTTTTATATTTAATATAGAATAATTCATATCTTTAATTCCGTTAATCGAAATTTGAAAAATAAAATGTCTATGTCAATTAGAAAAATGAGAGGAATTCAAATATGACATCCATATCATCCTTTGCATTGTATAAACATCGATGGTTTTAGGAAATTGATTCTTTTTTTCACAAAAATCAAATAAAGTGAAAAACCCTCAAAAATGACTTTTGTTATGGAGGAAATACCAAAAATATGTTGCAAAAGGCACCCATCTTATTGTCACAAAGGGTACTACATATTTTATAGATAATACCCAAGTATTAGGAATTTTCTCGATTTTTACCTAATTATTCCTATTTAAATGACTTTATGCCGATTTTCCAAAAGTAATTGAAATTGAACTACAAATGTGTGATAGTTTGGTCTAATTTTTTTACAAAAATACTTTCTAGGTACAAAAGTAGTGACTTTATCACAGAAACATCGATAGTTTTGAAAAATGTGACCCCTTTCAATGAATAGACACGACGGTCATTTTGACCGTTTTTTCACAAAAATAAAAGAAATTGAGAAAATACTCAAAAGATGAATTCCTTTGACATGGAGTCCTTTTATGTGTACTAGTTGCTAGGAAAAATGATAAACTTGAGTTTTGACAAATATTTCAAAAAAATGCTTCACAAAAAGTTCTATCATCTATAGACATGTATAACTTTCGTGTCAAATGACCAAGTTATGGCCATCTCCATGCCATAGTTTGTGATAATGTGTCCATACTTGACACATAGGGGTGTCTTGGTATGGAAAACATTGTTGCCAAAAACAATTTCCAAAATATTTTAGTAAATATCATTTTCCATTTTTTAAGTGTAAAAATTGATTTTTTAATTAAGCAAGTAACAAACATATGTTACAAAATGTCATGTGCACGGTGAAAAAGATTTTATGGATGTCATATTTGGATTCCTCTCATTTTTCTAATCGATTTAGACATTTAATTTGTTAAATTTCGATTTACGGATTTAAGGATATGAATTATTTCATATTAAATGGAAAATAGAAAAAAGTATACGCCGACGGCATTGCCGTCGGCGTATCAAATGTAAAAAATAGGAAAAGTATACGCCGACGGCTGCCGTCGGCGTATCAAATGTAGAAAATTGAAAAAGTATACGCCGACGGCAAAAATCTACGCCGACGGCCAAAATCTCTAGGCCGACGGCAATGCCGTCGGCGTAGCTAAAAAAAGAAAAAAAGATCTCGGTTGGCCTGGTCGGGGTCTACGCCGACGGCCCCGACATTTGGCCGTCGGCGTATGTCCTGGCCGTCGGCGTTTTGTGGATTTCCCGTAGTGAACATGTTTAGTGAGAAACTGAGAACGATCATGCATATATATACCTTGAATTCGGAGGAGTCCGAGTCGGCGTGTGTTGTTAATATAGCTGGCCAACCGGGCGGCCCGGCACGGCACGGCATGGGCCCGCTTAAGGCACGGCCCATTTACGGCACGCCTCTAATTGGGTCGTGCCGTGCTAGCACGTGGGCTTCAATTTCAGGAGAAGCACGGCCCGTTAGGCACGAATATGGCCCGTTAGGCACGAATATGGCCCGTTAAGTCTGAGATATATATATTTTTAATAAAATTCAAAAAAAGATAATAAAATAGCTATAAAATTTTTTTAAAAATAAAAAATAGCTAATCGTGCCGTGCCGTGCCGGCCCGTGTGCTTCAAGTCGAGGAGCGGCCCAGGCACTAACGGGCCCGTGTCGTGCCGCGGCCCATTTAAGTCGTGTCATGTCGTGCCTGTGTCGTGCCAAAAAAGTCGTGCTTCGGGCCGGCCCATTTGGCCCGGCCCATTTGGCCAGCTATAGTTGTTAACCATTCTTTTTTCCGCGAATTGAAATCCGCAACGGGATCCCAGTCCCACTCCTTACGTCTGTAGAAATAGTTGGAAGTACAACCATCGAAGGGTGCCACTGAAGGGGAAGTCGGAATATGCAGCAAGTACCTCCACGAGGACTTGGCCAATAAGCCGCGGCGGCGGATCATCTGACATATTGTGGTGGCTCTCACGGCGGCGGCGGCGCGGTTGGCAGGCCAAATCGTAGACTAGAAGACGCTGGTTTACGGCTGGCTGGCTGGCCCCCTTTGTATCGGGATCTCTGATCCGGGAACCACTAGGAGTCGGCAGGTGATCATGTGAAGCACTTATTTTTTGGATATTTTTTTCCTGCCAAGAACTTACTCCGTATAACGTTTCCAAATCTTAATTTTAAATAAGGTAAAATCGAGAACACGTTGTGCTAAATGGGGTAAGCGGAACAAATTCATGTCAAACCGGATAACTAGTGTCACAAAATGCAGACTAGCTAGGCGGTAAAAAACAATGGAATTTACTCTTTTTTTTTAGGAAAGCCATGGCATGCTTTATTAATTCGAAATCAAAGATACTCACTATGTCCTCAAATATTAGCCCTCCACCGAGACGTCTTATACATGAGGACAAAGGTAGTACATTGTTTGCAATTACAGCATCCACAAGACAGGGCGCTTATAGGCTTCGACGCTAGGATGATGATCTGGACCAACCCGACAGTTGTGACCTCAAATCATGGCGTCAGTGTGGCATCGATGCCAAAGCATGCGTCGGGTGCTAGGCCTTTTCTTTTCGTAACCAAAGGCAGGGGATCACCAACAATAGGCCATTAGCGCCTCGATTAAGCTTTCTGCATTATAGGTGGAGGCTCTTATCTATTTATTTTTTTAAGTATCTGAAGTTTTGTATTAAGCCCATACACAAGCGCTCGCCAGTATAGATGCTCTTACAACTCTATTGGGATGTACAACGGGGATGTCATTAGGGATGTGCTTCTCACTAGGGATGTCAGCTGTAGCACGATTCCTACATGCTATCCATGGCAGAGATGCGAGGCGAGCATATAGGGAGTGGGGGAGGTGAAATCGGGGAACGAAGCCATGAAGGAGGAGGACCACTACCGCCAACCTCGCTGCCGCCTGCTCCTCTTTCCTTCCTGACAAGGCCTCGGCCGAGGCACCTCAGGACGATAGGGAAGAAAAGGCCGGGATCGAGGAAAACCACCTAGGGGATCGAGGAGGCACACAAATAAAGAGTTTGCCGGGGGTCTATGCCCATATCGATTCTTTTCCTTTGAATAGCATCCTTGACATATGAGTCCCACTAGTCAGAAAAATAATCCAAGCACCATCAATGGACTATTTGCGTAATCTGTGACACGACTCGCCTAGAAATTGTAGGTATCAGTAAAAATATTCAAAAGAGGTGGCATAATGCAATTTACTCTTTTGAGAAGAACGTGTGGGTGGGAAAGAGACAAGAGAGAATCGAAAATATATGTATAGCTCAGTTTGGATCCAATAACACATAGGAAGCTCGAGGGTAAGCATTTTTACAAAAGATTGTGAAAATAGAAATTTCATAAATTGATTTAACATGTATCGTCATACTTGACTGACTAGTGTCTAGGTTACAAGTTTGGAGGGTCTAGCCACATGGACGCATTTCCCTGTCCCGTCATGTAATACACTGTTCGCCCTAAGCCATCCCCGATGTTTTGGTCTTCTCTGTACATAAGGCGACCATCGTCCAATTCCAACAAGTACACTTCGTCGCCACACAAGATACTTTTTGCATAGTTAGTAGCTTTAGAGTGGTAGATATGATTTCTCTCAAATCCGCAAAGCTCAGAACCCACGTGCACTGCCTTGCACCTTGCCTCCCCCAAGAACAAGGAATACTCGCCGAAACTCGACATCTCTACCCACTTGTGGTGGTAAGCCTCGCCAATGTCGGTGTCGACAAGCTCGAACACCTTGAAGAAAGGTTCACAGTTGGACAACCAGCGGGCCCTCATTGCCATCGATGGCTTGCCATGTAACTCGATGAGGTAACAACACTCGTAGTGTATTGTAGGCGGAAGCGGAATGTGGTTCCTGTGGATGGATAGACGGTGGGTGGATATGACCATTGGCGGGCTGTTTTCCTCCATGCCGATTTTGAACCTGACCAACTCTTGATAAGGGTACACGGACACGAGGCCGTAGAGGTCACCGTTGCAGAAGGCGACGTCGATGAACCATTTACTATGCCAAGCATGCTTGGTCCACCCCCGGCGACAGCCAACTTTGCATAGCGCAATGTTCCTCAGGTTGTTGCAGATGGTGGCGATAATACAACCCTTAGAAGAGGTCGGGTCATCCGAAAATATGACACGGCAAGTGGGATCCCAAACGAAATCGACCCGTGGAACCTCTAGCCACGGGCGACATACCCCCACCCCCGCCTCGGCGCCAGAGAAGAGGTTTACGAGCGTGAGTTTGCGCGTGCCATAACCATAATCCAAGGCGGCGACCCAGCCGCCTTCGTGCGAGCCCATGATGCACTTGTCGGCCACCTTGTCCGGGACGCGCATGGCCCAGCTATCATCGCGGCCGGCCCCGCACAGTTGCTTCACCCCGCCTGTCTTGCTGTGCGGCGACGTGAGAAGAAGCGGGACAGCAGGCGGTGCCGGGAGCCGCGCCGTGGTGGCCCGCCATGGCCTGCACACGGCAGCGAGGCGCACACGGTCGCGTGGTGATCTTGTAGCGGATCCCAGGATGTCGTCCGGGAGGTCGGACCACGGCGACCTGCCGTCGCCTGTGACGGCGGTCGTCGTCGTCATCTGGTACAGCCGTACGTCTCTGTGGGTCAATTAGGAGTATCGGCAGGTATATAAGTGTACTAGAGATCCTTGCTTCCCGAGGTATATAAGTGTACTAGTGTTTCCGGGTCGATCTCCATGTCGTCTCGTGTGAGATACAAACTCATAGCCGGTAGCAGCAGCTGGACTCGACGCAGCGCCATGGACACGCTCCGGACGACGTTTCCCGATGGTGGGCTACTTCTGCCGGTCGGCATGCCGTGTTGTTTGTGACGAGTTGTGGCCCGACAAGCCCATCTCCCGACTAGCCACAGAGATTTCTTCTCTCGTCTTCATGGTTTCCAAACATTTACCAATTCTATCTTGCCTCAAAAAAAAAAACCAATTCTATCGGTATTTGTTTCCTATAGCAATCTTAGAGAAAAAAAATACTTTCCTTTCCTTCTTTTCTAGTAGTCTTTTTCTTTCCGTGGTAGATCGATGGGACGAGTTCTCCTTTTTGCGTAAACAAAGGTGGGCAGGGAGAACCATCAATTTGTCGCCGCCGTGCGTCGGTCTATACGATGAAGCCGGCCAGCAGCAGCAACCGGGCTGAGGTCTTCATGCAGCGGCGGGGCCGCGGCGAGACGTCCTGGCAGCTACCGCACCGACCGAGTAGCGTTTGGGAGAAACCTTTCTCGCTGCTGCCCGTGGCGTTTCCCCGAGAGGTGACGCAGGTATTCGACGCCATCCTCCTCCGCGCCGCCTCGCACGCCGACGTGTCGAGTGTCGAGGTTGACCACGACGACACCAGCGACGGCGCGATCGCGGTCTCTGTGGCGCACGTTGGCGAGAGGATACCTTTCGTCCCGATCGGCCGCCCGTATGTGGACCTCATGAGGATGTTCGACGGGTTCCCGGCATCACGTTACGAGATAGAGATTAACGACGGGGACCAAAAGCTGAACTTTTTTCGATAAAGGGAGTTTTTTGAGTTTTAAGCATTACATCCGGCCTCTGTACAACTAAGTTGTACACGGCCCCACAAGTTCAACCGTCTCGACATAACGATAAAAATAAAAGGCTATTACATATCATAATGAGAAATTGTAAGAACGCCTATGCTGAAGGAGGACATATCCGAAGATCATGTTGTCATCCATTGAGCGAGAACAGCTCCCTAGCCACGGTCTTCAAACGCGCAGCCGCCTCAGAAACCAGGTCCCGATGCTCCACCCGCTGTACCGGCTGTTGAAAAGTTAGGCAATAATTCCATATTAATTCCAGAATATTAAACATGACTAATGCAGCTATTAACATGTTAATCACAAACATACTAGATGTACTAATTAACATGAACAGCAGCAACACATACACCAACATATCCATACTAAAAATATAGGCATCGGCTCGACTCATTCCCGCAACCCGCGGCGCGGCGTGTCGTGACGGACGGACGGCGACGGAGGAGGAGTGCGCACGAGAGAGCCTTATATTCTCAACCAGCACACTACGTGGTAGAACACTCCACTATATAAGGTGGTGCGACTCTCTCTAAACTAGCAATGTGGGACTAAACTTTAGCCCACATTGCACATCCAAAAATTCTGCCATGCACATGGGCCCAATTTGAGATTTCAGATTTGCTTATTTGGGCTGCCCCATATTGGGCCCAAATTCTAACAATCCCCCACCAGATATCAAATTCCCATTTAGAGATTTTGCCCAAACCTCGTTTCTTGTTTATATACCAATGTTTCAGCAGAGACTGTTAAGTTGAACTTTCACCTAGACCTTCTAGCTACATCTACCAACAACTTGAACAATTGGCGAATCTTGAATTGCAAGTTTGGTGCCAATAGACTTCACTCAAAGTCATAACCAGTACGTGGTTGCCAGCCCCGCGGGTGGAGCATATGCGTCATACTCTCTGGTCTCTTCATGAGTTTACTAGAGATCACCCAAACCTCATAGACTACGACGTTTAACAGTCGGACTCATATAGGTGTGTTCTTTCAAGGTCGCTCTGTAGGATAGCACCTTTGCTACGAATAGCCAACAGAAACACATTAAGGCATGTCGCCAACCCGCCTTACAGAATTTGAGAGTTATGCATCTTCACATAGAGAGGGTTAAGTAAAAACTCTCCTCTGTCAAACCACTAGCTTATTCTTCACAGGTCCTAATTCACGGGATCGCCGATTACATAGGTTGGGTTACCATTATGGTGTAACGCTCACGGGTCTCAAACCCATCTCTCTCGATGCGATGTCTATCACATTACGTGATAGTCTCTTTGTAAAGGGATCTGCCAGGTTTTTGTCAGTTTGAATATAACTAACAGTCATTACTCCGGTGTTTCTCATTTTACTGACAGACTTCAAGCGTCTTTTAACGTGTCTTGATGACTTCGCATTATCCTTAGCACTGTTCACTTTCATGATAACTGCTTGATTGTCACAGTTCATAAGGATGGCCGGTAATGGTTGCTCAACCACCGACAAGTCCATCAAGAGCTCACGCAGCCATTCTGTCTCACCAGAAGCTGTATCTAAAGCAGTAAGTTCTGCTTCCATGGTTGACCTCGTCAAAATGGTCTGTTTGCAAGACCTCCATGATACTGCGCCACCTCCAAGAATAAATACATATCCACTTGTGGCGTAGAGTTCATCAACATCTGAGATCCAGTTCGCATCACAGTATCCCTCAAGCACCGCAGGGTGCCCTGAATAGTTAATCTCATAACTCATTGTACCGTTCAGATAGCGCATGACTCTTTCAAGTGCATGCCAATGATCAATACCCGGGTTAGACATGAACCTGCTCAACTTGCTCACAGCAAAAGAGATGTCAGGTCTTGTCGCACTCGCAAGGCACATGAGTGAACCGATCACTTGAGAATATCTTAATTGATCTCTCGTTTCCTTCTTGTTCTTTCTGAGTATCACAGTGGGATCATAGGGTGTTGGAGAAGGCTTGTTGTCTATGTAGCCAAAGCGGCTCAAGACCTTCTCAACATAGTGTGATTGCGTTAACGTAATCCCACTCTCATCCCTAACCAGCTTAATGTTCAGGATCACATCAGCTTGTCCCAGATATTTCATGTCAAAGCTCTTTGACAGAAAAGACTTGACCTCATTTATCACTATCATGCTTGTACCGAAAATCAGTATGTCATCAACATACAAGCATAATATAACACTATCGCCCCCACCATGGTGATAATATACACACCTATCAGTCTCATTAATGGCAAAGCCTGCTGACAAGGATATACATCTCGAGTACCCTACTGTGAGGGTACCTGGTGCACGTGATGACTAAAAGCCCAACTAGCGAAGATACGACTCGAGGCCCAAGGCGAGAGGCCCAACAAGATGAAGTAACTTCCAAGTTTAGACATAGACATAGTCGGTTTATACTTTCCTTATGTGTAAACTAGGTCGGTTACAAACTCCCGGACCCAGCCTATTTAAAGGCTGGGAGGGGGCCGATCTAGGGCCAAGCCATACTCGAACCACCAAAGCTCTTGCGAGATCGTCATCTCGCCGGAGCCACCCTGTAACCACATAATCTCCAGCGATCAATAACAGACAAGCAGGAAGTAGGGTCTTTACCTCCACCCGAGGGGCCTGAACCTGGGTAAATCTTTGCCTCTGCTTGTCAGCCGACGAAACTACCAGTACTACCACGTTCTCTCCCCATAATCTCAACCCTAGGTCCTTAACCATGGGATTTGATGAGGGTACACCTCGTCAATTGGCGCCGTCTGTGGGAAAGAATAGTGCTGGACTCGCGGTTTCTTCGGTTCCATCGGAAAACGGCGACTCGCCGATCGGATCTACAAACGGCAACTCGCCGGCTGCATCGACAAACCAGAACTCGCCGACTCAGGCGGCACACGGCAACTCGCCGGCTCACTCGACAAACGGCAACACGCCAGCTTCACCCGCAAAAAGCACATCGGATCCTCTGATGGATTTCGAGCCACACTCGCCAGGATTCCAGGAGGCCTTCTCCGATCTCGAGTCAGGTTTGGGTTTAACCGTTGGTTCGTTCAATTTTTTCGTCAACAAGCTTGGTGTGCAGGACTTGACGGATCCACGCCAACTCGCGACTTTCGCACCCGAGGCTCCATCGGCTGCGACTCCTTCGACTGCGGATCTTTCCGCTGCGTCCATACCATCATCAACCCTCCAAGCTGTTCATCTGCAACAACCATGTCCACACGAGAGATGCGCGAGCTCATTGAAGAGCTCCAGGGCGAGGAGGCCGAATCAGCATACCGCACAAACGATCCCGAGCTAGATCCCACTCGAGGATAGTTTCGACTGCGGGATCTCCCTCAGCGACTTCGACGACCTCGAAACTCATATCGACAACCACGTCGACTCCGAGATCTGCGCCAACAACAACCTCGACTCGAGCTCACAACAACCTCGCCGACGCCGAGATGGGCATAGGCGACGAAGACGTCGACTGCGAGATCCGTCCAGACGAACCACTCGATGAACATACAGGCTCAGACATGAGCCTCGACGAAGATGTCGAGTCATGACGGGACTCGAAAGTACATACATATGCCCTCGGGTCATACCCCAACAGGTCTATGTGGCCATCGCCGCAGAAACATCAGAAACTGCGGCCAGTCGCAGGCCTACAGAATTCCGTGCACAGTCACTATGCCGGACGGAGCCACAACCCTCACAATCACTGCTGAGATGGCAGCAAAAGCAGATAAAGTCATCAAGGAGTGCACAATGATGCCAGCAGACGCAACACAAGAAGAGATGTTGACCTTCCAGTACTTCAACTGGCAGGAGTCACTTCGACTGAAGCAGATAAGAGCCACACTCGAAGAACGCAAAAAGCAAGCTAGCTTGTCGAGTGTGCGCAGAAGACAGCTCTCCCTGAGCTCCACCGGGCGAGCAGACACAGGACGCAGATCAAGGTTGTCACACCTCTCGCCAGGCGAGAAGGCGGCACTCACCCGCAACTTAGGCAACTCCTTCATGACATACGACGAGGAAGGACTGCCGGTGCCCAAAACAGCAGCAGGTGCTCTCTACACCGCTGCAGCATACCTGGAGGCAATCAAGCCCCCAGCGGATGACCCCAATGCAAAACTACACCGCCAACAGATCAAATCACTCGCCTTAGCTGCAAAGGCCATACGCCAAGTTCCAAAACTCCAGGTGGGAGTCGAGACCGTGCCCTAGTCGACGCGCCTCGGGAAGAGCATAATCACAGTGGTCGTCGCCACCACTCGAAGGAAAGAAGCGGCTCGCGAAGGCGCAGGTCCAGGAGCAGATCACGCAGATCATACAGTAGCGACTCATACTCTGATCGAGAGCCTGAGCCACATGGAGCTCTGTGCTTCACTCGACGCGTCCGCGAGACACGGATGCCCAAAGGATTCAAACTCACATCTGAACAGCCCAAGTACACGGGTCGACAGGAACCTTCCGGGTGGCTGGAAGATTACAGGCTGGCTGTCGCGTGCCAGCGGGCAACACCACAGCCATGCAGTACATACGACTCATGCTCGAAGGCACAGCCGCGACTGGCTCAAGGCCCTACCTCATCAAATACGACTCGTGGGATCACTTCCGCAGATTTCATCAAAAACTTCGAGCCTCTATGAGCGCCCAAAAACATTCGAGGAGCTGCGGGCCTGCGTTCAGCGTTCAGACGAAGCGTTGAGGTCATACATCAGACGATGGACTGAGATACGTAACTCAGTTGGAGTGGTTTCAGAAGATATGGCCATGGATGTTTTCGTCATGGGCCTCGCCAGGCGAGACCTCAAAGAAGCACTTGGCCGCAAAAGCCAAAATCTGTAGCCCACCTCCTGCAATCGCGACTGAGTGGGCAGATGGAGAGGATATGGCACGCACCACACGCGGGTCCTCACCCCGTGACAAACACGAGAATAGCAGTCGAAGCCATAGAGACTCGTACAGAGACGACCGAAGGCGCAAACGTTCAAAACGTCATTACGACGATGACAGACCCGAATTCATGGCGGCTGGGTTCTCCACACCCCGCAATGATCAGGACAGAAGCGACCGACGGTCGGAAGAGCGAGACAGTCGAGACGACGGCGAGACAGTCGAGATGATCGGCGAACAGTCGAGATGATCGACGCGATGGCCAACGCAGTGACAGCTACAAGAGGAAGGATTGGCGCAAGTCACGGGCACAATCTGAGCGATCATTCGAAGAAAAGATGGACGCTGATTGCAGATTCCACCTGTACAAGGGGGACGATGGAAAACTGCGGTCCAACCACTCGATGAGAAACTGCAGGGAGTTCGACCAATGGCGACTGATTACGTAAATCGCAGAAAGGCAGCAGCCGCACAAGCACCTGCACCCGTGCCTCAGCCAAACAACGTGCCTGTTCTGATGGCACCACCTCCACCACCACAGCCTGCCCCAGGCGGAAATCTCGCGGGTGCCATACAGCCCGTGCCTCGGGTGGACGAACCACAGTACCCTCCGCCCCAAGGGCAGATGTACATGATACAGAAAGGTCGACCTTCCAACAGGGAGCAAAAGCTTCGCACTCGACAGGTAAACATGGCGGTCATGTCACCGCCTGCGGTGACAGAGTACTTGAAGGGATCGATACTGCAATAAGCTTCAGCAAAGAGGACCACCCTCCGTCGGTTGTTCGACCAGGGCACTCTGCTCTGGTACTCGACGCGCAAATTGGAGGCTACGCCATGTCCAAGGTCTTCATGGATGGTGGGAGCGGCATAAACATCATCTTCGCAGATACGCTCCGCAAAATGAACAGGTCAGTCGAAAACCTGCCAAGATCCTCAAATACCTTCCACGGTATCGTTCCAGGGAAAGCAATAAGCCCAGAGGGCACCATACAACTCGACGTAACGTTCGGGGACAAGCACCACTTCAGGACAGAGTCGATTGAGTTCGAAGTGGTCGACTGGAAATCACAATACCATGCTATACTTGGACGCCCGACGTTCGCTCGATTCATGGCGGTGCCACATTACGCATACTCCAGCTGAAATGCCTGGACCAAAAGGAGTAATCACAGTCAAGGGGAACTTCCAAAAGTCTGACTCTTGCGACCGAGAATTCAGCAAAATCTCTGAGATGTTTGGCATGGAAGCAACACTCGCCGATCTAGCGGTCTCCAACGATCGAACACTTATGCCAGAACAAAAAGGTGGCAGTCGACAGAGCATTCAGTGCCACCAACGACACAAGATCGCATCAGGTGCACCCGACTGACCCGACCAAGACAGTCAATGTCTCGTCGAGTCTGCCTATCGCATAGGAAAGCGCGCTCGTCGAATTCCTCCGTGAGAACTGGGATATATTTGCATGGTGTCCAGCAGACATGCCAGGTATTCCCAGGGAATTCGCCGAGCACTCTCTCCAGCTACTTCCAGGTGCTAAACCAGTCAAGCAAACAATGCGCCGCATATCCGGCCCAAAAAGAACTGCAGTCGAAGCCGAAGTCGACAGGCTACTCGCAGCAGGATTCATCAGAGAGATCAAGAAATCACAATGGGTGGCCAACCCCGTACTTGTAGAAAGAAGCATACAGACATCCTGCGGATGTGTGTGATTTTACAGCACTCAATAAGTGCTGTCACTTTCCACTACCTCGAATCGACCAGATCGTCGACTCCACCGCCGGGTGCGCTCGCTTATCCTTCCTGGATGCTTACTCGGGTTACCACCAGATAAGGATGAAGGAAGAGGATGAAGAAAAAACGGCGTTCATAACCCCACTCGGGGTCTACTGCTACACCACAATGCCTTTCGGGCTCAAAACGCAGGCGCAACCTATCAGCGCATGATGCAAGATTGCCTCAAGAAGCAGATTGGGCGAAACGTCCAGTCTATGTAGATGACATCGTCATCACCACAAGAGAAGAAAGCACGCTACTCGATGACTTGCGGAGACATTCGCAAACCTCAAACGCTTCCACATCAAGCTCAACCCGAAGAAGTGCACGTTCGGCGTGCCAGCCGGGCAACTCCTCGGGTATCTAGTCTCAGCTCGAGGAATCGAGGCGGACCCGGAGAAAATACAGGCCATCTTGACGATGCAAAGGCCTTCAAAGCTCCACGACGTGCAAAAATTGGCGGGTCGAGTAGCAGCGCTCAGTCGATTCATCAGCAAGCTAGGCGAAAAAGCACTCCCGTTCTATCGACTGATGAAGAAGCAGATAAGTTCGAGTGGACGCCAGAAGCCGAAGCAGCCTTCACGGACCTCAAGCGAGTCCTCACAAGCCCTCCAATCCTCGTAGCACCAAAGGAACGCGAGCCACTATACCTATATGTCTCTGCAACTAACAGGGTGGTAAGCACGTTCTAGTGGTCGAACGCAGGGAGGAGGGACACGCCAAAGCATACAACGTCCAGTCTATTACTTGAGTGAAGTGCTCTCCACATCAAAGCAGCGGTACCCGCACTATCAGAAGCTGGCATACGCCGTGTTCATGTCCTCAAGGAAGCTGACGCATTACTTCTCCGAGCACCCGATCACTGTAATCAGCACTTCAGGGATCGGGGACATCCTCACAAACCCCAATGCAACTGGGCGAGTAGCAAAATGGCTCATCGAGCTAGCACCAAGAGACATCAAGTATGATTACCCGAAGGCCATCAAAGCACAAGTTTTACCCGACTTCCACACCGAGTGGATTGAAGCTCAGCTCCCAGGAGCACCAGATGTGTCCAATTCTGGACCATGTACTTCGATGGCTCGAAGAAAAACGAAGGCGCAGGCGCAGGTGTCATCCTCATATCACCAAAAGGCGACAAGCTCCGCTACATCCTGCAAATGGGATTCGAGTTCCCATCCAATAACGAAGCAGAATACGAGGCTCTGATCCATGGCATGAGGATGGCCAAAGCCCTCGGGTGCACTCGACTGATGATCTACGGCGACTCGAATCTGGTGGTGCAGCAAACAATGAAGGCTTGTGACGCAATCGCAGATAACATGATCGCCTACCGTGACTTGTACAACATCATGGAGGGCAGCTTCGAAGGCTGCGAGTTGCGGCACATAGGGCGTGAAAGCAATGAAGAAGCAGATAAGTTAGCCAACATTGGGCGACCAAAGCTCCAGTGCCACCTGGTGTCTTTTCGAGCGCATAGAGCACAGATCAATCAAAAAGAAGCGAGAACTCCTGCACAGCCGCACCAGCCAAGAGCAAACACCTAGCACAGAGGACCCACCAGTCGAGGTACTCCTCATCGAGCCAACTTGGACTCAACCTTCCTCGCATACATACTCCGCGGCGAGGTACCCGAAGACTTCACAGAGTCAAGACGCGTCACTCGACGATCTAAAGCATACACTGTCATCAACGGTGAACTTTACAAACGCAGCATATCAGGTATGTTCCAGCGTTGCATAGCATTTGAAGATGGCCAAGCCATCCTTCGTGATATTCATGCAGGTACTTGCGGGCATCACGCCAGCAGTCGATCACTCGTAGCCAAAGCCTTTCGCGCAGGCTTCTACTGGCCCACAGCACTCAAAGACGCGGAGGACATAGTCAAAAGGTGCATCGGCTGCCAAAAATTCGCCACAAAGCCGCACGCACCCGCATCGGCGTTGAAGACAATACCATTGGCCTGGCCTTTCGCCCAGTGGGGGCTCGATATGGTTGGGCCACTCAAAAAATCCTCCCATGGAGGGCATACTCACCTTCTGGTGGCGGTCGACAAGTTCACCAAGTGGATTGAAGCAGTACCCATCACAAGTTCGACTGCCACTACAGCAGTCAATTTCATAAAATCCATCATATACCGCTTTGGTGTGCCAAGCAGCATCATCACGACAACGGTACAAACTTCACGGCTGAGGAATTCAAATCCTTCTGCAAAGAGCAAGATATCACGCTCAATTATGCATCTGTGGCGCACCCGCAATCAAACGGCCAAGTCGAAAAGGCCAATGGGCTTGTGACAAGTGGAATCAAGAAGCGCCTCCTGGTGCCACTCAAAAGGGCTGCGGGTGCTTGGGTAGAAGAGCTTCCGTCTGTGCTATGGAGCCTACGCACAACACCCAATGCCTCAACGCAATTCACTCCATTCTTCATGGTCTACGGCGCAGAGGCAATTCTGCCATCAGACGTAAGGTTCAACGCACCAAGAGTCGAAGCATACAATGAAGAAGATGCAGACGAGCACTCGAAGACGCAGTCGACTGCTAGAAGAGCGCGTAACACGGCGCTCGCACGCACAGCTATTTATCAGCAGGACCTCCGCAACTATCACAGCCGTCGACTGCGTACCAGGTCCTTCGAGGTTGGCGACCTGGTACTTCGACTGAAGCAAAAGAAGGTGCATAAACTCGCTTCTCCATGGGAAGGACCTTTTATCATCACCGAGGTGGTTGGTGGTGGAGCATATAGACTGAAGCACGCGAAGACAGGAGAACTCTCGCATAATCCTTGGAACGTTGCGCAGCTGCGCCGTTTCTATGCTTAGATTGATCAGTCGAACAATGTAATAGGCACATATGTCGGATAGCTGCAGGTTTCAGACGCGCTCTTTTCCTTAACAGGGTACCTAAGGGGACTGTGAGCATGCAATATCTTAAATAACATATAAGATAGATTGATAATCAACTTGACATAATATTCAATATTCATCGGATCCCAGCAAACACAACATGTAGCATTACAATAATATGATCTTGATCATGTAGGGCAGCTCACAAGATCTAAACATGATGGCACAAAGTGGAGACACAACCATCTAGCTACTGCTATGGACCGTAGTCCAAGGATGAACTACTCACGCATCACTCCGGAGGCAGGCATGGCGATGTAGAAGCCTCCGGTGACGATTCCCCTCTCCGGCAGGGTGCCGGGAAGAGGTTCTGAACCCTCCCGAGCTAGGGTTGACGACGGCGGCGTCTCTGGAACTTTTCGTGGATATTTGCTCAGGTACTTAGGGTTTTCGCGTCGGGGGGAATAAGTAGGCGAAAGGGCGGCGGCTGGAGAGGCCCGTGGGGCCCACACCACCCCAGGGCGCGGCAGAGGGGGGCCCCGCACCCTGGCCACGTGTGGGGCCCACGTGGCTCCTCTTCGTCGCCTCTTTGGTCCGTCAGATGAGTTCTGGTAAAATAGGGACTACCGTGTAGTTTCGTCCAATTCCGAGAATATTTCCAGACTAGCTTTTCTGGAATACAAAAACAGCAGAAAACAGGAACTGGCACTTCGGCATCTTGTTAATAGGTTAGTCCCAGAAAATGTATAAAAGTGATATAAAGTAGATGCAAAACATGTAGCAATTGGTATAAAACAAGCATGGAACATCAAAAATTATAGATACGTTTGAGACGTATCAGCATCCCCAAGCTTAGTTCCTACTCGTCCTCGAGTAGGTAAACGATAAAAACAAGATAATTTTTGAGGTGACATGCTACTTATCATAATCTTGATCATATAATATTGCAAGGCACATGTAAATGAATGAAGTGATCCAAGTCAATGGTCTATAATTTGCTATCAAATAGATAATGAGTAAACAATGAATCACACAAGCTAAACGTTTTCATGAATAGTACTTTCGAGACAAGCATCAAACAGCTTTGCATAAGTGTTAACTCATAAAGCAATAGTTTCTAACAAAAGGTATTTAATCAACACAAAGGAAGAATTTAGTTTCAGCATTTGCTTCAACTTTCAACATATTTATCTCATGGATATTGTCAACACAAAGTAGTATAACAAGTCCAATACATTGCATATAACGCATGTTGTACAAAATTGACACTAGTGTTTGCTTGTGGAAGACAGAAAGAATAGGAAAACTGACTCAACATAAAAGTAAAAGAAAGGCCCTTCGCAGAGGGAAGCAGGGATTAAATCATGTGCTAGAGCTTTTAGGTTTTTGAAAGCATATAGAGATTGCATAAAATATTTGATACTCCTCCCAACCGTGCTAACACAAGCCATGGCTAACCGAATCCTCGGGTGCCTTCCATCAATCACATACCATGGAGGAGTATCTATTTTTGAGAGGTGTTTGTTAATTGTCAACGAATGGTAGCGGGTGAGAACAGTATTCTACCTGTCGAACGGACTTTTAAGAGCGGCTCCCATGAAGGACGTTATTTCTACCAGCAAGGCAGATCATCCCTCTTTCTCTTTGGTTTAGGCTAGCAAGGTTATGTAAGCAAACAAGAATATCAACCCGTACACCAAGTTTTATATGACAAACATATTGCAAACGTTATAAGACTTTATACCGTCTTCCTTGTTAACCAAACCCGTTTATTAGAAAATATCTAGACCTTAGAGATACCACTGATGCAAACCAAATTTTCAACAAGCTTTACGGTAGTTCTTCACTAATAGGCGTAACTCATGTGATGCACAAATTTAATCATGATCTACTTGTTAACTCAAAACAATTGACAAGCATCAAGTTATCCATTTTAGTGATCTACAAGATTAAGCAAGTTTTTTCCTTATACCAATTACCACATGCAACATTTTCTGAACCAACCAAACACCAATCAATTTATTTCATCAACTCTCCAAACAAATATAAGTGAAGCAAGAGAGTACTTTCTACAAAAGAAAGCTAATAGCTCTGACAAGAGATACATGAAAACAAGAGCTAAAAGCTGAACAGCGCTAGATATGAATACTCAACAAATATAAGTGAAGAATAGGAGTATTCTCATGAAAAAGCGGAGCGTGTCTCTCTCCCAATCAAGAATGCTAGGGTCCAGTCAAGCTTTATTGAAAATAAAAATGCAATACTGAAAATAAAAAGAAAGCACACAGACGCTCCAAGAAAAGCACATATGATGTGAAAGAATTAAAATATAGTTTCACTAGAGATGACCTGATAATTTTGACGATGAAGAATGGGATGCCTTGGGCATCCCCAAGCTTAGACGCTTGAGTCTTCTTGAAATATGCTGGGGAGATCCATGGGAGCCTCCCCAAGCTTAAGCTCTTCACTCTTCTTGATCCTATTATATCATCCTTCTCTCTTGACCCTTGAAAACTTCCGTCACACCAAACTCAAAGTAGATCTCATTAGAGGGTTAGTGCATAATCAAAAATTCACATGTTCTGTAAAGACGCAATATGATTTGTTACTTTGAACATTAGCTACAGCCACTGATGTTATGTGAAGCTCTTCCACCCAAAAAAAGAATTTCACTCAACACTAGTAAAAGAGAGAATGCGAAAAATAAAAAGGCATCATCTGTCTAAAACAGAATAGTCCGCAAAGACGAATTTTTTCGAGTCACTTACGACGCTCAGATCGAGAAACTCTGAACTAATGAAAGTTTCAGACATTCATAAAGATTACGCACAAAAAATTTCAGATTTTTTTAACAATCTGGTGATTTTAGGAATTTCGTACAGTGAACAGCAAAAATCTGTTTCTGCGCAGCAATCAAAATTAAGCATCATCTTATCATTAGAGGCTACTCTTGGCACAACAATGCGAGAAAATAAAGATACAAAAGAGTTGCTACAGAAGTAAACAAACTCCTTGACTAATACTGAAAATAAAAGATAATGGGTTGCCTCCCAAAAGCGCTTTCTTTAATGCCTTTTAGCTAGGCATAGTGATTTTTATGATGCTCACATAAAGATGAGAGTTGAAACATAAAAGGGAGCATCAAGGAGCATATATAAAACATGTTTAAATCTAACACTCTTCCTATGCATAGGAGCCTTGTAAGAAAACAAGTAAATGAAGCACAAAGTGACTAGCATAGGAAGACAAAACAATTGCAACTTTAAAAATTTCAACATAAAGAGAGGAGACTTAATATTATTGTGATATATGAAACCATGTCTCCCTCTCACATAATAACCAGTAGGTTTTAAAGAAACCATCATATAAAAGCAACACAAGAGAAAGCTCAAAACTTCATGACAAAGAGAGGAAATTTAATAACATGAAGATTTCTATAACCATATTTTCCTCTCTCAAAATAATTTTCAGTAGCATTATGAATAGACTCAACAATATAGATATCACATATAACATTCTTATCATGATCTATAAACGCATAATTTTTATTAAGCTAAAAAATAGTGGGGTTATCAAACCCACTTTTGACAATAATAGTATAATTAATATCATTAGGCAATATAGGACCATCATCAAGAGCATTATCATATATAATATTAGGGAGCACATTTTTCCTTTCTGCAATTTCCTCTTTTACTGAGTCAAGGAGGTTGTTTACTTCAAATTTATCAAAAGGAGATATTTCAATAGAATCATGACATTTAAAAGTATAGCATTCTTCCTCCTCCAAGCTTGGGGAACTAAAAATATCATTTTTATCAAAACCAACTTCCCCAAGCTTAGAGCTTTCCATGGCATTAGCAATAATGGTGTTCAAAGAATGTATGCTAATAACATTGCTACTATCATGATTGTTATGCAAATAAAGTTCCATAGGCTTTTTAATCTTCTCTTCGAACACTTCATGTCCCAACTCAAAATAAATTTCATAAGCTCTCTCATGTTGTTTTCAGCCATAGGACTAGTTTCAAGGAAAGTAACCATTGATATCAAGTAAAGAGCTAGACATAATAACTAACAGAAAACAAAACCGAAAATAAACTAAATGCAAGTAACTAATTTTTTTGTGTTTTTGATAATTGAAAGCAAACAAGATAAAATAAAATAAACTAAGCAAGACAAAAACAAAGTAAAGAGATTGGAAGCGTGAAACTCCCCTTGCAGAAGACTGCTGTCTCCCCGGCAACGGCGCCAGAAAAATAGCTTGATGACGTGAAACACACGTTCGTTGGGAGACCCCAAGAGGAAGGTATGATGTAGTCAGCAGCAAGTTTTCCCTCAGAAAGAAACCAAGGTTATCGAACCTGTAGGAGCAGCAATTCTTCAGAAGGTTGTCAACGGCGCCAGAAAAATAGCTGTCGCAGGGAGTCTGGACTGTTGACGTGGAATCTGCACACAACACAATCAAACTACTTTGCCCCAACGAAACAGTGAGGTTGTCAATCTCACTGGCTTGCTGAAAACAAAGGATTAAACGTATGGTGTGAAAAATGAGTATTAAATTGCAGAGAATAAAAAAAGAACAGTTTGCAGTTTGTGGTTGTTTAATCAGTGTAAAAGAATGGACCGGGGTCCACAGTTCACTAGTGGTGTCTCTCCATAAAAGATAACTAACATGTTGGGTGAACAAATTACAGCTGGGCAATTGACAAATAGTGAGCGCATGACAATGCATATACATGACATGTTGACTACTATGATATTTAATTGGGCATTACGACATAATACATAGATCGTTATCCAACAGCATCTATGACTAATAATCCACCGCCGGGTTGTCATCCGAGTTCCCCATTGGTATTAAGTTGCAAGCAACGGATAATTGCATTAAGTAAAGTGCGTAATGTAAACAAACACATATGTCCGTGGACATAGCATCGTTAGGTTATCCCTAGTGGCAACAGCACATCCACAACCTTAGAACTTTCTGTCACTGTCCCAGGTTAAACGGAGTCATGAACCCACTATCTAGCATAAATACTCTCTCTTGGAGTTACAAGCATATACTTGGCCAAAGCATCTACGAGTAACGGAAAGCATGCAAGATCTTAAATAACATATAAGATAGATTGATAATCAACTTGACATAATATTCAATATTCATCGGATCCCAGCAAACACAACATGTAGCATTACAATAATATGATCTTGATCATGTAGGGCAGCTCACAAGATCTAAACATGATGGCACAAAGTGGAGAGACAACCATCTAGCTACTGCTATGGACCCGTAGTCCAAGGATGAACTACTCACGCATCACTCCGGAGGCAGGCATGGCGATGTAGAAGCCTCCGGTGACGATTCCCCTCTCCGGCAGGGTGCCGGGAAGAGATTCTGAACCCTCCCGAGCTAGGGTTGACGACGGCAACGTCTCTGGAACTTTTCATGGATATTTGCTCAGGTGCTTAGGGTTTTCGCGTCGGGGGGAATAAGTAGGCGAAAGGGCGGCGGCTGGAGAGGCCCGTGGGGCCCACACCACCCCAGGGCGCGGCAGAGGGGGGGCCCCGCGCCCTGGCCACGTGTGGGGCCCACGTGGCTCCTCTCCGTCGCCTCTTTGGTCCGTCAGATGAGTTCTGGTAAAATAGGGACTCCCGTGTAGTTTCGTCCAATTCTGAGAATATTTCCAGACTAGCTTTTCTGGAATACAAAAACAGCAGAAAACAGGAACTGGCACTTCGGCATCTTGTTAATAGGTTAGTCCCAGAAAATGTATAAAAGTGATATAAAGTAGATGCAAAACATGTAGCAATTGGTATAAAATAAGCATGGAACATCAAAAATTATAGATACGTTTGAGACGTATCACCGCACATAAATAGTCATGGACTGTGCAGCTTATGTTTTGATACTCTAAAATATTTCTATCAAGTTCACTCAAAATACACGGGGGCTGGATAGTCCTAATTTTACAGCATGTTGCTTCATACACCCCGCTCAACAGGCTCGGGGGCTGCATACGTGTAAACAAATAATGTACAATAATCACAAGTGTTGCGTTTTACACTTTGGAGTTACTTCCCATACACATAACCTACTCAACAGGTTCTTCCTTGGGTTCAGTCCATTTTTCCTCCTCCTTCAGCACACGATGGATTAGGACCAGTGCGTCCACTCGTGTCTCTTGGTAGTGCTCCTCCATCGGCACAGGACCACCACCTGGTAAGGGTGCGGGTCCCATCGCAATCTTTTTCAAATCAAGGTGCGGAAGGTGCGATCGCACAAAAGCAAGAGCAACATTAGCTCCGCTAATCAGTTGCTCACGCACAAACTTCTTGATCGCCTTGCCTTTTCGAAATTTCTTCAGCAAAGCCACAAGGCCCTGTGGTTGCTCATTCAAAGGAAACAAAGCTTCGTGGACTCGAAATAAAGCCAGCCTACAAGTCTCCAGTCGAATGGCTGTGCGCCAAGCACGGTCTAGAAGCCTTACCAAAATAGCACTCTTCTCCCTATCTGACTAGAAGGGGTGGGCGGAGTACTCAGTGCTACTCGCATGACCATCGAGTCGATCCTGAATTCGTGCCTCCTCCTTTATTGGGTCAGAACAAAACCTGCGCAAAAGCAAAGGGCTCATCATCGCCCAGTTGAGTCACCTTGCTAAGAGGAGATCTCGATGATTCAAAAATGTCTTACATTCAAGTTGCAGATTTATTCGCTCCAACTCCTCAAGCAAAAAGGCTTCACGCTCTGTAGTTGAGGATGACCTCGACTGCAACTCAGCATACGCATTTTGCGTTTCCTTCAGCTCGCAAGTAACTTCGGAAAGCTTTTGATGAAGAAAGTCCATAATTTTCTGGTCATTAACGCTTCGTGACATCGAAGAACCGTCCACAACAGGGCCAGTCGATGGTTTAGAAGCTCGGTTCTACAGTCAGAATAATTCAACGCATAAGGGAGCATAAATGAATTCAAACAAAAGGCTCGGGGGCTGCGCCTCCCGATCACTGAAGTTCATGTTTCATAATAAGACATATACGATGTCTGATAATTTACATATAGCAAAAGCAAAGTGACGCAATTCCTAGACCTAGTCAAACAAAGGGGTCACTGGCTAAGTCGTCGACTTCTTGGAGGAAGTTTTCTTCGCCTGGACCTTGGCTGCCCTTTCTTCAACAGTTGTTACCAGCTGTTGGGCATATGTTTTGGCGGCTTCCATCCAAGTGCCGAGCCCGACGGTTTTGCCATCAGGACCCCGTGGAAACTTCTTTGTGGCTGTGTCAAAATCTGCCTCGACTCCGTGCGCGAGCAACATGAGAAAAGTAGTCTGAGCACCACTTACCATTTGCTCGCGACTGAACTCAGCAACGGCAGTCCCTTCAGGCTTGAATAGATCAACCAGCTTTGCAAAGGAAGATGGTAGCTCCTCGCCGGGGAAGAAGCTGCCATGAAGGGCACCTAGGGCACTCGCCGCCTGCGTTAGCATTTCCCCTGCTCAGCTACTGGTGGCCTCCGAGACAGCCACACTTTCATCAAGTGAAGTGCCAAGGCTCTGCTTGCCAGTAGCAGTTGGGCCATCCATCACGCCTAGCATAAGGGTAAAATAATCAGCACCATGTATCATAAACCTCAAACATCTAAGGAGCAGAGCAAAAATTCTTACCAGTTAAGCTGGTGCTGGCGGCAGAGAGTCGACCAATCGCCGACTCCTCTCTAACTTCGGCTGTTTTCAGCCTCTTCTCCAGATCGGCCACTCGACGGGTGGCGTTGTTCAAATTTTTTGCCGCTTCAGTGGCGGCCTCTACAAAAACAGATGCACGTGATTAGTAGGCTGTAAGAGAAATCACTCTCAACAGGTGGTGATAGCATAAAAAGATACGCACTCTTTGCAACTTCGAGTTGCTGCTGCAGGGTTGCGGCTTCAGTCTCCTTGTGCACATACTGGGCACCAGCCTTCAGCAACTCTCGCACAAACGCCTAAGTACACGACATGGGCAAATTCACAACTCAATAACTGAGTATAGGCAAAAAAAAAATCGCATTTGATTCAAACTTTGGCAAGCGCAAACTTACGTGTTCCAAGAAGGAAGAAGTCGACGCAGGGACACCTGCAGCTGCAGCTCCACTCTCAGTTGCTGCAACCTCCGGCTGGGGTGGCGTGGCTGTGGCTGTAGCGGCGGGAGTGAAAGGACATTTTTGTATCCCTTAGTTTTGTGTGTTAGTTAACAACACATGTGATAGTTTTAATCTGGTGTTAAGTGTTTGCAGGTTTTAAATGTGTCCAGCACATGTGCATCTACACCAAAAAGAGAAAAGAAGCTTTTGGAGCCTTTTAGGCCGGAGTATCCGGTCCCCAGGACCGGAGTCTCCGGACTCAGAGGTTTCTGGCCTCTGTGCAGAAAATGTGCTCAGCCTCTGGTGGGGGCCGGAGTTTCCGGCCCCAGTGACCGGAGTTTCCGCCCCCAGGCCGGAGTTTCCGGCCTCCAGGACCGGAATGTTTGCTGAGCCTCGCTTGGCCGAAAAGATGTTCAGCCCCTGGAGGGGGCCGGAGTATCCGGCCCCAGGAAACCGGAGTTTCCGCCCCAAGGCCGGAGTATCCGGCCACTAGCACCGGATACTCCGGTGTGAAGAGAGCTGCAACGGCTAGTTTTTCAGGGAGGGGTATAAATACCCCTCCACTCTCCTCCAGCCAGCAGCTCGACCAGAATACAAGATCCCCATTGTTGCAAGCTCAAGAATCACTAGATCTCCCAATCCCTCCACCCAAACTTGTTGATCTTTGGAGGATTGAAGGAGAAGGCCCCGATCTACATCTTCACCGAGCCGTTTGTCATTTCCCCCTCATTCACTTGAGGGACCATTGCTAGGGTTTCCACTAGGAAAACCTAGCCCCCTATTGTACTCACTTGATTGTCTTTGTGACAGATTGTAGCTGTTTGGGAGCCCCCAATCCTTTGTGGGTTGTGCCCCAAATCGTTGTTGTAAAGGCTCCGGACTCCGCCTCGAAGGTTTCCGATAGTTGAAGTGAACCAAACCTTTGTGGTGCGGTTCACCGGAGAAGAGGGTGAGGCCTTTGTGGCCGTTGAACCATTGTGTTGGTTCACACCTCTCCAACGAGACGTACTCCCCTAAAAAGGAGGAACTCGGGATTACATCCGTGTCTCCGCGTGCTTTGACTTCGGTTACCTCTATCCTTGTTTACCGCCTTATTATATCGTGCTTAGTTGCTAGCTTGTCATATAGGTAAATTCACCGTAGTTGCATATCTAGAGAATTTACCTTTTGTGTCAAGCCTAAATTGAAAAAGACTAAAATTGGAGTAGCACCTATTCACCCCCCCCCTCTAGGTGTCATACCGATCCTTTCAATTGGTATCAGAGCTAGGCTCTCTTGTTTTGGGTTTAACCGCCTAAGAGAAGTATGACAAAGTGAGGATGAGGCCGATCTTGCCAAGGCCAAGGAGACCATGGCATCCATGGCCGATATCAAATCGTTGGAAACAACATTGACATCGTCCATGAATGACATGAATGTCAAATTTGATGAGTTGCGTGACATGCTCATGAAACTCACAAATGCCAAGGTTTCGGAAACCATCCCACTAGAGGGCATCTCTAACTCCGATGAAGGTGATTCCGAGGAGGGTAAAAAGAAAAATGAGAAGGGGTGGAAACCACCTCCGGATCTAAACCACTCCTCCTCCTACCAAGCATGAAGATGGGAAGGAAGAGTACCATAACGTTCCGGGATGGTACCCTATCGACCCACCTATCACCACCCGCATAAACCCCATTGGTCCTCCACCTAAGCTTAATGCATTAGCCTTTGCTAGTTGGCAACGCTCAATGAAATCTCATATTAACAGTGCCTCTATCGAGCTTTGGAGGATCATTGAAGAGGGTACAAGGTTGCGGATCCAAGCAATGTGACAAGAAGAGAATTTGCCGAAAAGCAACTCAATGCCTCCGCACTCCATATGATTGAACTTTCAGTGGGTGAAAGTGACAAGCATTATGTTCTCAATGCCTCCACCGCCAAAGAAGCTTGGAATTGTCTTGAGGTTGCATTTCTTGGGAATGAAAGCATGAAGAGAAACCGATATGAGTCTTTGAGCAATGATGCCGAAGGATTCTACATGTTTGACAATGAGACTCATGAAGACATGTATGGAAGACTCAAGACTCTTGCAAAGGCCTTCTTTGATGTGGGGGCAACCTATGTGGATGATGCTTATGTCAAGAGGAAGTATGTGAATGCTCTCTTGCCTTCCGAGCCCATCGAGGTGAAGGCCATTCAAGGAAGACACAACTACAACGAAATGACATCCAATGAAGTTATGCAAGAAGTGCAAGCCTCCAAGGTTGCCACCAAGAATGCCGAAGATAGCCGTGCTAGGGCCATGGGGATGAAACAAGGCCCCTCACTTGCTTTGAAGGCCAAGGTGGTATGTCTTGATGAGGTTGAAGCGTGCCCAAGCAACATTGCTCCAAATGATCTTGAACCGGCTCTAAATGGTCATATAGCTCTTGCCACAAGAGAGTTTTGGCAAGACCCGGCAAAAGCTAAAGCCAAGGTTGATAAAGAGAACAACTCAAGTGGGAAGAAAGAGCTAGCCTCAAAGTGGAAGACGTGCTACAATTGTCATGACAAGAACCACTACATAAGAGAGTGTCCTTATGAGAACCGAGAGCAAAATGGTGGGAAGCTCATCCCCAAGGACCATTCAAAGTTGATCCAAAAGAAGCCCGCAAGACCAAGGAAGCCTTTCTTCAAGAAGGCACCAAGAATTGTGTTGGTGGCACAAGAAGAATATGCCACAAGTGATTCCGAAGATGAAGATGCACCTACTAAAGAGGTAGCCGCATTGGCTATTGTATCAACTTCATCATCTTCTCTCTTTGAATCCCCCAATGAGAACTTCTCCACCAACAACGCTCGTTGCCTCATGGCTAATGTCACCGAGGTATCATCTCCTTCTCCCAAGACTATGCATGAAATGAGTGATCAATCTAGTCTTGTGATTAAGAAAGAACTTGTTGCTTTCGATACGTTCATGACTAACTTGCAAGGTGAAGCTAAGGAACATGTTGAGTCTCTCATGAGACAACTATGTGCGGCCGAAGAACTTCTTCAAGAAAAGAGTAAGATTGAGAGAGAGGATTCTCTCACCATTGCCTCTTTGAATGCTTCCGTAGCATCCTTGAATGCCTCTCTTGATGAAGAGAGTGAAGAAAGATGTTCTCTTGAGGAAAGACTTGAGTCTCTTGATGCTAAAAATGATGATATCATTAATAAAATCATTAAGGATAGAGATCATGTTGTTGCTAAATATAAAGTGCTTAAAAAGGAGAAAGTTGAACTTGGGGTTGCTAATGCTAGACTTCTTGAGGGTATGGAGAAGCTTGACAAGGCTCACAAGGCCTTGGAAACAACTCACTCCCTTTTAGTCAAGTCTCATGAGCAACTTCAAACTCAACTTTCTAAATCTAGCTCAACTAGCATATCTATTCTTCCTCGTGTTCATGAAAATGTTATTGAAGAAAATGTTAGTGCCAAGACCTCTATTCCCAAAGTAAAGATAAGGGTATTGCTTACTTATTTGAGCAAAAACCACACAAAGGGAAGGAGGGTCTTGGTTATGTAGCCGAGCCCAAGAAGAAAGTGGGCAACAACAAGAAGATCAAGACCAAGCCCGCACAAGCCGAGACTTCCATTGCGGGTGGTAGTGCCACAAGGGGCAAGACCACTCGTAGTGACTTTGCGGGGCATAACAACCCCAACTATATTCTTTATGTTGATTATTATGGGGATGTTTATGCTCAATATGTTGGTCCATATGATGGTTACATTGATTACTCTATTTGGGTTCCTAAGACCCTTGTTGCTAACCAAAGAGGACCCATTGAGAAATGGGTACCTAAATCCAAGCAATGATTTCTTGTAGGACTATGCTTCCGGTGGATCTAAATGGGTGGTTGATAGTGGATGCACTAGTCATATGACCGGAAGCAAGGAGATTATGACGGATTGAGACCAAATCTAGATTATACAATAACCGTCTCTTATGGTGATAATTCAAAAGCTGAGGTAAAGAGTCTCGGCAAGGTGGTAGTTGCAAGGGATATCACCCTTGTAAATGTCATGCTTGTTGAGTCTCTAGGTTACAATCTTATGTCCGTTCGTGCTCTTAATAAGATGAACTTTGATGTCCATTTTACTATTGATATGGTGGTACTCTTGAGGAGCAAGACTCTAAAGGTCATGTTCGTTGGGTATGTTGAAAATGAGTTGTTTGTGGTAGACTTTTCGGGGTCTACCAACACTCAAGCAATATGCCTATTCGGAAAGGCCGACGTGGGGTGGTTGTGGCATCGCCGCTTGTCCCATGTCAACATGAGAACTTTGCAAAGTCTTCACAAGGGTGGCCACATTCTTGGACTAAAAGACAATGTTTCTTTTTCCAGAGATCGTCTTTGTAGGGCTTGTGTTGAAGGAAAGATGCATGATTCTCCCCATCCGGGCAAGACCATTATTTCATCAACGAGGATTTTGGAACTTCTTCATGTTGATCTCTTTGGTGCCGTGCCTCAACCTAGTCTTGGTGGGAAGAAATATTGTTTGGTGATTGTTGATGACTATTCAAGATTTACTTGGGTTTATTTCTTCAAGACGAAGGATGAAACCCAACAAACCATCATCGACTTTTCCAATATTGTTCAACGCCAATACAATGTCCCTATTTTGGTCATTAGGAGTGATAATGGCTCCGAGTTCAAGAACTACACCTTAAATGAGTTTCTTAGTGAAGAGGGGATTCGTCATCAATATTCCGCTGCATATACCCCTCAACAAAATGGTGTAGCCGAAAGGAAGAACCGGACTCTCATGGATATGGCAAGGTCTATGTTGGCGGAGTTTAAGTCTCCGCTATTCTTATGGGCCGAGGCTATCTCCACGGCGTGTCACTCATCTAACCGGTTATTCTTTCGTGTTGGCAAGAAGTTTACATCTTATGAGATGCTCACCGGCAACAAGCCCAATGTCTCCTACTACCGAGTTTTTGGTTGTAAGTGTTTCTATAAGAACAAAAGTGTTCGTTTGTCTAAATTTGAATCTAAAGCTTTAGAGGGTGTTTTTGTTGGTTACGGTGCCGAATCTCACACCTATAGAGTCTATGACAAGACCGTTGGGAAAGTCATAGAATCTTGTGATGTGAGGTTCGATGAGAATGACGGCTCCCAAGTGGCGCAATTTCATGTTTGTGATGTAGATAATGAGGAACCTCAAGAAGCAATAAGAAGAATGGGGGTTGGTTTCCATCGCCCCATTGAAATCCGTCATGAGCCTCCTCAAGCAAGTCCTAGCTCCACTCATGTGGAGAATCCATCATCACAAGTTGAAGTTGCACCTTCTATGGAAGCAAATGATGCACCTATCCAAGAACAAGTTCAAGGCCCTCCTCAAGTTGACCAAGAGGCTATTCAAGAACCAAGTTCTCCTATTGTCAACACTAGCCAAGGTCAAGACCAAGATCAACCCTCTCCTTCTTTTGTTGAAGATGAGCTTCAAGATGATCAAGGTCAACAATCCGGTCAAGACGGGGACTCAAATGATCAAGATGATCAAGCCGAAATTCCTCGCATCAATGAGGATATCGAAACCCGTCGTATAGCAAGAGTCAAAAAGGATTGGAGAAGAAAGAGTCTTCATCTAGAGAATATCATTGTTAATGTCAAGAACAAGGTCACCACAAGAAAACAATTGGCAAATTTCAATGAACATCAAGCTCACATCTCTATGGTGGAACCAAAGAAAGTCTTTGAAGCTCTTGAAGATCCGGATTGGTTGGAAGCCATGCATGAAGAACTCAATAACTTCAAGCGCAACAAAGTGTGGAATCTAGTGGAGAAGCCAAAAGATTGCCTCAATGTTATAGGCACCAAGTGGATATTCAAGAATAAGCAAGATGAGCATGGAATGGTTGTGAGGAACAAGGCAAGATTGGTAGCTCAAGGGTTCTCTCAAGTTGAAGGCATTGATTTTGGAGAGACCTATGCTCCCGTGGCTCGCCTTGAGTCCATCCGTATCCTTCTTGCATATGCATCACATCATAATTTCAAGTTGCAACAAATGGATGTGAAAAGTGCCTTTCTTAATGGTCCTTTAAAGGAGTTGGTATATGTTAAGCAACCTCCGGGATTTGAGGATCCACACTTCCCTAACCATGTCTACAAACTTGATAAGGCGCTCTATGGTCTCAAACAAGCACCTCGTGCTTGGTATGAGCACCTAAGAGAGCTATTGTAGACCGTGGCTTTGAAGTGGGGCAAATCGATCCCACTCTTTTTACCAAGAGGGTTAAAGGGGAGCTTTTCATATGCCAACTTTATGTTGATGATATCATATTTGGCTCTTCTAACAAAGCTTTTAATGATGAATTTTCAAAGCTTATGACCGATAGGTTCGAGATGTCCATGATGGGAGAGTTGAAGTACTTCCTTGGTTTTGAGATCAAGCAATTGAGTGGAGGGACCTTTATCTCTCAAGCCAAATATATCCAAGACATGCTCAAGAGGTTCAAGATGCAAAATGCTAAAGAGAAGAAGTTTCCTATGGACACCAAGTGTCATCTTGAACTTAATCCAAAGGGTGATAAGGATGTTGATCAAAAGCTCTATCGTTCTATGATTGGTTCTTTGCTTTATCTTTGTGCATCTAGACCCGATATTGTGTTGAGTGTAGGAGTGTGTGCAAGGTACCAAGCGGCTCCCAAAGAAAGCCACCAAACGGCGGTTCTTCGAATCTTTCGATATTTGGTTCATACCCCAAGGTTTGGTTTGTGGTATCCTAAAGGCTCAACTTTCTCTCTTGCCGGTTACACGGATTCGGATTGGGCCGGTTGCAAGGATGATAGGAAATCAACTTCCGGGGCTTGCCAATTCCTTGGTAGGTCCTTGGTGAGTTGGTCTTCTAAGAAGCAAAATTGCATATCTCTCTCCACCACCGAAGCCGAGTATGTGGCGGCCGCTAGTTGTTGCACTCAATTGTTGTGGATGAGGCAAACTTTAAAGGAATACGGTGTCCATTGTGACAAAGTGCCTCTTTTATGTGACAATGAAAGTGCTATCAAGATTGGTCACAACCCGGTGGAGCACTCAAGAACGAAGCATATTGAGATTCGCTATCACTTCATCCGTGATCACATCATCCGGGGTGACATTGAGCTTGGCTATATTCCCACGAAGATCCAACTTGCCGATATGTTCACGAAGCCACTTGATGAAGCAAGGTTCACTTATTTGAGGCATGAGCTAAATATCATCGATTCGGGGAGCGTCGCTTGACTATCTTGCATACACACCTATTTCTTGACTATCTATTTGGTTTAGGTGTAGGCATGGACATAGGGGGAGTGCGGTCCTAATCCATTGGACTATCCCTCCCCCCATTATGCCGATAGTAAGAACTCATTTTGTCTCTATATGTTCATTTTATGAATTGTGAGCTTAAAATGACGAGTAGTGGCCGTGAACCCAAGATATATCTTCGCGGTGTCACACCACACACTCATACATGGTGGCCTAGGCCACCGCCCTCTTCTTTGTGAAGAGTTGATCTTATTTGGTCTTTTATTGGATTTTATTGCCTATCCGTTGTTCTTTATGGAAAACACGCTCAAATGATGATTCTTATTTGATTTTTGTGCCTCTTACCAAGTTTGAGTGTGAAGTACCATTTCAGTGACTTTGTGTCTTATCCCAGGCCTATCTTATCCCAAAGCTTGCTCTTCTTGCATCCTTCATGTCCAACAGAAAAAAATCCAGCATTTTGAGTTGGTGGGGCCGGATAATCCGGTGCATAAGGCCGGATAATCCGGTCTGACAGAAGTATCCGCCCTAAACCCCGGAATCTCTGGCTCAGGCCGGAGACTCCGGTGTGTTTAGGCCGGATACTCCGGTCCGGCAGTTTCGCAGGGATCTTAAAGGGGATCGGGGTGGGAGTTGTATTCACAACTTCCTCACACCCCCGACCCCCATCCACTCCCCTGCCGCCGCCACCACCTCGAAGTGCTGCTCCGGCTGCTCCCCGCCGCCGGAATCCGCCGTGCCTCCGGCCTCCTCCTCCTCACCGACGCTGGGGACCTTCCTCTCCTCCGTTTGGGCTGCACCATGGACAAAAAGGGTACTCACTCTCTCTCCCTAGGTTTTCTTCTCGATCTAGGTTTGGAGAGTAGTTCCCTTAGTTTTTCTTGGTGCAAAACCTTTTAGATGGCAAGGTGTATCCTAGAAGTAACCCTAGAATTATTTGCACAAAGTTCTTGAACTAAATCGAGGTTTCCCCTCTCAGGGGCCGGATAATCCGGTGTTGCAGGCCGGATTCTCCGGTCTGGACCGGATAATCCGCCCCTGAGGCCGGAAACTCCGGTGTAGATCAAGATTTTAGTGCCCAGAATTCTTTAGTTACTTCTTCTTTTTGTTCCTGGACATGCAAGCTTATCTACATGCTTTCCTACTACTCTGTTTCTCACAGGTGCTCTGAGGACTAAGGCCTCCGTCTCAAATCCTCACAAGGTTTCAAGGAAAGAACGTAGTCAAACAAGGGACAAGCTGTTGTTTGATAGCAGCGCTGGTCGGTTGCGTCAGCAGAGTGCCATAGATGAGGAAGCCACAAGGCATGCTGCCCTAGGTGGGTTCGATGATGAAGAAGAGGCCGAGAGAGCCCATTTTGATTCCTTGACCACAGTTTTGGGTATGGGGAAGCTTGAGTTCCGCCGGATGAGATCTCAGTCCTTCTTTGACTTGCCGCCCAACACCAATGATCCTAACTTTCCAAGGAAAGAGCAGCAGCTGATTATGCATGAGATTTATGCCCGTATTGAGAAACATGTGGTTTGTGAGCAAAAAGTGTTGAGTCTTGATGCCTTGAACTTGAAGCCGTACTTTCAAGAGGCAGTGTGGATTGTTCGGAAGCTTGGTCTTGAGAAGCTTATCTCCACTCAACAAGGCTATGATATTCAGCTTATTCATCAGTTCTTCGCCACAGTTGTTTTTGATCATGATGAAGAAGTCACAATGACTTGGATGACCGGTCCTCACAAGTGCACCTCCAACTTTGTGGAATTTGGACAGTTTTTGGGCTATGTGTTCAAGGGGGCTACTACCCCAGTTGGGAAGAGGATGCATGTGGAAGGGGTCGCCTACAACAAGCGTCGCTTGCGCCCTTTATACTCTGTGGCATCATCGGTTGGCTCTAATCAAGACCTCCTCCCCACCTTCAACATTTTTCTTCGCATGGTTCGGTTTAACCTTGCTCCTCAAGCCGGAAATGTGGATGCCATTCGAGGAGGACTTGTCAATCTCCTTTACCATGCTTACAAGGTTCAACAGGCCGGTCCGAATTGCAAAGGTCAAGAAATTGATGTCATGGATTTCATCAAGTGTGAGTTGCTTTGGGCCATTTTTGAGCATAAGAATCCTTTGTACGCACCATACATCATGAAGCTCATCATTAAGAAGGTGCCTTCCGTTGATGTCTCTCGCCTCACCAAGCATCCCAAGGGCACTCTCCGCCAATTGAGCAAGCATTCCAAGCAGCCGTCTTCCTCTCATGCACCTCCTCCACAATCTAGTGATGAGGAGGCGGCGACCGAGGCCCCAATGCCTAGAAGGAGAAGCAAGAATGCCGACCCTCCATCTTATCTTCAAGGAAGGGCTGAAGTGAATATGGAAGTGAGCAAGCTATCTTGGTGGAAAAGAAAATTGCTTTGCATGGAGTTGCACTTCACAAGGAGAACCATGGTTCATATGTGAGAGAGAAGCACATCATTGACAACCAACAAATCATGATCAAGGAGTTGCGCAAGCTCAACAATGGTAGTGTCACTCCTCCTCCGGAAGAAGATGAAGATGGGAATCCTATTCTCTCCTCCTCGTCCGCCGAGACTCTCTCATATAGCAAATGGAATGAAGACGTCTTTCCTTGGTCCGATTATGCGGATGTGACCTCTTTGCCATCATCTTCTCGCAACACCGGCAAAGCTCCCATGAACATTTCAGATGAAGACTACAATGGAGAAGGGGATGGTGATGAGGACGGTGAAGACTCCGAGTGATCTCCATGGGTTACGTTAGTAATGCTCTTTTCCCTTTTTGGCGTCTCGATGCCAAAGGGGGAGAAGTAGTTCTATTAGATTCTCTCCGTGGGATTTGCATGGGTCGGACAGCATGGGTCGGACACAAGCATGTGCTTTTTATCATTCTTGTTGCGCTTGTGTCCCTTTATGTTATTTGGAACTTTTATTTGCATCTTATGTGTTGAGAACTATGGATGTTATCTATGTGAGTGTAAGACATATGGATTTCTTATTATGTATGGTTGAGCCTACATTAGTGTGCTATGGTTTATATGGATGTTATCTACATTTGTATGCACAAGGTATGGTTTTATCCTAGACTCAACCTATATTGTGATATGTCCTTTTGGGAAATGTGGTTGTTTCCATATCATGTTGCTATTTGGTTAAGACTTGTCTCTCTATGTGTGTGCTTATGCATTCCAAGGTAATTGTTTATATGCACACATCTAGGGGGAGTATCTCCTTTTGTTAGACATGATATGATCTTGTTTTTTATCGCAAATCCTTGTGTTGTCATCTAACACCAAAAAGGGGGAGATTGAAAGGACATTTTTGTATCCCTTAGTTTTGTGTGTTAGTTAACAACACATGTGATAGTTTTAATCTGGTGTTAAGTGTTTGCAGGTTTTAAATGTGTCCAGCACATGTGCATCTACACCAAAAAGAGAAAAGAAGCTTTTTGGAGCCTTTTAGGCCGGAGTATCCGGTCCCCAGGACCGGAGTCTCCGGACTCAGAGGTTTCTGGCCTCTGTGCAGAAAATGTGCTCAGCCTCTGGTGGGGGCCGGAGTTTCCGGCCCCAGTGACCGGAGTTTCCGCCCCCAGGCCGGAGTTTCCGGCCTCCAGGACCGGAATGTTTGCTGAGCCTCGCTTGGCCGAAAAGATGTTCAGCCCCTGGAGGGGGCCGGAGTATCCGGCCCCAGGAAACCGGAGTTTCCGCCCCAAGGCCGGAGTATCCGGCCACTAGCACCGGATACTCCGGTGTGAAGAGAGCTGCAACGGCTAGTTTTTCAGGGAGGGGTATAAATACCCCTCCACTCTCCTCCAGCCAGCAGCTCGACCAGAATACAAGATCCCCATTGTTGCAAGCTCAAGAATCACTAGATCTCCCAATCCCTCCACCCAAACTTGTTGATCTTTGGAGGATTGAAGGAGAAGGCCCCGATCTACATCTTCACCGAGCCGTTTGTCATTTCCCCCTCATTCACTTGAGGGACCATTGCTAGGGTTTCCACTAGGAAAACCTAGCCCCCTATTGTACTCACTTGATTGTCTTTGTGACAGATTGTAGCTGTTTGGGAGCCCCCAATCCTTTGTGGGTTGTGCCCCAAATCGTTGTTGTAAAGGCTCCGGACTCCGCCTCGAAGGTTTCCGATAGTTGAAGTGAACCAAACCTTTGTGGTGCGGTTCACCGGAGAAGAGGGTGAGGCCTTTGTGGCCGTTGAACCATTGTGTTGGTTCACACCTCTCCAACGAGACGTACTCCCCTAAAAAGGAGGAACTCGGGATTACATCCGTGTCTCCGCGTGCTTTGACTTCGGTTACCTCTATCCTTGTTTACCGCCTTATTATATCGTGCTTAGTTGCTAGCTTGTCATATAGGTAAATTCACCGTAGTTGCATATCTAGAGAATTTACCTTTTGTGTCAAGCCTAAATTGAAAAAGACTAAAATTGGAGTAGCACCTATTCACCCCCCCCCTCTAGGTGTCATACCGATCCTTTCAGGGAGTCGCCGGGGTAGGCGGCTGCTCTGGAGGCAGCGTCCGTGCAGTGGACGCTGCGCTGCTCTTTTCCGCCGTAGGTGGCGGAGGCATATCCTCATCGGAGGAAACACTGTTTCACACATTATAAGTATACAAGGTGATATTATTCATAACATGACAAAGAAAGTGCACATAGTACTTACTCTTCAGTGAGGTCGCACAATCGACCAGGCGCAAGCACACCCATGCTCGGGCGCGATTTCTTCGGTGGTCGAGGAGGAAGCGAGCGAATCGGAGGAATTTCGAGTGGCGCCGTCATCGACTCCATCTTGTCTTCCTCCTTTTCCTCCGAGTCAGCTGTATCCTCCTCGTCGCGTGACCGCTTTTGCTTGCCCTGCACCTCAGCATCGCCCTCATCGGCTTCTGGCGTGTGTGCGGTGGCGAGTGAAGCCATCTTATCATCAGAATCTACCTCGAGTGGCTCATTGTCTGGGACTGGGCCGCTCTCTGGCAGGGGAGGCATCGACTCAAACATCTTGTGACCCTGCACACATAAACAACAAAAGATTCAACATCACACATGCATAACATATCAACTGAGATGTAGTATCAATTGTTACCTCTGGCAGAGGGTTGCTGGTCTCATAAGGAGGCACAGGCGAGTTCATCTCGCAGGGATCTTCATCGGTAAGCTTGGTAAGGCTCCTTACCACTTCTCCGCTTCCGCATCAGATAGCTCCACTGCGCGTGAGCGGGTTGGATCAGAAGCCCCACCATATGCCCACAAAGCGTGCACTCGGGCTCGGAGCGTCTGCACTCGCCTCTTGGCCATAATGGCTAGCAGATGGATCCCTGTGACCTCTCGACCAGCAGTGGTCTGAAGCTTCAACACCTTCTCCATCAGAATGTCAGCCTCTTCGGCTTCGACTCCGGTCGGCTGGGCGATCCATGATGGCCTCTTCTTCACCAGGGCGTCTGCGTCAAATGCGGGCAACCGAAGGTTTGGTCGCCAATGGTCACATCCTTGATGTTGAACCACTTCTGGCGCCATCCTTGCACAGATTCCAGAAAGTTGATCCTGAAGTACTCGACATCAGGTCGAGCTTGTACTCCAAAACCACCTGGTCCCTTGGTGCTGTGCTGGCGCTTGACGTTGAAGATGCGGCGGAACAGACCAAAGTGGGGTGCGACGCCCAAGAAGCACTCGCAAAGGACGAAGTAACACGCAATGTGCAAAAGCCCATTGGGCGTGAAATCGTGCAATTGCACTCCATACACGTGCATCAGTGCACGAAGAAAGTTGTGAACAGGGAAGGAGAATCCCCTGTTCACAAAATCAACAAAGCAGACCCGCTCATTGGGGCCTGGGCACGGGATTACCTCGGCACCGGGGAGACGAACTTCAGAGGTGTCTTCACGGATCAGCCCGTCGTTCCGCAGGCCAGTGAGCATCCTCTTGCTGCAGGTGGATTTGGTCCACGCGCCCTTCTCCCTCTTCAAGCCGCTGGCAGCGGCTCCCGCGGCGCTGTCCGCCGATGCAGCACTCCTGCCCCTTCGGGTGGTAGGCTTCGTCATCGCGGTGGTGGTTGCGCAAGCTTTGCTCTGAGGCAATGGCGATGCGAGAGGAGGAAGAAGAAGTAGCGGCGGCGGAGAGCAAATGGCAAGTAAAAACACTAGTTACGCCGTCGTCCTCTTTTTAACCACAAAAGCAAAAGAATCCGCACCGTCGATGCGAGATCGTGGGCACATAAGCAAATCTAATCGTACATGTGGCAGCCACGGAGGGCAACCGTCGCCGGCCACTCCGTCCACTACGCACGGGAATCTAGGAACTACCATCATGGCCCCGGAGAAATCGTGCCTGAACGGTCAAATCCAGTCCAAACGGCTGTACAATGGGCCCACAAGACGTGTCACGTCCCATCCCTCGCAGCACAGCGGACGCCACCGCGTGTCAGGTGGCGCAGTCGCCATAAAAACGTCATCCCTGACGTCATTGCAGCAAATTTGTTCCGAAAAGATGTCGGGTTCGCCCAAAGCATACTAATCACTCGATTGGTTGTCGACTGCATGGTCACTCGACTGTTTCTACGATCAAATACATATTACTCCATCGGGAGCGTATCAAAAATTTCTTCGACTAAAGATGATCATGACTGGGTGATTCTGAGATTATCCTCCATTACAAGTAATAAAGCACAATCTCGGGGGCTACTCCCATCGGGAGCGCTGGCGCGCACCCGGTAGAATTATGGCTAAAGGTTTTCTTCGACTAACAAATGTAGAGAAAGATGGTTTTGAGATTATCCTTCATTGCAATCAATAAAGCACAATCTCGGGGGCTACTCCCATCGGGAGCGCTGTCGCGCACCCGATAAAATAGTATCAAAGTGTCAGTCGATGAATATATCGACTGCGTTCATATGCAAAATCATACTCGAAACATTCCCGAGTTGCGTCCGTCGCAAATACCTCGGATGCTGCATGCATAGTGCAAAGATAAGACCCACCGAACTTTCGAGCTGGGCTAGGGACCGTTCCAGCAACGTCAATCCTTATATTTTCCGTGTCAGCAGACATGATGAAAAATCCCGACAGACGCGTTGGGTAAAATTCAAAGTTATACTGTAGATCGACTCAGTAAGACCTCAGCGGCCTAGTCGAATCTGACCAGTTTGTTCCAGATTCGAGTCCGGGGACTCGAGTTTGATTGAAAGCTAGTAAGGTGTTACCCAAATGTGTAGTTAACTAGTCCCGATCCGTCGAGTGAACTGGGCCTGCTAAGCTATTATCCCTTGATCATCATAAGCAAAAACCATAGTCGATGAAATACTCGACATAGCCAACATGTGCTATTCATACAGGAATTCCAATTATAGTACTAAAAATATGACGTGCACTTGCGAATGAGTCCGTGCCTGATTCTTCGAGTCAGACAAGTACTCGGGGGCTACTGACAAGGATATACATCTCGAGTACCCTACTGTGAGGGTACCTGGTGCACGTGATGACTAAAAGCCCAACTAGCGAAGATACGACTCGAGGCCCAAGGTGAGAGGCCCAACAAGATGAAGTAACTTCCAAGTTTAGACATAGACATAGTCGGTTTATACTTTCCTTATGTGTAAACTAGGTCGGTTACAAACTCCCGGGACCCAGCCTATTTAAAGGCTGGGAGGGGGGCCGATCTAGGGCCAAGCCATACTCGAACCACCAAAGCTCTTGCGAGATCGTCATCTCGCCGGAGCCACCCTGTAACCCCATAATCTCCAGCGATCAATAACAGACAAGCAGGAAGTAGGGTCTTTACCTCCACCCGAGGGGCCTGAACCTGGGTAAATCTTTGCCTCTGCTTGTCAGCCGACGAAACTACCAGTACTACCACGTTCTCTCCCCATAATCTCAACCCTAGGTCCTTAACCATGGGATTTGATGAGGGTACACCTCTTCACCTGCAGAAGTTAAAGTTCTGTCAAACTTCCCATGCCATTGCTTAGGTGCTTGCTTCAGCCCATACAAAGATTTTAACAATTTGCACACATTTTTCTCTTCACCTTTTACCACAAACCCATCAGGCTGATCCATATAAATTTCCTCTTCCAACTCTCCGTTAAGGAAAGTTGTCTTCACGTCCATTTGATGAACGGAGAGGTTATAGGAGGCAGCCATGGAAAGTAGTACACGAATGGTGGTGAGACAAGCAACAGGTGAATAGGTGTCAAAGTAATCTTCGCTTTCGCGCTGGGTGTAGCCCTTGGCCACAAGCCTTGCCTTGTACTTCTCAATAGTACCATCAGGCCTTAGCTTCTTCTTGAACACCCACTTACAACCCACCGGTTTGCAACCGTAGGGTCGTTCAGATAATTCCAAGTTCCATTAGAAAGAATCGAGTCCATCTCATTATGGACAGCTTCTTTCCAGTCATCAGCATCAGGAGATGCAAATGCCTCTGCAATGGAAGTGGGAGTATTGTCCACAAGGTACACAATGAAATCATCACCAAAGGATTTTTCAGTCCTCTGTCTCTTGCTCCTCTTGGGAGCTGATTCATTGTCATCCTTCTCAAAGACTTCCTCAACATGTGGTTGTTTAGAATGATCAACAGATGTACTAGGTTCAGCAACTATCTCAGAAGAAATTCTAGCAATGCTATGCATATCCTTCATAGGAAACATGTTCTCAAAAAATGTTGCATCACGAGATTCGAGAATAGTATCAACATGCATATCAGCTATCTCAGATTTAATCACTAAAAATCTATAGCAGATGCTCCTCTGAGCATAACCTAGAAAGACACAGTCCACTGTCTTTGGTCCAAGTTTACGTTTCTTAGGAATTGGCACATTGAGTTTCGCCAAACATCTCCAAGTGCGTAAATAAGAAAGTGATGGTGTTCTCCCAGACCACTCCTCGTAAGGGGTCTTCTCTTTATTCTTGTTTGGAACTCTATTCAGGACATGACACGAAGTCAATTAAGTCTCCCCCCACCATGACTTAGATAAACCAGCAGTGTCCAACATGGCATTCACCAAGTCGGTCAGCGTGCGGCTTTTCCTCTCAGCAACCCCGTTTGATTGGGGAGAATAGGGAGGCGTCCTCTCATGAATAATACCGTGTTCCTCACAGAATTCATCAAATATTTTGGAGAAATACTCGCCACCACGATCCGACCTAAGACGTTTGATCTTTCTCTCTAATTGATTTTCTATTTCAGCTTTATAGATTTTAAAGTAGTCCATAGCCTCATCTTTAGTGTGCAACAAGTATACATAACAGAACCTAGTAGCATCATCGATTAAAGTCATGGAATATTTCTTATCACCTTTTGTCAACACGCCATTCATCTCACATAGATCAGAATGTATGAGTTCTAGAGGTGCCAAGTTTCTCTCCTCGGCTGCCTTGTGAGGCTTTCGAGGTTGCTTAGATTGCACACAGCTATGGCACTTAGAACCTTTGGCAATGGTGAAATAAGGAATTAAACGCAAACTGGAAAGTCTACTCATTAAACCAAAATTAACATGACATAAACGAGAGTGCCACACATTGGCATCCGAATCCACACTGCCACAAATATGGTTTACTGACTTATTACAAAAATCTGATAATAAAAAGCGGAACAAGGCTCAGCACTCATACCCTTTACCAATAAATTGTCCAAACTCTGACACAACTATTTTATTGGACTCCAAGACTAATTTAAACCCATCTCTGCATAGAAGAGAGCCGCTAACGAGATTCTTATTCATAGTAGGGACATGCTGCACGTTCGTCAGCTGCACGATCTTTCCCGAAGTAAACTTCAGATCTACTAGTGCCCCCACACGACCGCATACATTGCCACGGGAGATGGAGTAACTCATGGTGGCGAGGGAGAAGACACCATAGAGATTAAACCCAGTGGACACATATAAATTAACAAAAATCTTCATGAAATAAGAAAACCAAACAAATTTTATTTCTGCATCAAGTCAGGTTGCAGAGCGGACCCGAAACCTGGCCCGCATATACCTAAATTAGGCAAAGCTAGTTATAACTTTTCCGATCAGATTTTGCTCGCTTTGAACTAAAAACGCATGTAGCGGGCCGTCGCGGGACGCCGCATGACACTCTTAATCAAGTCCACGACAAGGGCGAATGATTCCACTAGGAAACCAACCGGAACAAACAAACGAACCCAACGAACATTCACCCACTCACCAGCGCCGGAATCCCGAGAATGCCCTGGACCCCGACAGCTCGCCGCCGCCGCCGCACCGCGACTGGTTCTTCCCGCCGGCGCCGCCCTTCCTCCCCTCCACATCCTCCTCCAGGACCCTCGCCCACAGGGGCCCCTTCCCCTCCACCTCCCGCTCCCACAAGCCGTACTCCCTCGCCGACCGCCGCCCGCCCCCGACCCCCCGCTCCCGCTCCCGCTCCCCGCACCCCTCGCCGGAGCAGCCCTCTCCGCCGCCTATACCGTCCGCGCCGCGCCGCCGGTACCCCCGGTACGCGGGCGTCCAACTCGGCGATGCACGGACGCTCCCCGCCGCCGCCGCGGCTGCTGCCCCGCCGGTGCCCGAGCGGAAGTCGCCGCCGGCGTCGCAGGCCGCCCTCCGGTGGTCCGGGATGCTCTCCGCGGCGGTGAGTAACGGCCAACTCACCGTTGTTTGACTTTTGCTGACTGACCGCCGTTGTCTTACACCGGTAAAAACTTCTCCTTTTTCCAGGCCATCCTGCTGTGCTTGGCCTCCCTCCTCCGCCGGAACTTCTCCCTGCACGACCAGGTCCACCACCTGCGGGTAAATTCCTCACCCATCCCACCTTCCCATCACGAAAAGACAACAATTTTACCGTTTACCGATCCTCGTTCCGAACTTCCCATTGTATGTATCAGGGGCAGCTCGCCGCGGCCACCGGGAAGCTGCAGTCATGCATCGTGGCCGTGGACTCGTCGCTGGACACCAGCGGCATGTTCTCGGTCCAGAGCGACGCTGACGACGACGACTCCGTACCGAGCAGGAGCCTGAAGAACTTCTCCCTCTTGCTCTCGCTCTCCGTGCTGTACGCGCCGATAGTGGTCCTCAAGTACATGGACCTCCTGTCCAAGCTCAGGAGGCCGCAGGACTCCGAAGAGGTTGCCATCAACAAGCGGCTGGCGTACAGGGTCGATATATTCCTGTCGCTTCATCCGTATGCTAAGCCCCTGGTCCTGCTCGTCGCCACGATGCTGCTTATTGGCCTTGGTGGACTGGCTCTTTATGGGGTTACCGATGATAGCTTGTCGGATTGCCTCTGGTTATCATGGACATTTGTCGCTGACGCGGGCAACCATGCCAATGCGGAGGGCTTCGGACCTATGTTGGTTTCGGTTTCCATCAGTATTGGTGGGATGTTGATTTTTGCCATGATGCTTGGCCTTGTCACCGATTCAATCTCGGAGAAGTTTGACTCTTTGAGGAAAGGAAGGAGCGAGGTCATTGAGCAAAGCCATACTCTGATCCTTGGGTGGAGCGACAAGTTGGTAATCTTAGAATCAACCTTTACTGATTTCTTTCATGCAGCATACTCTGTTCCTGCCTGGCCGAACTGTTGTTTTCCTTAATTGTTTGAATAATTCTATATCAATAGCTAAGAGCGTAATATGAGAGTGCCCAACTAGTTATATAGTTGCAACTGTTAGATTGCTTATTGCATAAGGGCACTCCTTAGCTACCTACTGAAGTTTCAAGTCTAGAGGCATGTTACAGAAATATGATCAGATCTCCAACTTAGAGTGTGGATGCCACCTGAAGCGTGGTCTTTTTTATTTTATTTTCTGGCATCTGATTTTTCGCCATTTTGGTGAGGAGGAAAAGACTTAATATAGCCAAACTAAGAGTAGAATACAGATGTAGTATTTCACTCTCCCATTGTGTTTTGTGCCCTCAGCTCCTATAAGCAGTATGGTAGGTAGTACTAGTACATACTTGTAGCCAGTTGTATTACGTATATATTTTATAGTTATTTGTTGCGCCTCTCCAGACTAACCTATTTCCCTTTATGGCAATAGGGATCTTTGCTGAACCAAATTTCAATTGCTAATGAAAGTTTGGGAGGAGGGACGATCGTAGTGATGGCCGAGAGAGACAAAGAGGAAATGGAAGCAGATATTGCTAAAATGGAGTTTGACTTGAAAGGAACAGCTGTAATCTGTAGAAGTGGAAGCCCTTTGATTCTGGCTGACTTGAAAAAGGTAAAAATATGATTACAGATTCAGAGACATATTATGATTTTTCCTCTCTTTGCTACATTTCTAATTGTTAATATGCCATCGTGGTATTTTTACAGTAAATAAGAGGATGATTGTGATGTTAATTAATGCATTGTATCCTATTCTCTTATTTTGAACTAAATCTAATCTACCATCATGCGCAAGGTCTCAGTTTCTAAGGCGCGTGCAATTGTGGTTTTAGCTGTAGAAGGAAATGCTGACCAGGTTTGTTCTGCTGATTAAGTTGCACCCTTAAACATGGAATTTGTGCTTACATTATTTGCCCCTTCGTAGAGTGATGCCCGAGCACTGCGAATAGTCTTGAGCTTAACTGGAGTTAAAGAAGGACTAAGAGGTCACATTGTTGTTGAGCTTAGTGATCTTGACAATGAAGTGCTAGTCAAACTTGTTGGTGGAGACCTTGTGGAAACTGTTGTCGCACATGATGTGATAGGTCGATTGATGATACAATGTGCGCGTCAGCCGGCCTTGCTCAGGTTTCTTCTAACCAACAATTTTAAATATATCTCGCTCCTTCAAAAGGAGCTCCTCTTGAGCATTCTGTTTAGTTCTCTTTATTTACTATTGCACTGCGGAATCCCATGTCACTCGAGACATTTTTAGTACAAAGTCTGAAATTTCTTGCACTAGACTCAGAATCTTCGCTTGATTTTAGATGCACATAAGCTATTTAATTCCACTCATAGTTATGCACTTATGCTGTTGTTTGCTCTGGCACTTGCTGGCTTACACTGCTTTCTTTTAGCTCGGACTGCAGATTTTGTGTAACTAATGTAGCTTGTTTGCTCTACATTAGCGACACTGACATGCTTACCTACGTCTACAGTCTACAGAATGCTTATAAATTACCTTACTGGTTGAGCATTTGATTGACTTCAGTAACTACATGTAGTCTTTCTAAATTCTAACTATACCTCCAAACATACACAGATATGGGAAGATATCCTTGGCTTTGAGAACTGTGAGTTCTACATTAAAAGATGGCCTCAGTTGGTCGGAATGCAATTTGAAGACGTGCTGATTAGCTTTCCTGATGCTGTTCCATGTGGAGTAAAGATGGCAGCTTACGGGGGCAAGATTATTTTAAATCCTGATGATTGTTATGTCATGCAAGAGGGTGATGAGGTGATAGTAATTGCAGAAGATGATGATACGTATGCCCCGTCACCATTACCCAAGGTAATTTGTTTATCTTCATAACCCACTGCATCAACTGAATTTTGCTTGTACATTGTGTTTGTTAATAACTTCAACAGTTCGCGGTGTGTTTTTATAGTATTTTTTGTAGCAAGTGACATCTAATGTTATTTTGTGCCTACTGTATTCAACCTTTTTGATTCATCACGATTCTGGAAAATCGGATATTGTCTTAATGCGGGCTGTTAGCTTGTGCTACATAATTTCCTTTAAAAACTTCACATGAACTCTTCCTAAGCACCTTCTGGAAATACTTCTCTCAGAAAAGTTCTGTTATTAGGATAGATGAAGTCTAACACAACCTGATTGCTTTGGCATTAAGATTTGAGAAGTATCCCCCTCACCTTTTGTTCAGTGAGCACCAAAAGTGCAACTGCGTAATACCGTTTTATGCTTTCCAGATGTCAGCTTTGAGGCTTGTCTTCACTTTCTGGAACTATAAAACTATTTATCTTAGCTTCCTAAAATAGTTTAGTATAGACACTGCACATATATAGAAATCCTGTAATGAAGTTTACAAAAGCAAAGTCTATTATTCAGGTTAAAGAAGCTGTTTACATAGACATTGTTCGCCATGAAAGAAACCCTCAGAAGATTCTTCTTTGTGGAATGCGACGGGATATAGATGATATGATTGTGGTAAGCCCATCTTCAAGCCCCTAATTACCTTTTCTCTGTAAACTTGTGCAGGTTAGAAGAGGCTATCCGCCTAAAGATTTTGTTGTTCCAAAGTCTCCAGAAAGAATATTATTTTGTGGTTGGCGCCGTGATATGGAAGATATGATAATGGTAACTTGATTACGGATACAAATTGGCACTCTCATGCTCTTCTGGAATATTCATGTAGATATAATGCAGTCATTTGTAGAACAGAACAGGATTGGGCAAAACTGTACAGAAAGAAGATTTCTTTTTGCTTAATATATAACTTTGTCATACTAATAATATGACCCTGTTGTCCCTTCGGGGACATCCGTTAAAAATATGACCCTGTTATCCCTTTGGGGACATCCGATAAAATTAATGACCCTGTTGTACCAACTCTAGCTTAAAGGAGTAAGCACTGTAAGAATTGTTTCTACATCAACATATCATGCCATTATCAAACAATGTACAGATATGCATCCTGGTAAAAAATTTGCACGGATATGCGACAATAGACCTTTTCTTTATCTCAATTTTAGCCATTGTTCTTTTAGTTTGGCGCAGAACAGGTCAACAACATAGCATAACTTGATTTTAGATATTCAGGTACTGGATGCTTTCCTAGCCCCAGGGTCAGAGTTGTGGATGTTCAATGATGTCCCTGAAATAGACCGAGAAAGAAAGCTAATTGATGGAGGTCTGGACTTCAGTCGTCTAGAAAGTATTACGTTGGTTCATCGTGAAGGAAATGCTGTCATTCGCCGTCACTTGGAGAGCCTCCCTTTAGAATCGTTTGATTCTGTAAGTTGTGATAAGATAAGATGGTTTTTTCTGGATAAAGTACTCTGAAACTTCCTACCAGCTTGATCGCTTGGTCCTTTCATCTGACTGAGCTCCCTATGACATTGCAGATATTGATTTTGGCAGATGAATCTGTGGAAGATTCAGCAATTCAAGCTGATTCGAGATCTCTTGCAACGCTATTACTGATCAGAGATATTCAGGTTCTTCTAGGAATGCAAAATCTTTTGGACTTTTCTTTTGATTTAACTCATCGCTGCAGAAGTGCAGATAATGCCATTTTCTGTTAGATCATGTGCTATTTTGGTTTTTAATCATCTGTCCTCAACTCCTGATGCACCAAGAATATCTTTACATGAACTGACTATATCTCCTGCACCTGTAAATTCTGCAGGCAAAACGACTTCCATACAAGGAAGCTTTCCGAGGAAGCTTCTCAGAAGGTTCATGGATGGGGGAGATGCAACAAGCATCTGATAAATCTGTCATAATCAGTGAGATATTGGATCCCAGGACAAAAAATCTATTATCCATGTCAAAGATCAGTGACTATGTTCTTTCAAATGAACTTGTGAGCATGGCGCTGGCAATGGTTGCGGAGGACCGGCAAATAAATTATGTCTTGGAGGAGCTCTTTGCCGAACAGGTATGGTTCTCGTGCTATTCTCAGATTTTTTTTCCTTCAGAGAACGTTAAGCTTCTATAGCACTCAGATCACATGAAGTATTGGAATTGTAAACCTGACATTACCATAGGGCACTAGGTTAACTTTACCTGTCATTACCTACAGAGAAGGAGATCTCTTCAATGAATATACTCTGACAGTTTTGCTAGTACTGTACACATACATGGTCTCCTCTTGTTCAAAATGCTTGCAGTAAGAACTCTTGTCAGGCTATTGTATCAGCATTACCAAACGTCTTACGCTGCATTTGAACTCTTCCACAGGGAAACGAGCTGCAGATACGACAATCCGACCTGTACCTCCGAGAAGACGAGGAGCTGAATTTCTTCGAGGTGATGCTACGAGCTAGGCAGCGGAAAGAGGTCGTCATCGGGTACCGTCTCGAGGACGCCGAGCGCGCCATAATCAACCCGCCGGACAAAGTCTCGAGGCGGAGGTGGTCGCGCAAGGATGTTTTTGTCGCTATAGCTGAGAAAGAATGAAGTACCTTCAGATCATAGGTCACATGAAAACACATGCCTCACCAATAACTAAGGCGAAACCGACAGTAACAGCAGATGACCGATGCGCACCACGTCTGGGAGAGCAACAACCGCTGGGCGTGAGGGAGCAAAGAATCAAGCAGATAGTAGGATCGATCTAGAGTCTAGATACACCAGGCCACATTTGCACATATATAGATTCAGTTTAATGTATCTTGTCTGAGAAACTTTGGGGGGAACATACATAGATCAACCTCCCTTTGGGGTCTATGTTCTTTAGGCTGTTGTATAGACCACATTGTCTTTAGACTGTTGTAGTACCAAGTGTACATTTCATTTTTGGAAATTCCAACTGTAAATTTGAGAAACAAGAAACTTTTCTAGGTTGGAAGAAGCCTTTTGACCTTTTCTGGTGGTCACAAACAGCTCCCACGTCATTTTTCATGCATGGATTTAAATAATGAAATGGAGGGGAGTACGTTTCAAAAAAGAGAAAAAAAATAGAACCTTTCATTGGATATTCGAAATGGCTTTCAAAATTTGGGTGAAAAAAATAACATTCTCGAATGTCAAAACAATTGGAAGAAATTTGGACATATATCTTTTTTGCCTAAAAAAGGTTGGAAGCAAAAACGAGTTCTTTTTTGCCTTTTTAGAGCCACGGTTTTGTGATCTTGATGTAGCCAACAATGCAATGTATTAGCAAAGTTTTGTAGATTTGCAGAAAAATGTGTATGTACCCACGTAACCACCTTTTTAAAACTTCTTGAAACTTCTAAATAGCATTGCTCGATATTTTAAGAACGACTTCACTAGAGCGGTACCAAAACGCAGCACTCGACAAATGATAAGTTTGTGGCCCATGTTTTTTTTTTTTTGATGATTCAAAAAATGCGCATGTTTTGTTTTTTCTTCCTAGGATGTGACATATGTCTTTTTAATCATGAAACTCTGCAAGCACATAGACATATATGATCGAAAGAAAACATAATTGTGAGCATTTGGTCCCGAGACCACCTTTCATGGACTTTACATCCTTAGTTCGTGATAAAATTGACAAAACTGATCTGAACTCAAACTTCGGCACAAAAGACCTCTCCTAAAAATATTTTTATCTGAGATTTTTTGCAAACGCGAGATGTTTTGCCGTTCTGGTGATTGGGCCGAACGACAAACGCCTCTGCCAATTTACCCAAACGCTAGGAAGGTGCAAACGCCGAAACGCCATTGCGTTTACCGGTGCACAAACGCCAAGGCCATGGCGTTTGCCCTTCTGCACACGAGCGCCAGAATGTTTCGCGTTTACAAAAAAAGTACCAAATCTTGTTAAACTTTGTGAGAGAGTCATTTTATGCCGAAGTTTGCAAAAAAGTTAGATTTTGCTAAATTGCCTCGCTTTGTATCCTTTACTGTAAGCTTGGTAGCTAGCACTAGGAAGCAATCGAGGATCGTTTTGAAAAATGGCTCGGTAGTCAGTGTTCAAAAAACTTATATTATTGAGGGAGGTTGGTCCTAATCAATATTGCGGAGTGGTTATCTTCATGATGTTTCTTTTGGAGATCTCGAAAGGGGTCCAAAAGTGATCGAGTTTGATCAACATATGAAAAAATATTGTCTAGCACCATGGGAGATTTTATGCACTCCGAAGGACCAAGATGTCCTTGATTATCATATTCTTTTTGGATGTAAAATATAAATATCTATTGAGTAAATAATTCGACAAGTTGTCTACGGAGGATGGTATTTGATACTCATTTTTACAAAATAAATATCTGAGTCAAAACCACTATCCATGACCCAAACCAAACCTACAAACTCACCTTTTAGAAAGGGCCTTAGGGTGACTTCTTTTGGGCTTATGATTATGCAGAAACTCCTCAGAAGACTTCTTTTGGGCTTGTACTGTTTTGACTTATTAGTTAGTCTGAGTTGTGAGATGTCTGTAATGCTCCTGGATTTTATATGTGTACTTAATAGAATAATAATATCTTGTTTAACGTGTGGTCTTGCTCATTGTTATCTTGTTTAGTATCCCAGCATGTGCTTCGATCATGTGCTCACATACTGACGTACAAGCTAGCCTCGTGATGAAACACTACGTAGCTAGCTAGCAACGCAATCAACTAGATCGATATGTCCATTGCCAGCTCTCACACACGAACGCTGCCTAAAATTCCAACACGTTTCCCGCTGCCCGCTGCTGCTTGCCTTGTCCGAAAGCGTCGGTAGCAATGTGACGTGGGGTTCGGTAACAAGGGCGTTTGGTCCTGGGTGGCAGTTTGGAGGTAATCTGTCCCAATGACATGTTCTAATTCACGTAACATTTCGCTCCTCTCGTTCAAAAGCTCGGGAAACTGCTCCCGATCAGTTTCTCGGCACTGCACTGCGCGTCGCTTCTGGTGGGCTTCTCGGTGGGAGGAAACTGGACACTTCTTTTGAGCTTATGCGATTTGAAGCCTATAAGCCACGCTAGAAGACCAAAAGAAGTCACCCTTACAAGGGTGAAGGACACTTCCATTTAGTTGGGTTCCTTTTCGTGTTTGAGTGGAGAACGACCAATTGGTTAGATTTTGGAAGGACAAGTGGCTGGGGGTGGAGGGGTGGTGGGGGGATAAGCCCAGCACACTAGTATATCACCGACTTTTCAACAATGTTGAACATGAACCATGCTACAATGGCTGCTTTGAACAATGAATCTGTAGGTCAACTTTCATCGAACATTTATAGTCCAACATGAATATCATCGAACATTCCGCTCATTAGTATTGAATAGTTTCCGATGTTGACCGTTAGGGTTTAGGGGATGGATAAAACATTGATATCTCTTATCTTATGTAGGACTGCAACTGTCTTTTAGTTTGCTCTTTTGTTATGCATAAATGACATGGTTTGGATAAAAGGAAGTTCAGTCTCTTATGTGGATGCTACTCTTGTGTGCGAGTTGGATGTGCATATGTTGCTTGGCACAAATGACCTCCCGTGATTATCATGGAGTTTATCTCCCGGTGGTACGTCGGGACACCCATAGACTTCTTAGTTTTTAGAGTTTTTGTGGTATGGTAGTTTACTATGGTATCTTTGTTGGTCTAGCCCTCTTATGTTTAGGCCTTTGTTTGGAAACTCTTAATAAACTTTGTAATAATTTTGACTAGGTGCATCATTGATGCGAATACCAGGCGTAATAATGCTACATACTCTTGTCACATTAGCAAGAGTTCAGTGCACTACTGTTATTTCATATTTCTGTGTCTTTCATTAAAGGGTGCACACCTAAAAGTGCAAATCCTAAACCATGTGTAGACTAGTAATAAAATAATTACATTCCAGATATCATTGATTCACATGATTCTAAAACGTGGGAATAGGAAAAACACATGACTGCAATGTCAAGGACATTTCAATCCCACATGATTTTTTTCCAAAGAAGTGAGATTTGATGCTAAATTTCATGTAAACTGTAGCTCACAAAATTCCTTAGGAGAACTTCTATACGATACAATCTTATGAATCAAACAACCGACATAAGGAAAGTTTCTAATGATTTTAACCCTCTAAAGTTCCAATGACAATCATATGAAATAAGCTCTAAAATTATAATTTTGTGGATTTAGAGCATGATTCTTTCCGATCACATTTTTTCATGTAATCTTAGAGGTATCACAATTTCTTACGTGCTCCCTCCTTCCGGATTTATAGAGCAGCTAATAAAACCACAAATATAGCAAAATAAGGCGAGCTACATGGAGTAATTAACGTTATATATGTAAGCTGAAGTGGCCAACTGAAACATGCATGCTATCTCAAAATTAACTTAGTAATTAGTCACTTCTGGGTATTGGAACACGAAAAGATAAAGTGTGCATGCATTGTCACATTTTACTATTAATGGGTGACTCAGTCTACACAATATCAAACTTAACCCTCTCTAAATAGGCATACACCCTGCTTTATATTAATAAAGCCAAACGGCCAAACGATACATGGTGTTGAGAAAGCCCTCAAGTGAACAAAATACACGACAAAACTAGTTGAAAACGCTAAAAATGCACAGGTACACCACTAAATGCCACCAATCGAACTTAACCCTAGCAAAGCCGACCAATTAAAACAGTCTTCATGATAGAAAATTCAGTTTACTATATGTCTTTATGGTGAGACATTTGAGAGATTTATTAGGTTCTCAATTACGTTGAATATGCTTTCCTTTTTAGGGTTTTTCGATGAACCTTATTTTTCAAAAGAAGAAAAACAATCACTGTGTATCAAAGAGGACCTAATATGATAAGACCATAGTAATTTTGTGTGTGAAAAATGACATTGCAACCTTTGTGGGCTCATTGCTACTGAAAATATTCTTTTTAGTTTCTTATATGCTCCCCTCCCTCCTTTCGAGTTTATAGAGCGACTAATACAACCCACAACTCCAGCAAAATAAGGAGAGCTGCATGGAGTAATAAACGCGATGTAAACAAGCTTCTCATTTGTCCAACTGAAACACCCGGATGGTTGAATGCTACTCCCTCTGATCCGAATTATGTGGCATGGGATTTCAACTGAGCTAGTACAACCCAGCACGTATAACGTGCGACAATTAAATAGAATCAGAGGGAGTATCTCAAAATTATCCTTATTAATTATCCACTTCTTTCCATTATTTACTTAAGCCACACATGTAAGACTTTACACATATGATTAAAAAACCAGTAACACTACATGCCACCAATAGACCGCTATTTCCTCATAAGCACATTATACTCTCTAGAATTTTCTATTTGCTTGTATGTAATCATATGCCAGATTTCGGATCCGGATATTGGTTACACGTTGCACTTGAGAGGCCTCCACCGAAAAATTTAGAAACATTAGAACACATACACACACACATACAAGAATATATATAAACGTAAACATTCATAAAAGTGACATTAATTAATTTTTGGAGGCATGCGAGTTGTCCTTAAAATTTAGGGCTTTGTTTAAGGATGAGGCATGTCCCAAAAAAGAGACTAATGTAACTTTTCTTACCGAATATAATATAAATTCAGCAATGTGTGTGGTGTGTTATTAAGGATAAATATTGGATTTTGTATAACAAAGACCACCACAATTAGTATTTAGCAACAACAATTGTGGTTATTAAGTGCCCCAACCATGTACTACAAAAATATACTAAATTATTTTGTAGTTTGATAAAAAATGAATTATACAAAAGTATAAAAGTTTAGTATAAATATTATTTATTTTAATTTCTTGTGCATAGATTTTGGGTAACTTCCAAGTAACAAGTCTCTAGATTTATGTGGTTCATCGTAAATACCCATTTTTGTCCATTTCCTCTATTGGGATTAAGGTTCGTTGTTATTCGACTCTTGTCACAGTTGTTTTAATCTCGCTGACTAACTTTTCTATTATCTCGGCCTCAGCATGGCTCCTCTCAGACTCATCACGGCTCCTTCCATGCTCATGCTCATCAAATAGTTTCTTAACCGTCATCTTGACTAGCATTGAGGATTTATCAGTGTTCACACCATTGCTAACAAAATGATTCAATAAAAAGGCACTAGAAAGTGCATACCTTTTCAATCCTTTCCAAGAAATCACTATTGGCAACATCGTTCCAAATGTTCTCATAGATGCTTAAGTGGCTTCTATTTTGTTAAGCTCAGCTTGGTCTTCCTTAATTAGGACATCGATGTAATCCTACTGGTGGGGAGCAATTCTTTTTTTTGAAATTCAAACCAATATATATTCCCAAATGATAACTAGCATATATATTAAGCTAGCAAGACGTCTCATTAAAAACCTTCTATTCCCCTATTCCGTACGTCTGAAACTTGATGCTGCTTTAAGCTCTCATTTGTCTACGATGAAATCAGCTTTCTTTTTCATGTTTTTCCCTCTTTTTCGACAAACAAGAAAACCTGACCTATGTGGCAATGTCAAAGCTACTGACATGTGGGTCCGCCCCTCGTCCATCCAGTCCAGCCCACTGTTCCTCTCCTCTCCTCCCCCCTCGCGGCGGCGCCGGCGGCCTCTCTCTCCGTTTGCCAGCGAACCCTCTCTGCCGAGCACGCCTCCGCTTTTTCTTCCACCGAAGCGCAGCCGCCTATTGGACTCTCCGAGGAATTCACCTCTCACGGCCTGCTCCGCTCTACTGGACTGAGTGGAGATCCTCATCGATTTCGTCTGCCGGTGAGGAACCCTAACCTGCCAAGATTTTTCACTAGTTTGGTTTTGCCGCTCGCAGTACTCTAATCCCTCCAACCCATCCACTTTCTCGCGGATTTGCCTGCTTCCGGCCCGCGGTGTGTAGGCAGATTGGCGAGCGATGGAGATAAACGCGGTCCCGGGGGAGGAGGAGCTGGCGTTCGCAGCCAGCCTGAACCAGGACGACGACGACGCGGAGGACGTCTCGCCGGCGAGCAGGGAGCTGGCCGACATGGTGGAGGCGGCGGCTGCGGCGGAGACCGTGGAGCTGGACGCCGGGGCCGCGGCGCCACCGTCCGACGACCGGACGCCGAGGGACGCGATGGAGTTCAAGTCGTACGAGGAGGTGCTCAACTTCTACAAGCGCTACGCCCTGCGCACGGGCTTCGGCGTCTGCGTCAATAAGTCGTCCTTCACCAAGGCCGGCCTCTGCCGCCGCCTCCAGCTCGTCTGCAACAAGTGGGGCAACGGCAAGGAGGACGCCTGCTACCAGGCCAGGCCGACTGCCAAGACCAACTGCCAGGCCACCATCGTGGCGAGGCTGTGGGGGGACGGCCTGCTGCACCTCACCGACGTCAACCTCGACCACAACCACCCGCTGAACCCCTCGTCGGCGCGCTTCCTCAGGTGCTACAAGACGCTGCCCAGCGGGATGAGCAGAGACCTGGTGGTCAGGGCTGCCAGAGGTGAACGCGTCGCCTCTAACGGCGGCGACTTCGATGCCACGATGCTGCTTGATGATGACTGGGGGCGGCTCAAGATCAGGGAGAGCGATGTTCAGGCCATCAACGGTTTCTTCGCCGAGATGCAGGCCAAGCAGACAAACTTCTTCTATGTCATGGATTTCTACTTAGAGGGCCATCTCAGGAGTGTTCTTTGGGCTGATTCAAGATCCAGGGAGGCTTACCAGTACTTCAATGACGCTATCTGGGTCGATACAACCTGCTTAAGGAATAGGTTTGGCGTGCCACTTGTTTTGTTTCTTGGGGCGAATCATCATGGCCAGCTTGTTTTGTTAGGCTGTGGCTTGCTTTCAGATGAGAGCACTGAGAGCTTCATATGGCTGTTCAAGTCATGGCTAACTTGCATGAAGGGACGGCTTCCAAGCGCCATTATTACTGACGAGTGTGTGGCGATAAAAGCTGCGGTTCGCGAAGTATTTCCAAAAACACACCACAGGATAAGTGATTGGCATATAGTAAGAACTATGTCGGAAAAATTTGATGACTCGGTTAAAACCGAATTGGAAGCTGCAACATATGATTCCTTGAAGGTTGATGAGTTTGAGGCAAGATGGAAGAACACGATCGAGAGCTATGGCCTTCAGGATAATGAATGGCTCACCTTTCTGTATGAAAATCGACACTTGTGGGTCCCTTCCTTCCTGAAAGATGCCTTCTGGGCTGGATTGTCTGTTACTCACCGGGAAAGTCCAGATGCATTCTTTGGTGATTCATTAAGCCAATTAACCACATTGCCGACATTCCTTAAGAACTACACCATTCTTGTACAGAACAAATACAAAATGGAGCAACAGGATGATTTTGAGTCATTAAGTAGCGGCAGGGTCCTTGTATCAAAGTTTCCCATGGAAGAACAGCTATCCAAATTGTACACCTTGAACATGTTTGTGAAGTTCCAGGATGAGCTAAACTCAACCCTGCAGTGTCAAGTTCAGCTGGATGGATCAGCGTCTTCTTTTATAGTTATTGATTTGGCTGCTGAACCAGGCAGAGAAATGATGAATAAAAAGTATGAGGTTGTTCACTGCATGGAGACCAACAGGATGGAATGTAACTGTGGCCTGTTTCAGTTTTGTGGAATTGTTTGTCGGCATGCGTTATCGGTGCTTAAGTGGCAGCAAGTATACGATATCCCCCCTTGTTATGTACTTGACAGGTGGCGGAGTGACTATAAGCAGTTGCATGCTCTGGATAACCCATTGAAGGATCTAGTGTCAAGTAATCATGTTGAGCGGTATGATAATATTTCTTTGCAGTGCCTCCGTCTTGTTGAGATTGGAATGGTTTCAGATGAGAAGTATCAGCATGCATTAAAACTAATTAATGACATGACAAGGACCCTTCTTGATGATAATTTGTGCCGTGAAATAGAGCAGAAACTTTCACCATCTGAACGTGCAATTGTGAACGGTGATAGCCATGCACAGCCTGGTTCATCTGAGGGGGGTCCATCCAAAAAGCGCCGTGGCCGTCCTCCCAAAAAGAGTAAAGACGTAAGCCTGGAGTCCGTATCAAATCAATTTGGAAACAAGGTGTTTCCTTACTTCTAGTCTGTAAACTCTTCCATTAATTTGCTGTTGGTGACTTGGTGCTAATCAAGTTTTATTTGTTGTGTGGCAGGACTCCTTACTGGTATCATCGGCTGTAAGTCAGAAGGATGCTTTACATTCTTCTTCGACTGCCTCCAACCTTGGTACTCATGTCAGGGCACATGGTGTTGATGATCTGATGGTAGTTTCTATCATCAACATTTGGTTATTAAATTCATCATTGCATGCGAGAGTCTTGACAATAACCTTACTTTTGACTGTATAACTTCCAGGAAGAAGTTGATCCTAATGAGGTATCATTTGAGAGCCGTTTTGCGCAATCTAGCCATCCAAATCATTTTGGTGACCAGCTGCATCCAGGCCAGACGTTGCAGGTTTTCTTTTCTGCAACATGACTGCATTTTCATTTGCAATTATTTTTAGCATGTGCAACGGAGGAAAATAATCTACTGGTTTCTTCATAATGGACAGTTTGGCAGCCAAAACATGCCATCAGCGGAGCCAGAGTGGGTGTATGAAAATACACATGTGTATCATCAGGTGAATTGATACATTGCATCTGTCTAGTATTTTTCAGAGGGTTTGTGTGAGTCAAGTTGTGTCATGAAGCTGTACTGCTTTAGTGATATGCATATGTGCTGATGCATCATAAGAAAATGTAGGATGATCAAGTGCCTTATGGCAGGCGGACATCTTGAATGCTGGAACAAGAGGTTACGATTTCAGGTTTCTTTCTCATTAAATTATCTCATTTTGTGTTTACTGCGCTCTACCTCAGAAATAATCCCATGATCAGAATGGAGCACTTTTTGAATTTGGATGTGCTTAACTTGAGAAATCGATACTGTCGCATTGGGTATCATGTATATTGTGGCCTTATGTACTGTTACACTTAGGACCTTGATATTTCAAGTTCGATACACCCAAACTGAAATATGATAATGCTACTGTTCTTGCAGTATAGTGTAATACAGTAAAGTTCATTGTTCACCTTTTTTTTACTATCAGTTTAGTTATTCCTATTGAAGATATCTATCTTGTCCTAAACAAAGGTGCTTTCCTTCACAATGCTTAACCACAGTAGGCTCATAAAAGCCCACAAAACATATCGTTGGGTATGAACAAACCTGCATGTTTACTCGGTTAGTTCCGTAACTCTATTTTATTAATTGTGTCACCTCTTTCTATAGTAAATAGTATAAACAAATTACTCGTGAACTGTACCTGTACAGATTAGCACTTAGTACATGCTGTAGATTGAAATGATAGCAATGTTTGTTTTTGCAAGTTGGTATGTTAGCTGTTTGCTTTTTAGAGACGTGATGCCCCGCAGCTCGTTTGAGTACTCTGCAAATTTTGGCATTTCAAATTTAAACCACCGTTGGCCAATCCGGACCGCCTTGTCTGTTTGACCGAGCATGATTAGAAGGAAACCCTATATCTTCCATCAGGAATATATCTACCTGGCACATGTCGACAGCATTCTTTTCGCCACGTGTTCTGAGACACAGGCCGTGTCCATTTTGTAACGGGTTCTCTCTCATGCTGCAGGTTTCAGGTAGGTGTACAGAAGAAGAGTCTTGGGAACCCAAGGGGGAGAGGGAGGCCGATTGGCGTCGGCCACAGGACGCATTTGTTTCGTTCACATCTAACATGACAGGCGGCGTGAGAGTGTGCGTGTCTTGTCAGCACAGGCTTCTATCATCAGTGAGGAACTAGTAGGAATGTATTCATCTAGCATGGCTGGCCTTGATGTTAGCAAGTAACACGTACCAAGCTCAATAGCTTGAGGCCTTCTTTTAACTGCTGATCAAGAAAAAACATTCCGGCCATGGAGATCCAATTTCTTACTACGAGAATGTGTCGTTTGAGGAGCCCTTTTGGTCTGTCTCGCGTGAATTGTAAATATATATGTGATAGCGTTGGGTTGGACCCTTTTATGCTGGTGAAAAGTTGGAATCTCGCCAGCCAGGTGTGCCCTTCCCCAGCACCGACGAGCCTGGCGTCTCACTCTCCGGTGGGCATAAATTTGTGGAGGTTTTTGATTATTGTGGTGACGATGAATGTGCATACACGTCTGAGGATCCCTAGAGGAAGGAGGGGCCTGCAGTCACACGCGAGTCGCTCTCTTTCACTCTTCCCATTATCTCTTTATTTACAAGCTTCATTATCTGGAATGAATTCTACGCAGGAAATGGTTTGAATTCTGCTGGATTTTACTACCAGCACGTAATCAGTGACGTAGAGCATAAGCAGCAGTACAGTATTTATACGATGTGTTCGTCTGTATTTCCTTTAGGCCCGGTACGTAAAGCAGAGCAGCAGAACATACCGCATCTACGTAGTTGAGTAGAATGGCGTCGACGGCGGTGGCGGACGTGAACGCCGGCAGGGTCGGCGCCGGAACAGGGCCCCTCGACGGCTCGAACCCGGCCATCGTCCGGCTGCGCAGCTCGTCGACGGGCCACAGTCCGCAGGTGGTATATAGTGCATGCATGGCACGGCCTATTACTGAACTATACTATGCTCAAGTACACTGATGGACACTGGTGTATATTGTGTGTAGATGGGTGGAGCCGGTGCTGGGAGCAAGGCGTGACGCCGTGGGACCTCGGCGAGCCCACGCCGGCCGTCGTCAAGCTGGTGCAGTCCGGCACCCTCCCCGGCGGCAGCGTCCTCGTCCCGGGATGCGGCGGGTACGTACACGCACGCACGGCGCCGGCCATGTCTATACGTACGTACAATACTCACACTCACAGCGTGTTCTGCAGGGTTACGACGCGGTGGCCCTGGCCGGCGCCGGCCGCTTCGTCGTCGGCCTCGACGTCTGCGACGCCGCCCTCCAAAAGGCCAAGCAGGTGACTGTATAGAGTTAACACTAGCAGTGTGCGCTCGTACGAACGGCATCAAGTAATTTAACACTAACAACACTGGTTAACTGACTGAATTCCAGTGGTCGTCGTCGTCGCCGGACGTGACCTTCGTCAACGCCGACTTCTTCACCTGGGCGCCGCCGGAGCCGTTCCATCTCATCTTCGACTACACGTACTTCCCTTTTACATTCTTGGTCCTAATTATTAAGCAAAAATTAATTACCACATATCATTACTTATACTACGTGTGCTCTGTTGGTTGAATGAACTAAATGTTTCAGGTTCTTCTGCGCCCTTGATCCGTCGCTGAGGCAAGCGTGGGCGGCGAGGATGCACGAGCTGCTGCGGCCAGACGGGGAGCTCATCACCCTCATGTACCTGGTAAAAATCATCAACCCTAGCTACCACTGACAGCATAGATCATTGCTGATTAACAAGTACCATGAATCCATTATCACATTCCGTTTTAATAATAATTACGCCTCATGTTGAGCTCAGTAATACGGAGTAGTTACTATTTCAAAGTGAGTATATCAAAGTGAGTAATTGTCCATGCATGCACTTCAGGCTCTAGACCAGGACTCCGGGCCACCGTACAACACGACGGTGCTCGAGTAAGCTAGCATCAGTGCCAATCAAGGTGTTCCATCACATTGTTGAGACAGAGATGTTAATCTGAATACCTCTTCTCATATGCAGCTACGAGGAGGTGTTGATCCCCTTGGGTTTCGTCATCGACTCCATCGAAGATAATGACGTGGCGGTCGAACCACGAAAGGTACTTACCTAGCTACTATATATGTTTGCAGTCCGGTCACAAATAATAATAATGGTGATCGTGGACAACGATTCCTACCGTTAGTATATGCAGTAGTACCATAACAAGCTGTAAAAAAAACAGTGTTGGTTTTAGTCAGCTCAAACTATATCTGGCTACATCGGTGTAAATTACCAAGTTACTTGAGGTGGTAATCTTCTAATCAACTTGACCTTCTAGGGCCTGGAGAAGATTGCAAGGTGGAAGAAGACGGCGAACGGAGCGGGAAAAACATTAGACTTGCCCGCTGACGATAATTAAATTTCCACACAAGATATGCAAGTGAGAGGCATGACATGCAGAACTTATCAAAGCATATGAACGGAGAAGAAATATATGTATCCACACAGCTAGTACTACTTACATGATAACCTGTTGATCATACTATTTAAGATCAATGTATGACTATCATGTTTTTGGCACATTTTAAACTATATGTGCATTTATTCAACATATGATTGAATGAATTATCTTTTACTGATCGTGTATCATCTGGCCCAATCATGGAATTCATAAATTGGTCTCGCACATTGCTCGTTTGTCGTCAAGGAAACAAATAATCAAATAATGTTTTTGCAAAGCTGCTGCTCACACAAGTAATGCACATTACACAAATGCTAACCTCACGAAACTGGGCTACTCACACATGAAATCTACGTTGCTATCTGCGCCGTCCTTGGGGAGTAACCAAGTCAAGAAACCCTTGTAGGTTTCTCCTTTGAGTCTCTGCGATGAATACTCGAGAATCATGTGCCACAACTCGCCGACAGTCCACCCGTGGCGTGTTATCCACTGGATTACCTGCAACAGTGTAATGATGCAAAGAGTAAGGCGAAGCTAACATCAAAGGAAAGCATGACAACATGTGATTATGACCGGCTCCATTAGGTAAAGAAGAAAGGAGGATCCCTGCTCCATCTAGAACCATCCATCATGACTAGTGTGCAAGTACAGTACTAAACCTTCCAGATATGGATTAGACGACCCCGTCGCTAACCTGTCATCTGTTCATGGAAAACATCTACTGGACCCACTCAATGGGGGGAAGATCCAAATCCCCAAGGATTAGATACCAGTGCACTAAAAGAAGTACAACAGCCAGACATTTCAAGCATGTGATTGCAGAACTGTGAAGATAATTGAACATGCAAAACTACCACACCTTTGAAAGTAGTACAGCCAAATTTTATTTTTGTACTTGTGTATATCATAAAGAAAATGAAGACGGTTCTATAGACTTGTGGTACCTCTTCTAGTCTTTTCAGTGATGCATCCTCAAAAGTATAGTAATTAACAAAGGGTCGGTGTGCCTGCAAATAGTAATCCACAAATCACTCCAATCATGTTGATAGTTGAATTTATCAGTGCTTAAATTTACTAGGGAACAGAAATAGTTCACTAGTAATGCCAAGTTGCCAACCACTGAAATTTGACTGTAATAACACTGTTTCCTGTACCTGTGATGCAGCAAGCCACTGAATCATGCTCTTAATTTCAGGGTTTCCACCAAAAGCTCCACAGCCCCAATTTCCAGTTGAAACTCCTATATAGTCATCAGAGCTAACACTTGGACCCTTATCCATCGTATTAGAATCCTGAAGCCATGTGTTAGAAGTTAAAACGTGATTAGAAGTTCAGACACCATATTTCCAATGCTGTCCCATATACTCCCTCCGTCCATAAAAGGATGTCTCAACCTAATCCAAATTTGTATGTATCTAGACATGTTTTAGTGTGGTTGAGACATCTTTTTGTGGACAGAGGGAGTAGTAAGCTACTGCTTATCATGTTAGTCATTATTTGAAATCATATACACAAGCAGCAGAGGCCCATTATGTTCTGACCTAAACTTATATTACTTGATTTCTCAACGAGCAGAAAAAATATGATAGTTCCGAATACATAATAAAAGGTCAGTTTCTGACATAACCAGAGATCAAGGTGTTTTACTAATAGACTCTGACATTTTTCACTTGCCAGAGCTTAAAATTTGGTAATCCATAAAGTATGTCAATTAACAGAACTCCATAGGAGTCATTAGGCGAACACCTGAAATGGCTTCACATAGAACTGATGCTTTAATCCATTGGTGAATCCACAAAACGCTTTGTTAACTTCCCTGCACATATACGTATTACTGATGAAAACACTTTAGAAAAAAACTAAACTATATATCATTTTTTTAAATGTTCAAGAACAAGCTACCAAGAAATCAGGAAATACTGTGACACACTGAAGTGGAATAAGATCAAGACATACCTTAAAAGACCACTAGCTTCATACTGCAACTTAGTTGGACAGTCCAAAGCATCAATTGCTATTATCCTAGTTTTTCGTCTACCCATTGCATCAAGGGGTTTCTGATCTAAATAGTCACCGACAAAGCGGAATGAGGAACCGTACCTGTATGAAGCAAGTGAAGGGTTCATTTACGAAGTTAAAGTCATCAAGTTTTGTAGGGATTTCATAGTTGATTAGTAGTGTCGAATATTTCCTATCAACCTATGAACTAAATCAAGCAAAGGGTGGGTAAGGCTAAAACTAACCCCATATACTGTGAGAACCTTTCTGCACCAACAATTTCTATAGCCTCATTATCTTCCATTGAAGACATAAAGAGCATGCCCACAATCAACTCTGGGTTTATCATGAAACGGATCTCTTCCTATACCATAGAGGAGATACGTGATGTACAAGAAAACCGCAAAAAAACTTACATCGGCGTGATTTATCTAACATTAAGGAGGTAATCTATCAATCAAAAGAAAGGGACCTGCACACAACCCCTGGAAAGGGCACCTCCTCCCAAATATTTATTTGCAAAGTCGACCTCAAGGGCTTCTTCTTCCTCATCTTCTATCAAACCTGAGGAAATTACCTACTAATGAAAAGAAAACAAACAATCAGCAGACTTCATCTCAATTGTAAAGAATTTAGGAGTTTTAAGATTATGATGAGAGATAACCACTTGCTGCCCTTAATTCGTACTGAAATGTCAGAGTCATATATTCATATTAGCCTTTTCTCCGTTATCGTGTAATACCAGCATACAGATAATTTATCATGTGCATAAAATCATCAAAATGTTGATAATAACTCAATATTGCAGCATGTGATTCTCCCAGGAAGTATACACATTATGAAGAACAAAGAGATAATCACATAGAAAAAAGATCAATACACTTACTGATAACAGTGAGTCCAAAGCATATCTACCATGTGATGCTAATTTCAAAACAAACAGCTATTCTAATAGACCTACAAAGACACAGTTCATAGAAGATATACAACTCAATATGATAGAGTTGTTGCAAATTATACTCGGTACTCCTCAGATATCATCCCGGGGAACTACTCCCATCTCTTTGAATTCATTTTCACACTGTAGGAAGGATTTTATCTAAATAATCAACTACATGTCAACTGTAAAGAGGCATATGGTCTGACACAGTGCTGGTTACAAGCTCTGCTTTGATTTAACAAAAAAGGTGAACTCAACTAATTGCTGCTCGTTAATATCGTAGGAACCGTGCAAGAGGACTAGTGCTAAATATACAGCGCCACTTACCCGGAATGGGCAGAGGGGCGCGGTAGATTTCATCCAGGCATCACTGTCAGGGTAGGTAACGCCACCGGAGACAGAGCCGCGAGGAAGAACCTTCCGCTCAAACGACACGAAACCAGTAGGCGTAGACGCAGTCACCCTCTCGAAATAGTGAGCAAGGCATCTCACTTTGTGCTCCTGGCTTGGCCTCGAATTGTAAGTCAGTGCCCTGTCGATCCATCAGTAAACCACAGAAGCACAAGAGATCAGTAAGAACAGATTGTAAATTTTACCCTCTTACAAGGATTAATTGAACCTAGAACACGCAAACCGAAATGAAACAAGGGACATACGCGAATAATGTGTCGAAATTGATGGCCGGCAGGCGGGCCACGCCGCGACCAGCGGTGGGGAACAGGCAGAAGAGCGCGCAGGCGAGCAGCGCGGCGGCGAGCTCCTGTCCCATAAGAACGACGCCGGCGTCCTGCGACGCCAGAAGGCGGAGCCCGAGCGCGGCTGTGGCGGCGGCGTAGTGGTCCTCGAGCAGCGCGGGGAGGCGGAGGAGGAGGCGGGCGAGGCGGGGGAGCACGTCGGAGAACCATTCCCGCGCGTGGGCCCGAGAGAGGAGATCGTCGAAGAAGAGCGCGTATCCCTCGGCGGCGCGCGCGGGGAGCGCCGGGAGGGAGAGGGCGACACGGAGGTCGTGGAGCGTGTCGGCGAGGAAGTCGCCGGATGTGACGCGGCTGACGTCAGGCCCGAGGGCGAGCGCCTTCATCTGCTCCTGCGCCGCCGGCGGCCAGAAGAGCGCGCCGCCCGGAGCACCACCGGGATCAGCGGCAGGATCGACCGCAGGTCGCCGCGCGCCTCCATTGCTGCTCCGCTCTGCAGCTTTGCCCTTCTCCCACTTTTTTTTCGGTTTTGAGCCTTGCCTGCTTGGTGGATGGGCTCTAATGGGGAATGTTGGGCCTTGGGCTCGTTCTGGCCCACGTAACATTGCAACCCAATTTCCACAGCGCCTACACTGACTGGACCGAAGCTTATCCATTTCCAAGTCGTTCGTTCCTCGGCAGCTCCAAGCTCTGCCATGGGAGTGGACACGACCGAGCAATGGCCGCGCTCAACGCCAAGCTCCTCCCGACGCCGTCAGGCCATGTACCTCCGCCTCGTGTACGCCTCCACCGCGAGACGGCGGAGGTCGTGCGTGATTGCAAGCGGCTGGACGGGCTCATGAAGGCCGGCAAGCTGGCGGACGCCCTGGAGCTGTTCGACCGAATGCCACGGAAGAACGTGGTCGCGTGGACCTCGGCCGTGTCCGGGCTCACACGCGGAGGGCACCCCGAGAAGGCGCTGGAGAAGTTCGCGGACATGGTGGTGTCAGGCGTCGCGCCGAACGACTTCGCGTGCAACGCGGCGCTGGCTGCGTGCGCGGCCGCGGGCGCGCTCCGCGCCGGGGAGCAGGTGCACTCGCTCGCCGTGAGGTCCGGGTTCGCCGGGGACGCGTGGGTCGGGAGATGCCTGGTAGAGCTCTACTCCCGGTGCGGCTCCCTGCGCGCCGCCCAGGACGTGCTCGACCGGATCGAGTCGCCGGACGTCGTTGCGTACACCTCGCTCGTCTCGGCCTTCTGCCGGAGCGGCGAGTTCGGGCTGGCGGTGGAGGCGCTTGGCCATATGCTGATGCGTGGAGTGGAACCGAACGAGCACATGGTGACAAGCGTCCTCGCGGCGCGTTGCCCACACGTTTTGGGTGAGCAAATACATGGCTACATGATCAAGGCCATGGGCTCGCCGTCGACGAGCGTCTACGCGTCAAGCGCATTGATCGATTTCTACTCCAGAAACGGTGAGCTCGACGCGGCGAAGACAGTGTTCGCCGACCTCCAGTGCAAGAACGTGGTAGCTTGGTGCTCCATGATGCAGCTGCACATCAGAGCTGGGATGCTGGAAGACGCGCTGCAGTTGTTCGACGATATGCTCTCGGAGGGCGGCGTATATCCTAACGAGTTTGCATTGTCGATTGCTCTTGGTGCCTGTGGATCCATAGAGCTGGGGCTTCAGCTTCACTCCTTGGCCATCAAGCACGACCTCATGGGCAATCTCCGGGTGTCGAATGCCCTGCTCTCCATGTATGGCAGAAGTGGTTTTGTTGAAGAACTGGAGGCTATGTTCAGCAAAATAGAGAATCCTGACATTGTCAGCTGGACATCAGCTATCTCTGCATACTTCCAGAATGGTCATGGTGAGAAGGCCATAGCATTGCTCTCCCAGATGCACTCACAAGGTCTCACACCGAACGACTATGCCTTCTCGAGCGTGCTGAGTTCCTGTGCTGACCTGGCACTGCTGGATCAAGGGAGGCAGTTCCATTGCCTTGCCCTGAAGGTAGGATGTGACTCGAAGATCTGCACCGGCAATGCGTTGGTTAACATGTACTCCAAGTGCGGCCAGATCGTTCCTGCGAGGCTCGCTTTCGACATCTTGGATCACCGTGACGTGACGTCCTGGAACTCGCTGATCCACGGGTACGCTCAGCATGGAGAGATTAGCATGGCACTGGAGGCATTCGGTGAGATGTGCTCCAAAGGTGGCGGTGAGCCAGACGAGTCGACGTTCCTGGGAGTCCTAGCAGCATACAACCACGCTGGACTGGTGGATGAAGGAATGGCATTCTTCAGATCAGTAATGGCCGGCCAGCACGCCGCACCGACACCCTCGCACTACGCCTGCATGGTTGACATGCTGGGACGGAGCAGCAGGTTCGACGACGCGCACCGGCTGATCCAGGAGATGCCGTTCGAGCCTGGCGTCCTGATATGGAAGACACTGTTGGCGTCATGCAAGCTCTACGGCAACCTGGAGACAGGGAGGCTCGCCACCAAGAAGCTCGTGGAGCTCTCGGAAGGGGGAAAGGACCAGGACTCGGCGAACTACGTGCTGATGTCGGGCATCCACGCGATGCGAGGGGAGTGGCGCGATGCCAGCAGGGTGCGGCGGAGGATGGACGAGGCCGGTGTCAGGAAGAAGGCCGGGTGCAGCTGGGTGGAGGTGAGGAACGAGGTGCATGCCTTTGTCGCCTGGGACGTGTCTCATCCCGACTCGGCGCCCATCTACCAGATGCTCCAGGGATTGTTTGATGCCATGCAAGATACAGCGTACGACAAAGACGATGTTGAATTGTTTGATGTACATATGCAGATTTAAATGTGAAAAAGATACATATTCTTGAGTTGTTAGATAAAAATGCGCAATTCTGCCAGAGCATACGGAATGGGATGTTAATTCTGAAGTTCTATGCAACGTTGTGGAGTTTGGATGTAGGTTGAGCGGGTGGAGGAATCCTGAGCTCATCCTCTCCCCTACTTCATTCAAGTACTCAACTTATCCTTTTAAGTTCTCACCTTTGCCAGTGATAAATGGATCCACCGTCTGTATTAGAGGAATCCCCAGCTGTCAAGAAGCAGAACTGGGACCTCGCCGAGGCAGGATCACGACAACATAATAGTTCAGAGGGATACTTCGCTGATGTTTTGATTTTCATATCCATTCAAGATGTTGCAAAGGACCTGATGGTTTCATCCATTTCTGTCAAGGTAACTAAGTTTTTGTTCTTTTGATACTGCTACTTCCATTACACGGTTCTTTCTAACTACTGTTATAAACTAACCAATGTGAATGATTGATGCTGTATGTTTATGTATTACTATCTTAGTATTATCAATAGCATATTGATTTCAGTCTGTAATCGATTAAAATTTGCTGCAGAAAAGATGATTAAAAACCTTTCAGTGTGACATGTAAGATTGCTATATTTTAGTTATACTTACCCCATTTGGCGGTAGACTCACTAGTAAACTGGGTTTATAACTCCAACGAACTGCCCTTCAAATTTTCAGAGTCAACATACTCCTCTCAAGTCAAGATTTTTCTTTTTGAGAAGTTCTCAAGTAGATTGGTGATACATACATATGATGGAATTGTCTGATCCCTGTTCCACTAAGGTGCATTTGTTCACCTGCGATGATGGTACTTGGTCATTTTTGTTCCAAGTATTTCAGAGTTTGACAGCAATGATGCTTAAACTTGAAGGTACCATCTTACTTGTCTTGAACATAGCTCTGAGGTCTCTTGGGATCTTGTCTGTCCAAGATTTTCTAAATGAAAAATGACAGTCTGGGTCTATGGTAAATATTTATGTATAAGTATCTTATGCTTGACCATTTTAGTTCATCATCGAAGTATCTAGATCGATCATGTATTGAATTTATGGTGTAGAACATTTACTAGATTACCAGAGAAATTTTGTCTGCATTTTCTCCTGGAAATTGTTAGTAGAATCATATGCATTCTAGTGCACTCCTGGTTTGTATGTAATAATAACCTAATATATATTAGCGCATATAGATGTGAGAATTAATAAGATCATGCTATTTGGCATCAGAGATATGAACTTGTTACGGTGGCAATTGTACAATACATGGTGTTTGTCAGGGTTAGATGGATAAAATTAAATGAATCTATTTCAGGCACGCGTTCCTATCAATGAGGGATATCAGGAAACACTGGATTTCAGGCGTTCTTCAGAGCAGTAATGGCTGGCCAACACGACTGTGTGCCTACGCCCTCGCACTACGCCTGCCTGGTCGACATGCTGGGACAGATCCGCAGGTTCGACGACGCGCTCCGGCTGATCCATGACATGTGGTCTGAGCCTGGCATCCTGATATGGAAGACGCTTCTGGCGTCGTGCAGGCTGCACGGCAACCTGGAGACGGGGAGGCTCGCCGCGGAGAAGCTTGCCGAGCGCTCAGAATGGGGAAAGGACCGGGACTCGGCGAGCTACGTGGTAATGTCGGGCATCCACACCGCAATGCCGGCAGGGTGCAGCGGAGGATGGACGAGGCCGGTGTGAGGAAGGAGGCCCGGCGCAGCTGGGAGGAGAATCAGGAAGGAGGTGCATGGCTTCGTTGCAAGGGACGCGTCTCACCCAGACAGGGCGTCCATCTACTGGATGATGTGGGAGTTGTTTGATGTAATGCGAGAAAGTAAAGGTGTACATATGCAGATTTAGACTGTACATATTATAGTTAGGCTCAGGTAATGAATTTGTACAGGCGGTTGCTTAGATGAACTTTGTGATGATTTTGCATGTACCTACTGGCGGTGAGTTAATTGCGGACAATTGCTTAGATGAACTCTGAGAAGTTCACTGGAATCAGAACTCTATATTATCGATGCTAACATGAAGTTCACTGGGGAAATTTCGTTCCAAATTACTTCTATACTACCTCCTCTTAATAAAGACTGATGCCTTATATTCTGAAGAATGTAACGATCAAAGATGAATCACTTATTCATGCAAATCGGCTACAAAAAAATATAACAGAACTACATGTGCTTCTGTAGTACTCCCTCCGTTCCAATTTAATTGACTTGCTATGCATTACATGTGGATGTATCTAGGCATGTAACATGTCTAGATACATCCACATTTGATGCATAGCAAGTCAATTAAATTGGAACGGAGGGAGTACTATAGATTGCATCCTTTTAAGATTTTTGACAAGTTGCCCAATATGTTGGTTCAGCTGTTGGTGCTCCCAAATTTGGCAATATCTTGTAATAGCAAATACACACACCTTATTTTTTTTGAAATTAAACACACTCTATATATAATAAGCAAGCAAGCCGCCTCATTAAAAACCAATATACACACCTTGTTTGCCTGACTGCAGCTGCGCAAATCATGTCTACACTCTAAAAGTCTGAATCGTACTAGACTGTTAACATTACTGAAACAGATAGAGTGATGGTACTGACATTGCCAAAACAAAAGAGACACCAATTTTCCGACAATTCACTCAAAATCGCTATCAACCTGAAGAGAATGCAAGCAACGAGTTGCTCATGAGATATCTGAATGGAGATAAGTTTTCATTTTCAGATAAAGACAGACACTAAGTTACTAAGCATGCACGACGAGCACAAACAAAGAGTACAATCTTGGAGCTCTAACACTGAGCTACGGTTCAATTGTTTGGAAAGACATGACGAAAGTCGACTTGCATCCATGAAAGATCAGAAACCGGAACTAGGCAGCATCAAATCCCCTGCTTCTGTCTCTTCCTCCCACGAGCAGACGTGAGAAGGTCACGCAGCACCGATGGGTGACTTTCTACAAGGTGTGTATACCCATCGGTCGCCAAGACCTCATCAAGGATATCAGGAGTGCTGACGATGAAGTCGATACACTTGGCCTTGAGCTGCGAACAGTTGTGCTGCTCAGCAAAAGCCAGAGTTGTGGCTGCAGTCCCGGCAGTGATGCCATCATAAATCTTTGCCTCGCAGATCAGCTTGAGCCTGTCCAGTCCATACCTGTCAGCAGCAACAAGTAGATGTTGAGCCAATGCTGTCGTGGCCTCCGACTGCTCATCAAATTCAGACACCGCGTCGGTGTAGATGAAGTCAAGCATGGCCTTGAAAGTTGGCGCCTCTATGCCCTCGACTTGGATTTGTTGAGCATTCTTCTCACCAAAGTCCCCGAAGAACTCGGCGTTGAATACAGGGGATCTTGCTGCAAGTATGAGCTTGTGTGCAGCAAAGGACTCGCCGGACACGATAAATGTGACGTCTGCTCCGGTCTTGCTCTGCTGGAGCTTTGCAAGGTCCAGGTTCAGGTTAGAGGATGGCACGGGCACTTGTTTATCCGGGAGGACAGTCGTATCAGGGGATTTCATGAGCACCATGATGGTGCATTCAACTGTCAGGGAATCGTGCTTGAGATATCCTGATTCTGCAAGATGCTTTCTTGGCACAAGGAAAGCTACAATGTTTTGTCGTGAAGGAGGGGGGTGGTCTCCTCCGGAAGGAATCAGCTTGCCTCTCGGATCGACCAACCGACAGCTTAGCCTGGCGCCAATGAGGGCTTCACCTTCACCACTGGTACTGGGGAGGGCAAGCTCCACAGCTACCCATGTATCGGGCATAGGAGGAGGGCTAGTAGGAGTAGGGTGGGCGACCTTCATGGCAGGATAGAAACGAACTTCCCAGTCATACCCGTAGACGCTCCATGTGGTTTTCGCGAAATGGCCGTCCATGCTCATATGGTTGGTAGTGAGCATCGAGCTGACTCCCTCGATCCTGAGCAGCCGCGTAGAGCGAGCGACCTCCCTGAGGTCCGTGGGGACTTTTTCCATGGCGGCGGCCGGGGCCGGGGCCGGGGCCGGGCCGCGTTTGCGGCGAGATGCCCCGTACACGCGAGATGCCCCGTACACGCGAGACCATGGGACAGGCCGGGCCGGCCGGGTGCTCTCCATGGTTCTGTGGGAGTGATTGGGGATTAGTACGCAGGGGGAAGTTATACAGGGTTGCAGCAGCTCAGAAATACGCCGCCGCGTTGGAAGGTAATGGAAGACTAACTACGCCGCCGGGGAGAAGAGGCCGTCCGCTCGCAGGCAGGCCTTGCTTCCGGGTAGCGCCGACCAAGCTGGCGGCTGAAAGTCGGTGATCTGGCTGGGGATGGGTTTGGCCAGATTTGCTCCGGCTCGTGGACCCGCTCCTGTCTCGTGTGGTGCGGCGGCCAGGGAGGGGGTCACAGCACTCCGGGAGGACGGTGCGGCGGCAGGGGGAGGGGATGTGTGGAGCAGTCAGGACGGTGGTGCTCGGCTGGGCGAGAACGGGGAATTGCGGCGGCGACTCGTCGTTTTGTTGTCCGCCGGATTGAATGGAAATAAACTCGGCTTCGAGCATATCCCTTTTATGATAACCATTTTTTTTAGAGTTTTGGCGGCAAAATGGAAATCCTTTATTTTCTTCAAAATTTTAAAAATATATTAATGCACCCTGCAAAACAAACTCGATATGCGTGGAGGAGTCGGGATGGTGGCGGCAAGAAATTGCGGCGGTGACTCGTCGTTTCGTTGTCCGCCGGTTGAGACTAAACTTGGCATAGACCTCTCCCAATTCACCGTCCGTTGACACGTCAACATCTTTGTCAATATCCCAAAAATATGTTCGGTATCCCCAAAATGAGTTCGTAGAAGAAATGTGGCGGGCACATGTCTCCCGTCATTGGGATGGCCTGCTCACAAATTTTTCATTTTTGCATATTTTCATCAATATGTTCACACTAAGGAGATATACAGCTAGATTGCATGATTCAAAAAATAATCCAAATATATAAACAAGATAGTTATATAACAATGCAAATTACAATTCTGCAAGTTCTTGAAAACAAGTGACACTTGGATTATTTGAGCACGCAGAAGTGTTTGATTAGATCATCTTCCAGTTAGTGATGAACTTCTTCATCAGGATTTTTCGTATGCATGGCGAGAAATTGAGCCAACTAGGTCGGGACGCTCCGTTGTTATGCATGACCAGCATCGCGCTCACTATTCACAACCATGTTGCGCATGATAATGCTAACGTCTATGACCTTCCCCATATGATCTAGCGATTATATTTGAGCAGGTTACCGAATAACAGCAAAACGAGTTCGGAGGATAACAAATGCCTGCTCCATGTTCTTAACATTCTCTTTTTTAAAGTTTGATATTTTTTTTACCTATAGGGTTGCGGATTTTCTTTACAAATGTCGACAGAAGAGGATATGTAGAGGATATATACCATCGACTAGGTTACCCTTTGTAGTGGCGATTGATCTCATGGTTTCACTCCGAAGTTTGGCGTTCAGCAAATTCCACGGACACTGGAGAGCGTTGAACGCAGCTTTGCCTTGTCTTTTTTTGTCCGTTTGAGCTTTGCCTGGTTGGTAGATGGGCCTAAATGTGGTGCCTTCGGGTAGGCCGAAAGGGCTACGAAGAAGATGATGCTGGCTTGTTCGATGTAGTTTAAGCTCAACCGCTCAACACTGTAAGATTTCAGATAGGCCACGACGGTTAATAGCACCACACAATTGCTTTAAGATTCTGGGAAACCACGTCGAGCACCAGATGGAAGTTTTCAGAGCATGTGAATCTAATTCCAAATAACGTCAAAGTTTCCAACACCTCTGCTGTGTGTGTACATGCGAAAAAAGGGAACAACAAACAACGTTGAACCTACAACAGACCAATGTACAGAACAAATCTCAAGAAGCAAAAAACCTAGGGTGGTAACCAACGGGCAGAGGGAATTCATGCATTCTGTATCCAACCCAACTAAATGTCCAAACGGCTCCCTCCCAATGTGCTACTATCGCGAGGTAGTAAGCGCCGAGGGATCCCATGATCTAAATCTTCAGGCCTCGGTTGTCGGGGCTGCGGGCTCTGAGGCTGCTGCTGCTCTCTGTGTTAGCAGCGGAGTGAGCGCCTTGACGACGATGCTCATGTTGGGCCTGAATTCCGCTTCGTATTGCACGCACAGGGCTGCCACCGCGGCAAGCTGCAGGTGAGGGTGCAAAGAGTAACATCAGTAACGCCATTGTTCATCAAGCTAATAACTATAAAATATAATGCAGAATAAATGAGAGATATACCTTAGCAACTCCCTTCGGAGGATATTCTCCCTTCATCCTAGGATCTATGCACTGTTTGACCTTATCTTCACTCAATCTTGGAGTGGCCTGAAGAGAAATTTGCACAACCCAGGTTAGTTATGGAAATTTTACAGCTCTTGCTATCAGAGAAGTCCTAACAATAGCAAGTACTCATCAACTGCCAGAGCTGGAACCAGCCAAAATTTGAGCTATTAGAGAAATCCAAAATTCTTAACGGAGGACGTGTGGATGGTCATCATCCCAATTTCCCATTAGGTTTGGTGTCAGGCACTAACTGGTTGAAATACTCGAAGCTGGACAAAGTTGTTGCTTGTTCAAGTCCACTGCTCAGTTAGATGGGACCAAATTCAAATCCAAAATCACATATAACTAAGCTAACTTTCGATATCATATCAATGTGCAAATGTGAGCATCCTGTCGCCTAGTTACTGTTTTCTTTGTAACTTCTACCACTTCAGTTCTACCAGCAGTGACAGAGAGATGAACAGTCATCGTAAACAGCATGCAAACAAATGACATACCCAAGTGACTAAACTTTGTTGCCCCCGAGGCATTGTATGATCTACGGGTTTCCTTCCAGTCAGAAGTTCGAGAAGAACCACACCAAAGCTGTAGACATCACTCTTCTGTGTCAGCTGGCCAGTCATAGCATATCTGCAACAAGTAGGAGCGTCAAATTAGAAAGGAAATGCATGAAAAGCAGCACTACAAATATCTCCACAACTCATGCCAAGAATGGAAGTAAGCTTTTGATCTCGCTAGAAGCCTAGAACACTAACTTGGGACAGTTTTTAATAACCATACACCTAGTTTACAAATATAAGCATCATGAACAGATAAACCAACATGGTCGAGGCAAAACACAAGATTGCAGTTCCCAAAGGCAGAAAACAATATCAACCATGGGCAGACAAAAAACTAACTTCCAAGTGTTCAAACACTATCAATGAATACTTTTTTTCTTTGCAGGCATAGGAAAGCAATGTCAGCAGGTCTGGGCTGCAAATCAAAGAAATATCTAAGTTCTACCAGAAATGATACCCTAGCAGATTGGGAAAAATATCCTGGACATTTAGGCTTAAGTAGGCCTGCCATAAAAGGTTAGTGCTTAACTAGCTTACATAGTCCTCCACAAGGTTGTAGAACTCTTAGAAGACACGCACCTATTTTGCAAATTAGTGTTCTGTGTACTGTTAAAAAATGCATATTACATGCAGACAGCATTAATTTGTCTTGTCGGTATTGGGACAGCAGATGCAGAGCAACGTGCTAGATAACTTCTCCCAAAAGAAGATATACAATCTCCAAACATTCTGATATGGTGAATAAATTTTACAATCTCCAAATTGTCGGTATTGGAGCCCACACCAGCTGACTTTCTAAAAACGGCATTATTTACCCTAAAAAAGCAGTTTGTCGTTTTTAGCACAGAATACCCAATACCAGTGTAGACTGTATATAGGAACATTAGTTAACAGAAAGGATGCACGCCTGCATGCCAAATACTAGTAGAAGCCAAACCACCTTATAGTTGGTAGTTCAAAAAAAATGTCCAAACAAACATATAATGGCGAATAAATTTTATAAGATGAGAAATCGATATCAATATCAAGCACGATATTAGTATGACATGAATGTCCAAACAAACATATATTGGCGAATAAATTTATAAGATCAGAAATCAATATCAATATCAAGCACGATATCTGTATCACATGAAAATATGACGGCTGAGATGAACGGATATCAATGTACACCACGATTATCAGTCTATGTAGCCTATTTGGTTGACACTTTGAAGCCAGACATGCTAGTGTTCCTTTTGGATATGTAGTTAGCACTAATTACTGTCCGAATGTGTAAAAAAACTAAAGTCAGTATCATAATCATGAAAACCAGAATGGCTGCCGACCTTGCTTTGTCCAGGTTCACTAGTACGACCGTTGGTTCTAAAGAACATGTGATAGCATGAATAAAATATTCACAAGTCATAGTAGTCATGTACCCTCGTGAAGATAAAATGTGTTGGATGTCTAAACTGATCTATTTACGCAAGTGAACAGTGGACAAAAATAGCGAACCTCGGATTATTCGCACATATCATTGTAACCATATTTGTCGACCCAAAATCGATTTGCAGCACAATGACGGGTTTAAGACAGATTTTAAGAGGACAAGTGCCGTGTCATGCACCATGCTCCGGTGACTATGGCATGAACTACTACTTTCAATTCCTACATTTGCACACAGAATGGAGTGCAGTGGTTGAGGAGTCCATCCACTATATAGATACAGGTGTACATTATCGGGTTCAAATTGGGAAGTTCTTTAATCCACTAAATTTGGTCCATTCTTATTTGGTCGGTAGGTGTACTCGCCAGAACTGTGCTGCAGTGTTGATTTCTTGGACGCGGGAAACAGCATACCTCCATGCCTTGATGTACCACTGCAGCCCCTGCAGGGTTACTTTGGCTCGGGCCACCTACGCTTGTTCTAGTGATGTTTATTAAGTGTGAACCTGAAGTCTATGTGCACCATGCTTCCATATAGTATAAAACAACGACCCTATTGCTACATCAGGAGAACCACAACTGTAGTTTATGTTGGCTGAGTAGTTACGAGAACCGTCAGTCTGACATCAGTCCATAGGAATCAACCAGCTATAAAACACGTACAATCGCAAGCCAACGAGGATAACATAAGAGTTAGTTCAGCCAAAAGCATATAGAACTTTTCAAAGCAGCTGTCATATTGACCTGAATTATGAACTAAAACCACATCAATACTTACGTTTGCAATATGTTACTATTATGTATAAAGATTTTTGACACTTGTGAGCTGGAAAGTTGATAGTTGAGTTACGTTAATGCAAGGTATTGAAGGGCATGCAGACATGCATTAGTATGAATTAGACAATTACTCTGGCGCATGGTATCCAAATGTCCCTAATACACGAGTTGAATGGAGACGGGCTGCCATATCTGGAGCTTGATTTAAGAGGTTGAAGTCTGCAATTTTCGCCTTGAAGTCCTCAAAGAGAAGTACATTGCTTGATCTGATGTCCCGATGGATGATTGAAGGCTGAACCTTCTCATGTAGGTACTCTATACCTTTTGCCGCCTCGATAGCAATCTTGACCCTCTGCATCCAGTCAAGCACAGGGCCAGGCTGGACACCTTGAACTCCTTTTCTTCCTGGTTATCAAGAAAACGATGCAGGTCCATCATGACTGAACTTGATATAATAGTCTAATGCCACGTGCTAAGGACACTAGGTTTCTAATGTCTTACCATGCAGAACATCGTGAAGAGAACCCATAGTTGCAAATTCATATGCCAGTATACGATAGTTGCCCTCCACATAGTAGCCTAACATCTCAACAAGATGGTCATGTTTCAGCCTTGATACAAGTGAGACCTGGATTCATAAAATAATGAAACTATAGAGCTTAAGTCCTTTGGTACTATCATCAATGCATGACGATTGAGGAATAGCAAACAGAAAAACTTATCTAAAAAACCAGAAATGGGTAAGATTAAGGAAACTGAAAAGGAAGCAAATGTTCACCTGTTTCAAGAATTCGTCATTTGGCTCATTTTCAGATGCATCGAATTTCTTAATAGCCGCTTGCCTTCCATCATCCATAGTAGCATGATAAACTCGTCCATACGAACCTTCACCAATAAGAGAACTTGATCCAAAATTGTCGGTCTTTTGTTTTAAATCCTCAAATGACAATTCTGGGACATCAATGGTAGGAGGGGAAATATCTGGTTCAGGTTGATCAGCAGGTTTCGAAGATTTTTGCTTGCCTGATAAACAACATAAAAACGCAATCATTAAGGACTCAGGAATAAAAATCATGTCAGCAAAAAGACAAGATGCAACAAGCAGTAACATATAAATTTTAAACCAACTTTTCAAATAGAATGCAACCGAATACATCAAGGCGTATGACTGCAACTACACGACAGAGAGAGTCGAATATGGCACGAGACCATTAGCGCACAATATTGCTACTCAGAAAGCATATAGTTATTGTCAAACAAAAAAACAACAATGGGTCCATAGCTCAGTGGTAGAGCAATTGACTGCAGATCAATAGGTCACCGGTTCGAACCCGGTTGGGCCCTACTCTTTTCTTTTCCATATAAATATGTTTTGTTTTCTAACTACTGTTTAGGCATTCTAGACTTTCTCCATGAGTAAACCATCTCTCATTTTATTCCTTTCTCAACGCTTTTACAGTTTTGGGGGTGTTGATTCTTTTTGTGAGAACCGTTGTTCTTACACTGGATGGTTACCAATATTTAGTCAGTTATCAATTACAACGAAATCAAGTTAAATTAATTTACTATTCTGTGGAGAGTGGTTGGCCGATCTAGGCATCGTTAGACACGTAGGAAGAACATTTCATCAATGAGGCCCCATGACAATAATCTAAGAATGGTTTGCATAACACAAAAGTAGTCTGGCAGCTCGTAAGCGCAGCTTGAAGTATTTAATGGCACCATTTGCTATAGCATGTGCTTCGATTCTTCTTTGTGAGATTTGTTGTTCTTACACTAGATGTTTACCGCTATTCAAACAGTTATTAATTACTCCAAAGTCAAATTAATTATTTGCCAATTAGGTCCATTCAAAGGATGTAAGAATGGTTTGCATAACCCAAAAGTAGCATATATTACATAAAAGCTGCAACTGGCAGTCCATGAGCACAGCTTGAAGCATTTTTTAACCTAATTTGTAACGGTGCCATTTGCTATGAGTATGTGCTTGCTACCTATCATTCATATCCATATCTAAATCCACAGGGATACAACTGATATTCGTTTGCATTCACAGTCGAGAGTGAACCAAATAATATTTAACACGGCCATATGAACGTACCATCGATCTTATTGCCCTGAGCTTTGGAAATTTCCACTTCACGGCCGTCATCCTCCTCGCCAAACCGGCAATTGCAGCAAAACCAGTGTCCCATATTGTCTCCTCGCCACTTCAAATCCATGCAGCAGATGCACAAAACAGTCAGGTTGTATCAAAAGTTCAGAGCATAAAGCCATTTCATTACGCAAGAAAATACATCTCCACAGAACCTTTCAACATGCACACAACTGTATTCTATGCAGAAAGGATTACATTTCCGAATACGGAAGCAAAGCTCCAGAGAAGCACTAAAGCTTTTTTTTTATCCCAAAACAAACGAGGGGAAACGTTTGGGATGAAGTAAAGCCAGCTATCCGATGAGTTCACAAATTCATTAACCTCAGGCAGGTAAATGGACACAGTCATTAGCCAATTCCAACACGAGCCTATTTGCCCCATCAAAAAACGGGGGGGGGGGGGAACTAGCACATAAATGGAAACCTCACATCAAACCTTTCCTTACTGAATCACTTGCTTTAATACGCCGAAAAGACCTACTAGGTACTGAATGTGCGGCACCTAACACAGACGCGCACACTTCAAATCCAGTCGGTACAGAAGCAGAAGTATATGTACTGTACTAATTTAGGAAGGGAACCAGCCGATCGAAGTGGAAACGTTCAACCGGGCGCTAACCGAGCCGCTCAAACCACCGCCCACAATTCCTCCACAGATTGAACCAAGCAACCAGGGATTAATCACGAGCAGGAGGAGGCAAATCGATCCCCATTTTTTATGAAAATAATTCAAAAAAAATAAACAAGTCCTCCCCGCGGCCGCCTGGACGAATCGACGCTCCTCGTCAACTCCGCGCACCGCGGCGGCAACACCCCACTAGTAGAAAACCAAAGCTCCAGCGACTCGAGTAACCAACCAACCGGGAGGAGAAGGCGGAGCTCTTTTACCTGCGCGCCGGCCGCGGCCGCTCCCTCCCTCTCGCCCCGCCGCCGCCACCACCACCGCCACCACCACCACCACCAGCAGCAGCAGCAGCAGCAGGACCGCCGCGCGAGTGGGGGCTAGGAAGGATTCGGCCGCCGAAGGGCCGAAGCGTAGCTTGGAAGGGAAGCGAAGCGGCGAGTGCGGTGGGCAGCACAGCGCAGCAGCAGAACAGTGGCTTGGCTTCCCCCTTGCTGCTGCCTGCCGCCCGCTTAAGTTAAAGCCGTCTTTACCGGAGAGAGCGGGGACGGTGGAGGCGGCGTATTAGCACCGTTAATTACACGATTAGCACTAAACGTCGCCGACCCTGTGCCCACGGTCAGCGAAGCCTGCCGACGCGACGTTCCCGATGACGCGTGGGGACGACCCAAGCTGGGCCCACAAGTCGGTGACACGTGGGCCGGGCTGGATGGAGCTGGGTGCAGGCCAGGTGGGCGGCGTTTGGCCGTTACCGGCCGCCCGCGCGTGTCACCTGTTGTGCTCTGAGTGACGTGTGGGGACAGGGGATATCCGGCCCCACGTGTTCGTGGGTACAGCTCAGGTGTGGCGCGTGCGGGTGGAGGTATCCGCCCGTTGCTGCGTGGACCTGGTCTACGAGCTGGGTGCGGCACCGAAAACGCGTGGGCCCGTGGGAGGATGACGTGCACGTGCTGCCGCGGGGTCGCTGACTACGTGGGTCCCCAATTTGAGGGAGCGTAGCTAGGCCAGCAGCACGATAAGAGCAGTGACGTAGCATTGTGAATTTACAACTGGCTAATATGATCCAGCGATGGTGTAGGTCTGTTTTGGTAGGTTGACATTGTAGAATTTGGACTTACGACACATGACTAGTGCAGGTAGGCACGTGGTAATAGAGCATGTTCATCCCGCACATCGAAATGTGAACGGTGCTCGACGTACAAGCCAAAAAATGTCTTCGATTTTACCATCTCTCTCCCTTTGGTGAACCCTTCCGCTGCCAGATGGTCGACAGGCTGAAGCGCCAGGTCGCGGGTTCGAGTCACACTTTTATCCTAATGACAAGCCGGGGTGGCGTCTCCCCCTTTAGTCTTACTTTTTTTATCTCCCCCTCCCCCCAACCCTTCTCTTCGTTCACTCATGACGTGTTTTTCTATGCTACAATATGTTAGCGGAAATTTCTAGGCCTAATCCGATTTACACAATTCATGTCCGTTTAAAAAAATCCGATAGATAAGGATATAAGGTTGTGAACAAACACTACATATGGTATATAATATGGTATCTCAAATAGTATCCGAAGATGAATTATTCAGAAACTAATTACGATTATCCTATTGTTTTAAACTAAATAATAGAGCATGTCTACCGCGAACTTACAGATGTGAACGGTGCTTGAGGCACTACGCAAATATGTCATCTATCTACCGTCTCTCTATCGATTTTCTCTTCCGTCTCTAAAGGGCCTCATGATGCTTGCATTTTTCACACATTATATGTGTTGAGTAAGCAACATACTTTTCTCGCGTTCTCGACTTATGATCTCCTCTTCGAGTTCATTCTTAGGGTGCTTTCTAACTCATACCTTCACTCTCATGCTAGCGAAGATTCACATGTATGTATGTAGACCCTGTGGCAAATCCATGATCCATGTAAAATATTGTTCGTCATGTTTGGCAAACAAATACTAGTTTACATAGATTCGACAACTCTCTGGTCTCCGTGCAACCAATATTTAGTGGTTCTCTTATAAGAGTAAGACCTCTCTCTCTCTAAATGGCTGATGATCTGAGTTTTTTCTCTAATGTTGGATGCTTCGAACTACTCCCCCTGATCCACAATGTAACCCTTTATAGCAAGCTGTTTAGAAGCATGGGTTGTAGACCTATTGATTGGTTGAAATCTTCTTAATTCAATACTTCAAAAACTTCACGCGTGGACTCACCCTCTTACGATGCAACTATTGTTTTATATTGAACCATGGACCATTTCTTAGTTGTTATGGGATTTAGACCTATACTTACCAATATCGTCAAGCTCTTCAAAGCTTTGTGCCCATTTTGAGATCGCAAAGTAAAACTGCTTTTCTTTAAACCTAACTTAGTATGCCTAATATCTTTATGTTTTCCACGTGAATGGATTTTCCTTAATCGATGACGAGACCATCTCAAAATGTTCTATCATTTCTACGCTATATTAATTACCTGTTTTCAGGTTGTCTGATTCTGTGTAGTCATGAATTAGAAAGTGTCTGCTGCTACTAGTTTGTTGGTTTGCACTTCAATTTTCCAGGGTGTGACTCAATGCATCCACCTTCTACTATTCTATATATGCCGAGTAGACGTCATAGCCTCATCGCCTTCTCAGCTTAAGATCTCATCTTTGAGTTCCTTCTTCGCGAGTTTGGTAATCCACACCTTGCCTTTTATGATGCCAGTGGCCCACATGTATTCTTCAGATCCCTTCTATCACTCATCTCATGCGAAAGGTTGACCTTCAAGGAGAACCATTTTGAGATCCCTTTTATAGCAAGTTGTTTAGAAGTACTTGTTAAAGCATGGGTTACAGACATATTCATTGGTTGATTTCTTCTTAATTTTACACTTCAAAAACTTTAAATGTGGACTTTCACACTCTTGCGGCGCAACTATTGTTTTATATTGAACCATGGACCATATCTTAGTTGTTGTAGGATTTACACCTGTACTTACCAATATCGTCAAGCTCTTCAAAGCTTTGTGCCCATTTTGAGCTCAGCAAAGTAAAACTCCTTTTCTTTAAGCCTAACTTAGTATGCCTGATTTTCTTTATGTTTTCCATGTGAATGGATTTTCTTTTTAATCGATGACGAGACCATCTCAAAATGTTCCCAAAATGTTTTCAGGTTGTCTGATTATGTATAGTCATGAATTAGAAAGTGTCAGCTTCTTCTAGTCCATGTGTCATGTTTGTTGGTTTGCACTTCAGTTTTCAAGGGCGGTGTCACTCAATGCTTCCATCTTTTACTCTTCTATAATATGCCGAGTAGACGTCATAGCCTCATCGCCTTCTCCGTTTAAGATCTCATCTTCGAGTTCCTTCGCGAGCTTGGTAATCCACACCTTGGCTTTTATTATGACAGGGGCCACATGTATTCTTCAGATCCCTTCTATCACTCATCTCATGCGAAAGGTTGAGCTTCAAGGAGAACCATATCCAACAAACCCGTGCAAATGCGCATAGTTTCGACAACTCCATGGCCTTCGAACACGAGTAGCTCGTGATACGGAGGTTCACGATTCGAGGGTATGATCACGCCAAATGGTTGGATGCTCCTCTAGACCTCATGTTGCCTAGTTGATTTCTTATCGATCTCAACTCTATATCTTCGTCGCAAACCTCGATCTATATATGCAACGTTTTTTCTTCAGTTCGAGGGGAGTTTTCTTCCATTTTCCTGCCCGCATGCTTAAATTGCATCATCTACCTGATTGTTCTTGTAATTTATGTTTAATCATTAAGCCAATCTTAGGTTTTGGATCGAGTATGAGCAGGGAAAGTTGTAGTGTGCAGCACGTGAGATGGGCTCATGATTCTGCTAACTCGTAGCTAATCTCAGCACGGCCAGCCTAGCATCGCAACCACCGGGCAAAAAGCGATCCATCCAGCCCAGCAGCAGACCCAACTGCCCTCCGTCGCAGGCACGGAATTTTTCAAAAAAAGCGACGCGCACTGCCACGTCGCCCGCCCCTCCACATTTCATTTCCTTTTCTTTAGCCTAGTATAAAAAATAAAAAAAAGGCGACGGCGGAAAAAAGAGAGGGGAAAAAGCGAACGAGGCGGAGGAGAAGGTCCAAAGTCCTCTCTCCCTCTCTCTTCTTGCGGCTTCCAGCGCAAGCGACGCGACCCTTTCCACCGGACGCGCCGCCCGACGCCAACCCCAACCACCGCCCCACACGGCGGACCGGGATCCGCCGCCGCCGCTGCTTGGAGGTACAGCCGTACAGGTGCGTCCTGGCCCCGGTCTCCTGTGTCGCTCTCGTGTGTGTGCGCCGCCCTGGGTGGGTGCTGCTGCAGCGGGCCCGCGCGCCGCCTCGATTTGTCCGCCTCGGTGCCGGGGCACTAGTTTACTCTTGCGTGCTCGCAGCCCGATCGGCCGCGCGCCCAGATTCGGCGCTACCTGCGCCGCCTTTTTGCTTCATGTCGCGGCCAGGGGTGGGGGGATTTGTTATCATTTTGGGGATATTTTTGGCTATACGGGTAGGATTTATTCTCGATGTAGTCTGATTATTCTCCATTTCCGCTATGAGGGGGTTGAGCCGCCTGCTACTTGGGCCGATCGATTACCGCGAGCCTGATCCTGCACAGAGATTCAAGCGATCTTACTGTGATTTGATGTTTCTAACTGTCAATTCGGTTGTTCCAGGTCGGAGGGGCTCGCTTTGCATCTCTAGCTCGCCGGAAAGGTCAGGCTGAGGGTGGGAGCTCAGCTCCCAGGTGATGTGGCAGCGGACTTAGGGTTTACTGTTCAGCAATAGAGTCCAGGGCGGCAGCTCCTGCTAAGTTGGGAAGCTCTTCAGAGTTGGTGTTGGGGGGATTGGACTGATCTTTGCGGTAGCATGATCAAGCAGATCCTTGGGCGGTTCCCTAAGAAGCCGTCCAAGTCCGGGGACAAGGATCATATCGGCCGGCCGAGCCCCTCGGCGTCGAACCCGTCGTTCGGTCAGAGGGGCGCAGAAAGGGCCTCCAACTCGAGTGTCATCTCCAGCTACGGGCTCAGCTATGGCGGCGGCCTGCATCCGGGGAACGGGAACTCGAGGGCGAACGGCAATCCAGCTTCGACGACCTTCGAGTTGTTGCCGAGCTTTAAGGATGTGCCCAACGCGGAGAAGCACAACCTGTTTGTCCGGAAGCTGAACCTGTGCTGTGTGACGTTTGACTTCAGCGATCCGACGAAGAACGTGAAGGAGAAGGAAATAAAAAGGCAGACTTTGTTGGAGCTTGTTGACTATATTGCCGCCGCCAATGGGAAGTTTCCGGAGATAGTTATGCAGGAGACCACGAGAATGGTTTCTGTAAACTTGTTCAGGACACTGACTACCCCTCCCAGGGAGAACAATATTTCAGCCTATGATCTGGATGAGGATGAGCCTGTGATGGACCCTGCATGGTCACACCTGCAGATTGTCTATGAGCTCTTCTTGAGGTTCATTCAGTCTCCTGAGACCGATGCCAAGCTGGCTAAAAGGTACCTTGATCATTCGTTTGTTCTCAGGCTACTTGATCTCTTTGACTCTGAAGACCCTAGGGAGAGAGAGTACCTCAAGATGATACTTCACCGTGTCTATGGAAAGTTCATGGTTCATCGGCCAGTCATTAGGAAAGCCATCAACAACACCTTCTATCAGTTCATCTATGAAACTGAAAAACACAATGGAATTGCGGAGCTATTGGAGATCCTAGGGAGCATCATCAATGGGTTCGCTTTGCCACTTAAGGAAGAGCATAAACTGTTCCTTGTCCGGGCCTTGATTCCACTGCACAAGCCAAAGGGAATTGCAACGTATCATCAACAGTTGTCTTACTGCATTACCCAGTTTGTCGAAAAAGATTGCAAACTTTCAGACACAGTTATCAGGGGCCTACTGAAATATTGGCCCATCACGAACAGCACCAAGGAGGTGATGTTTTTGGGAGAGTTGGAAGAGATATTAGAAGCTACACAGCCTGCGGAGTTTCAGAAATGCATGGTTCCTCTTTTCCGCCAGATTGCACGCTGTCTGAACAGCTCTCACTTTCAGGTAATATTAACCTTATTTGGTACCTTTTCCATTAAAAATATCCATATGTATTCCTTCATTTTCCATTTCTCCTATTGTGTAACTTCTGTTCATTCTTTTGTCCCTGAATAGTTAATGAGTACTCCCTCCGTCTAAAAATAACTGTCTTAAATTTGTCAAAAATGGATGTATCTAGACATGAAACATGTATAGATACATCCACTTTTGTACAAATTTGAGACACTTATTTTGGGACGGAGGGAGTAGTAAGCATCTTATTTTTTTTACTATTAGGTTTTTATTCAAGGCATGGTAGATTGGTAGTGCAGTTTTAGTGTTTGGATTGTGTTAATTCATCGCGTGGCAGGCCTAGAGTTAGATAGCTTGCTGTTTAGTTTTCTAAGTGGCACACAGAATTTCGTGCACAGGATGTAATATTTCCATCTATAGTTTTCCAGTCACTTCTCATTATAGTTTTTTATTATATACTTTTTCATTTACTCCAGGGCTTCTAGTTTTAGAGTGCCTTGATATTTTGTGCTAACAACACGTTAGCAGAAGTCAAATTTAGGCCTTTAGTTCTAATAATGGTTGAGCAGTTCTCTGGTTGCTGACAATACCACAAAAGCAAATTCTATCAGCTGTGTATGGCTTTTGTCCAAAATGATTGCTTACCAGATTCCTGATAAAGAGATGGTTGTTTAGTGCGGGCATTGATCCAATTCAGTGACTCACTTGCATTTTATTCCATTAGAGCCCTTGTGGCACATCTCAAACTCTATCAGCTGTGTATGGCTTTTGTCCAAAATGTTTGCTTACTAGATTCCTGATAAGTGATAAGGAGATGGTTGTTTAGTGTGGGCATTGACCCAATTCAGTGACTTCGCTTGCATCTTATTCCATTAGAGCCCTTGTGGCACATCTGAAATCTGTCAAAATTTCAAGCTTATGCTTCTGGTTCCTTATTCTCATTCTCTGCAGTTACCTATGATCTTTTTTTTATTGTTGGAAGGCATTCATAATTTTAAATGCTAGCGCCCTCGAAGTTGCAGAACCAGAGTATAGCATTAACATATGAATAGTAGCTAATGGTGCTTATGCTTGCTTCTAGGTTGCTGAGCGGTCGTTGTTTTTGTGGAACAATGACCATATCGAGAGTTTGATTAAACAAAATAGCAAGGTGATATTACCTATCATCTTGCCTGCACTGGAGAGAAATTCGACTGGACACTGGAACCAAGTTGTGCAAAGCCTAACTATTAATGTCCGCAAATTATTCTCTGATCATGACGCTGGATTGTACACGGAGTGTTTGCGGAAATACGAGGAAGCCAAAGCCAAAGAGAAGGAGTCCAAACTGAAGCAAGAGGCCACATGGAAACGCCTAGAAGAGATCGCATCAGCAAAAGCAACAAGCGGAGAGGCTGTGCTCGTCTCTCGACCCTTACCCCGTCAATCTTCAGGGGTGTAGCTAATTATTCAGGTGGTAAAGATGTTTTTTTCCTTTCTGCTGGAGGGTGGTTTGCAGCTTGGGCAATAGTTTCTAATGCATGATTTCTTGAATTGGTAGGTCTCCAGACTTTCGTGAAACATTGTACAGGATTAAATTGTATATACAAGGTATATTAGGCGGGCAAATCGACGGAAGATCTGAGAAGCCAGTTGGGTTAGGCGCAGCGCATCATCGTCATTATTTCCAACCCAAGCCTTGGCTTCTTTTGGCACGCTGAGATCTGCGGTTCATTGCTGTATCCTTTGTCCTTGTCCGAGTTCGGTTACGATTTGTTCCTCCCATGGAGAAAAGTTTGTTTCGGAAGCAGGTGGTCGGTCGTTGTGGTGGGTGGGTAGATCTCTAGTTAGAGAGGGAGTTCATTTGGAGATGAGTCATGGTTGTTCTTGAGTCTGGCATGGTTGTAAATGGAAGCAAATTTTCTTTCGAGTACATTATGACTAAAATATTTCTCACAGAATGTGTGAGGCGCATTCATTTCATTACTGTTCATTATGCCGTGGTCTGTGTGTTCATGCAATTTGTTATTTTTGCTGAAGAAATCTGAATCTGAATGCTCAAGGCTGGCAGAAAAAAAAATCAAGAGCACGCAGATGGGAATTTTTGATCCTAGGATACTCCTTATTTTGTTCTCTGTTCATCATCATAACATCACACGGGTACATCTGTCTGACGAATCGCATTGGATTCAGAACAAGGTGGTCACAGCTCGACCGCAATCAATAGCTACCAGACTGCTGCTGCCTGATGTTGATGATGGTGGCGCTCAGTTCAGTCGCCACGGCCTTTCCTGGCCAGCAAGGAGCCGAACGCCGGCCGGAAGTACTTCCCGGCGTCGTCCTGGAAGAACATGCCGGCGACGACCTTGTACATCGCCTCCGTCATGTGCAAGCCGTCCCAGTTGACGTACCTGGACGGCTGCGCGCACGCCGTGCCGACCTCCGGCGAGCCGCAGGTGGAGAGATGTCGAAATTGTAGTCGCCGCCTCCTGACCCGCAGCAGGCCTTGAAGCGCTCCGCGAAGCCGTACGTCGCCGGGTTCTTCACGACGGCGAGGTGGGCGGCGTGGTAGTCGGCGAAGGCGATGACGGCGCCGGGGTGCTGTGGGCGGAGCCGGCGGAGGCTGGCCTGGAGGAGGCGGTTGTGGGCCAGGCTCACCGCGTTGACGGTGGCGACGCAGCCGAGGTCGTCCCGGTCGTCCGGCCGTGCCAGCGCCATGGACATCGTCAGGCAGCCCGTGAGCGGCAGCCCCTGCACGACTATGTACTTGGCCCCTCTCTTCAGCAGCGCCTGCAGTTTTTTCCTCATGGTATATTTCTCAGTCGCAGAAAAAATGTTGAAAATAATTTGTTTCAATTTTGACAACGAAATATTAGGATTTTGACCGGATCAGATTCAGGTGCAGGGTTTAGCTAGGTTCTTGCTGCAAAATTTGTTTATTTATTGCAGCTGAGATTGTTGCAAGAGTGCTAGTTAGTATCTGCATGAACAACAATGATCTTGACGGATGTTGTGTTTGGCTCACAGGAGTAGATGCTCCAATTGCGGAAAACACATTTTAAAACGGTTTAAACTTTTGTTAATATTTTTCTTGAGAGTGTACATGCACGTGTCTTTCACATGTCTTGAAACATTTTGTGAAAAAAAACATATCTAGTGTCCTAGACAAAAAAAAAGTCTGTGAAAAAAGTCATTTTGTAACTCCGAGAATTGTCTTTTACATAGGTCATATTTTTTTTCTTTTTTTGCATGATATTTTACATGCGCGCATAGAATATGTGTGTGTACACATGATATTTTTTTTTCAAACTTTTTTGACATTTTAAAATATTTTTTCCACAATGGTAAGCATCTAGTCCTCCAAGCCAAAGTGGATTTCCCTGATCTTTACCGGTTTCCTTATTCAGAACAGCAGTCCTTCTTCCAAAAAGTAGGTAGCAGATTTTGAGGCTGGTACTGTACGTGCAGATGCAGAGGTAGCAGGCAGAGACAGTGCAGTGAATGACCATCAAATTAAGGCTGGGCGACACTTGTACTGGAAACTGGCAGCGCCTCATCAAAGCGGCCGGCAAGAATTTTAGATACAACTCCACTCTATGGTTAACCATGCATCTTCTTGTTTAGCAGATTTTTTAACAATGTTTAACGGTCTTCAGATCAGGATTTCAGCTCTATTACTACTACATGGTTCACGGTAGAATTTTACTCGTCCTTCTAGGCAGGGTGAACACTGAAGCGGGAGATCCCAACAGCAGCAAGTGTGGCCGTGTGGGCAGGGACAGTGAAAAGGGAGCCGTAGATCTATCTATCTACTCTTGGGCAGTGCCAGAAAGAACAGCAACACGGAAATTCTACGGGAGCCGCTACCTACTAGCACAACATTTTCGTGCCCGAGATGAAAACATCTACTACCTCTGATCCGAATTAATTGTCGCGAGTTGTACACCACGTTTGTACTATACTAGCTATCCGTCCGTGACAGTTAAAAGGGATCGGAGGGAGTATGTGTTTTTCGATTCATACATGTTTCATATTCGATTCATACATGTTTCATATAACGATTCCGGTAAAAATGCATTTGCCGGAAGAACAGCGCACTCTACTTAGTGAGTAGCACTACTTACTTAAAACAGTCCTGAAATTGGATGACTCGGACGTCTATCAACCCATAAGGCGTAGCAAATCATGCAAGCTAATTGCAGCAATAAACTTTTGCTTAATCATAATTAGATGCACATCGAATTTTAGATTCGTGCATGCACGTGCAGTTTGTACTTAATTTCTGTATATTAAGGTACCTCGAGGAAGGTGGTGACCCTGTCGACCGCCATGGTCCGGATGAGCTTGCGAGGGATTTTGTCTGCCGCCATGATCAAGCTGTAGGCGTAGTCGTTGGCCCCGATCTCCCCGACCCAGAACAGCGCCTCGCCCACGTCGTCCATGCTCCTCCTCGTCTTGAGGTGCGCGTCGAACCAGCCGAGCTCCGTCATGATGGACTGCTGGGTGATGTCGAAGCTGAGGTTGTTCTTCGCAAACCACCCGTGCTCGATCGCCGTCGCGCCCGCCACCGCAAAGTTCACGCCGTAGTACTTGCTGTTCTTAGCGCGGCGGAGGAGTTGGAGGCGGAGAGGGTTGAGAGGTAGGGCGGGAGGAAGGAGGGGAGGCGGAGGGCGTCGGCGGCGAGGAAGTCGACCACGAGGCGGCCGTCGGAGTAGCGGTTGGTGGAGCGGTGGAAGAAGGTGGCGCCGTAGGGCGCGTGGGAGACGTAGCCGAAGGAGGAGGGGCCGGTGGTGGAGTGCGTGTTGCCCGTGTCCGTGAACGAGTCGCCGAACGCGTACACCGTCCGGAACGGGCCGGTGATGATTGCGCCGCGGCGGCGACAGGGACGAAGAAGAAGGCGAGGAGGACCGGCAGGAGGAGGGTGAGGAGTCGGCGGCGTACGGCGGCCATGGCGAGCGCGATCGAGTGAGCTAGTGACCGAGGTGGCTGCTGGATTCTGTGCTGCCGTACCCGTGTTGTAGTTCTTATAGTTGAATTTAGGCCCGTTAAATTCTTCAAAGAGGCCGCCCTAGACAACGAATTCATGTCGAAGACAGTGCCTGCCCAGCTGTTCTTTTCACTTGCATGGCAGCTGCAGCTGGGTAGCCTGCCAGCCAATCTGTTGTACGGAAGTGAGAAATGGGAGTATTGGTGGTTAAGGAGCCATAATGACGCGCCTCTTAGGTAGGCAGTTCATGAACGTCAATGTGTGGGTTCTTCATTTTTTTCTGATAAATGGAGATTTTATTAACTCAATCGTCCGCATTAAGCCGATACATTCAAACGAGTTACACTTACACATGACCTCTACATACTAGTAAAAATGCACATAGCCCAACAAAAAGATGAATAAAGTTTAAGAGATAAACGCACCGTTGGTCACTGAACTTAAATTAGATGAGTACTTTGGTCACATAACTCTCAAAGTGTGATAAAGTGGTCGCTTAACTCTCAAAGATGAGTAAACTGGTCACAATTTTGCCAAGAGAGCACCAAACGATGATGTGTCTCGCTGACGCACCAAAGTTATGGTGCCGTGGCGTGCTGACTGTGCTGTCTTTTTGCTGAAAGGATCTTGATAATTTAAGTGCCCAAAAATGCAAATATTTCTCAGTTTTTCAAAACTCTAGATAAGGTGAAAAATCTGACAGGTGGGCCCCACTTCCCTTTCCCCTTTGTCTTCTTCCTCAGTGAGCTGGCTATCGCCGGCGCGGCCACCGCACGCGCCACCTCCTGTCTGATTGCTTCGCGAGGATAAGGACCGAGATGTTGCCTTGCCTCTCCTCTATACTCCCCTCTCTCTCCCGTGCTCCCTCTCTCACTCTCTGGTTCCCTCATGGCGAAACCCTAGTTCGCCGCCGACGCATAGCATCGCCATTCCGCGCCGCCCCGGAACAAATCAAGCACGCGAGCTCACTGGAGCTCGGGTGCCACAAATCCGCGTTCTGACTAAACTCTATTTTTATATGTTTTGCGATATAAACGCATATGACACCTTTGGCAGCTTGCTTATGCCGTCATCTCATCAAGCACAATTTGGCCCGACTGGGATTAGGCCTGCTCAGATATAGTCTTTGCGTTTGGTTGTCTGAATTGTTGCATTAGAGCAACCACACTGGGACGCTTATTTAGGAGCGCTAGGAATTTGATCTGACCGTTTTTCCTAATTCCTGGTCTTTTTTCTGGCATCGATGCCTAATTAGAAGTGTGGCGCCTGAATACTCTATACAAAATACGGCTTCTATGCTGCCCACGCTTACGTGTATGGGTTAACTGCTCAATAAGCGTTGAGGGCCTCCTAAAAGGATCTACTAAATTTATCGAGTTGTTCTAAAGAATCAAAATGGTTGGTTATTAACGGAATTCCCTGTCAGCTTTCCACGAAATACTCGTTTGGCCGAGAACTTTACATTAGCGCCCGAGCGTTGTACAACATCACAAGATTAAAGATCCTGGCGGCAGGATACCAACCGGTTAGGTCCAGAACATGGAGACGGATCAGCAGACATAGGGTGGCTCAAGACCAAGTCGGATTAACCGGGGGCCTACTTAACTCCGGACCTACTTAACTTGGCCGACTTAAGCCGAGATGTGACATATACTTATACCGGAAGACAGGGACTCCTCTTTACATAACCGAATCAAAATACCTTACAACCCTAGCCATGGTTATCTATATAGAGCCGTCGGGATAATCCCCCAAGGGGTACGTTCAAGATACACCTTTGTAATCGATATTGTACACAAACCCTAGATCTCCCAAGAGATCCAATAATTCCAAACAAGAAGGAGTAGGATTTTATCTCCACCGGGAAATACCCGAACCTGGGTAAACTGTGTGCAATCTCGCTCCCAGAAATACATCGCTCGCCTTGCCTCACACCTCCTAGTTAGACACCCCTTGATGCCTACTGTGTGACTTTCCCACGGCAGGTTACTTCATGAATAGTGCATCGTCTGTTAGCAGGGACTGCTTTACCAGCATGAAAGCATCATCACAATCCTGGTCGGTGTGTCCATTAGATACTTTTGATAACTGACAAGTTTAAAGAAGCTCTTCCAAAACATGCAGAGGAACTTGAGCCGGACTGGTGCGTGTCTTGCTCCATTAGTCACCACAAACAAAACATAAACCCTTGGAATGGTGATACACCTTAAGTGCGAGAGGAATATGTCATGTATCCATCATAACTTTTCTTGGACTCCCCTATTTTGGAATGCTTGACCTTGTCATTCCTTGGGAAGCAATAGGAAGTGCATGATAATTCCATAACTTGGTGACGTGCAACAGGTCGACATCGACGTAGTTCATTCTCTTCTTCCTGCAACATGGCGAGAGCGCACACAATATCCATGTCTAGAAGTTGTTGTAAAACTTCACAGAACGAATTTCACTTGCTAGGACATCTACGAAACTGAGGCACTCTAGTAGCTGGGCCATGCAGCAAAGTTCTGGGTGCAATTCATTAAATTCTCTATATGTGCAGCTACTGTAGTAGTTTGTCGAATCCCTAGGATTTGTTGGATGAACCAAGAGTGTTTGTTTTTGTCCCAGTGGGCTAACGCAGTCACTACAAACTCACCCCAACTCTCACTTCTTCCTTTGGAATCTACTGTTTGACTGCTTCTAACCACACCGCTGCCTGCCCTAAAAAATTCATAGTAGCAAAGCGCGTTTTCAACACTTCCTGGATGGCATAAAACGCAAATTAATCCTCACGCTACCGCAGCCAGATCTTAAGATCATCCCTAAGGAATTTCAAAGGAAGATCCCGTGGTCCATTTTGGGTTTAGCTACCCATGTCCCTTTGACTCGCACCCCACTCAACGCTCATCCTCATCTCGTTCGAAATTCAAATTGGATACAATGTGACGATGTGCACCTGTTGCCGAAGGCAATGAATGAGATTTGAAGATCCCATCAGCTTGCACTTGATTCGGAAATTCATGGCGGTGCCCGTTGGCGTCCGAGGAAGTATCGTGATCCATGCGGATCACTTGGGTGGTAGGAGTCCACGCCTCCTAGGACGTGTGCACGACCTCCGCCTCCAGCACCGCAACTCGATTTGCGAATTCTTCGATGACACTTTTCCAATCCCGTACCTCCTTGCTTTCACTAGTAGGAAAACCCTTATAATAGACCATCTACTAGTGGCGTTCTTCTGTATAACATGCCACTCATAATACCTGTGCGTGCCAGATTCGCGCATGCCACTTCTAATCGTCTACCAGTGGCGTGCGGATAGGTCTCACACGCCACTGGTATGTGGGACCCTTGAGATCGTCCGCTAGTCCTGTTTGGAAATGACTCTAATCCAACGAAACTTGTCTTGCGAGCATCTCCAAAATCCGCCACCTTCCCTTCTAGGGCCTCCATGGTGGTAGTTAGCTTCGATTCGAACTGCGAAGCCTTCTTCTTGGGCGCCACTGGTCACCACAACCACAACCGAGGGACCTAAGACTGGAATGCAGTGCAACGAAATCCACCACCAACCTCTTGTTGGAATTACAGAATCAGGGTTATGACTCTAATACCAAGATGTAGCGATATAAATTGGATCAAGGGGAAGAACTAAAGAGTTGGTGAGGTTGGATCGGGAAGGAGAGCGAGGTTGGTAGAGACCATCTAAAAGAGGAAGATAAAGCACGAAATGTTCAGTCATTCAAAGTACCCTTTTTTTTTTGAGTGGCAGCTTATATCGAGCTGGTTCTCACTTTTTCATTTTGAATTCACTGTACTCTCTTTTTCTTTTTTGAGAATTGCTGCGTCTCACTTTTTTTTTTGAGAATTAGCTGCGTCTCACTTGGGCCTTGGCACACAACCATCCACATCTATTACATGGTTTAAAGCCCATTCCTCTGACGCCCATCGTAGCCCGATATGATGGAGTCCGTGACATGATCACAGTTCAACTGCATAATTTCTCAAAGAAAAAAAGTTCAACTGCAATGAATAGCTACAAGACTGCTGCCTGCTGCCTGCTGCTGCTGATGGTCAGTTGCCATGGCCTTTCCTGGCCAGCAAGGAGCCGAACGCCGGCCGGAAGTACTTCCCGGCGTCGTCCTGGAAGAACATGCCGGCGACGACCTTGTACATGGCCTCGGTCATGTGCACGCCGTCCCAGTTGATGTACCTGGCCGGCTGGGCGCAAGCCGTGCCGACCTCCGGCGAGCCGCAGGTGGAGAAGACGTCGAAGTTGTAGTCGCCGCCGCCGGACCCGCAGCATGCCTTAAAGGGCTCTGCGAAGCCGTACGTCGCAGGGCTCTTCATGACGGCATGGTGCGCGGCGTAGTAGTCGGCGTAGGCGATGACGGCGTCGGGGTGCTGTCGGCGGAGCTGGCGGACGCTGGCCTGGAGGCGGCGGTTGTGGGCGAGGCTCTGCGCGTTGACGGAGGCGACGCAGCCCAGGTCGTCCCGGTCGTCCGGCTTGGCCAGCGTCATCGCCATGGACAGGCAGCCCGTCAGCGGCAGCCCCTGCACTACAATGTACTTTGCCCCTCTCTTCAGCAGCCCCTGCAGTTTTTATACATTTCTGTCAGAGAAATCATTCAAAGTATTTAGAGACAATTTGACAGCGAAATATTGGCATGCTGACAAGATCAGGTGCAGGGTTTTGGCTAGACCGTTGCTGCAAATCTTGCAGGCTGAGATTGTTACAACCAGGTTATGACTGCAAGAACAGCAATGATCAAGCACATGAATACATGATTGCTGCAATATTCACCACTTTCCGTGTTCATCATAACATAGCTTCTTCGTGTGAGTAGGTAGCGGAATTCGAGGCTGGTACTATACATGCAGATGCAGTGGCAGCAGAGAGACAGCCTAGTAAATGGCCACCAAATTAGGTTGGGAGACACTCGCACTGGAAACTGGCAGCGCCTCATCAAAGCGGCCGGCAAGAATTTCAGATGCAACTCCAGTTCTGTGGTTAGTAGCTAGCACGAATTAACCATGCATCTCCTTGTTTAGCAGGGTTTAGTGCAACTTAACAGTGCTTAACCGAATTCAGATCAGGATTTCACCTTTGTTACTAGTACATGGTTCAGAGTAGAATTTGCTCTTCCTATTTAGTGTTGGAATTGATCTCAGCCTAACAACCTGAGAAAATACAGGGGGTTTGACCCCAAACCTATTCACGTAGGAGCCTTGATCGGAGGCCCCTAATAACCAACGCTTTGGACTCGGTCCCCAGCTCCAGCACCTGTATAAATATAAGGGAAGGCACGTATGGTTTTAACACACAGAAGTGTGCCTATCCACCCAACTACCCGATCCGAAAGTTGTGCTAAGGGGCTGGAAGACAGATCTCCACCGCAGCCACCAGGAGAGGTTGTGCTGCCGGCGTCATGGCTTCGTCCACGACCACGGCGCTCCGGCAACGACTACCTCGACTAGCAGTTCGTCATCGACAACCCCAAGAACTGCCTGCAATAAGCAGGCAAACCCATCTACTTTAAACACCCGTAAGTGCATCCCCTAATCTCCCTCTCAGATTCCATTAGGTGTTCTATTCGCAATCAGTTCCTCCCTAATGAGGAATTAAATCTAACATTGGTATCAGAGCGAATCTGATTGCATTAGTACCCTAAGTATGATAATTATGATTAGGGAAAGGTTTTAAGCCTCGGCCAAATTCAATGTGCATTCCTGATTATGAAGTTTATTATTCTGATTTGCTACGGGTTAGTGCTAATCATGTCGACGTTAATACATTTTTTAGTTAATGTTTCAATTAGCACTTGTTTTAACTCGGTTAAGCAATTAGAAGGAGGGGAATGGCAGCAAATTTTCAGTTTTACCATAAAAATGGCAAGAGGGGAGCACGTTCTTTACCACAGAAGCAAAATCCCCAATTATTTCGAGCCCAACCCCTAGAAAAAATCCCCAACTCGAATGAATTTGCACACAAGATGTGGATTGGGCACTCACCGTGGTGATGCCGCGACGCTCTCTTCTCCCGACGGAGAGGACGAGCGAAAGGAACGCGCCTCGGCGCGGAATGGACGCGAGCGTCCCTGGCCGTCGCGCCACAGGTCGCCGTCGTCACCAAATGAACGCCGCGACGCCGTTCCTCGAAGGAGAGGGCGCGCGGAAGGACGCGATTGCGCGGAAGAAGACGATGCCGGGCCTCTGTGCTCGCCGCCGTCGCATCAAATGGCCGCCGTGGATGTAGACGAGCGCCTGCTTGACCCCGTGTCTTGCTCGCCGCCTCCGCACGCCACCACACGGCGGCCCACCCCGATGCTCCGCCCCGCTTGAGAACGATGAAGGCAGCAACGCTCGGCGAAGGAGCGCGCGGGACCTGGTCCAGCGCACGCTCCTCCGGCGAGCGCAGCCACCGCATCGGAAGGCAAGGGGAGAGCAGCGAATCGCCGCCGCGGTTACCTCTCTCAAGCTGTAGCGAAAGAATCGGGGGGAGAAGAGACTGAGAAGGGGATTAGGGTTTTTCCGTCTACGGCTGCTAGTTTTGTTCGACCGCAAATCATGGCCAACCATCGGATCTCATCCTACGGCTGAGCGTGATGCGGGCAATTTTCTGGGCCTCGGCTGTTTTCTTGGGCCAAATATTAGATGGGCTGCGGTCCAAGTTTAAGTTAACCCAGCTTCTGATTAAGTTTTTTTTTTTTAATGCTGGGGCTGGGCTACAGTTGGATTTTCTGTTCGAAATTCCTCTGTTTTAGTTTCTGTTTTCTATTTCAGTGCCAATTAAAGTTATATGTCTAAAGTTTTATGCACTGTTTTATGTACAGAAAATAATTGCCTAGAATATGTTTAAAGGATGAGTCTCATTTTAAATATCAATGAATGTTGATTATTAAGGTATAATTGATATTTAATCTGATAATGATGCTGGCCCATTTGTATGATAAAGTATTTAGGCTTTTCTAGGTTTAAGTGCATTGATTGGGTTTAAAGTTTTCAAAGAAAGTTTTATGCACTGTTTATATCGGAAAATGCCTAGATTTTAAGAGGGGATAAGTTATGAATGTTATGAGATGATGTTATTTTTAGCACAATTATGAGTATCTCTCTAGAGTTTCTGGATATTTTGTTCGGAGATTTTAATTGAGAATTAAGTTTTATGTTGATGCCATGTTTATGGCGTTTATTAATGATGTGATCATCTCTAAAGGGCTGAGGCCACCTTAAAGAAAATGTTTATGGCTGTGTGGTTCGTTTTTCCGCAGCGCACTATGCAGCCTAATAATGATGAGCCATAATGCTAAAGTATTATGTCAGATGCATTAATGTCTTTTGACATACACTGACAGAAGGCGATGGAGGCTCAGCATGATAATTCTCTCAACAATGACGTTTAGAGAATTTTATTGTGATATCATGGTCATAAGTTGTCATTTCTTGACTATTAAAAGTTTATTATTCAGTGAGATCGTGATGTAATATCCAAATTTTATTTGGAGAATGTTTATAATGTCATTTCCACTGAGGATGTCAATCTATTGTTTACTCAGTGAGATGTCATGATGAGAATGTTTAAAATGAATGATATTTTTGTTATCATATCATTGAAAGTTTTAATGATAAGCTTTTGACATGTTTTATTGACGTTATTGAAATTACGATGTCAAAGTTTGATGGAAAATGATCAGTGATAAATTATGAATCCACGTGTCTACTTTATGGTAACATTTTGGATTGCACCATATATATTGGTGTTTTACGTTAGTTAAGGCTATTAATTTAGCAAAAGAGTTTTGCTGATCATTATGTGCTTGAAGTTTCTATAGTCAAAACGAGAAGTTTTGATTTGAGTTTTCATTTATGAGCATAAGTTGTATGGTATGTGACAGTATTCTGACCAACGTTGATTATTGTCATGTCCCATTTTTTGAATGAATAGTTCTCTTCTCCGTTTTCATCCCAACGGTGATACGGATTAGAACAAGATTAGCTTGTTTTGTTTTAGAACAATTCAAGTTTGATGTTTCTTATTGATGCTCATAAAGATGGTGTCCTTGTTTTAGCAATGGACCAAGACATAGGGTTCATTTATTTGAATTATGCAGAGGAGAATGAAAAGTATGACCAAAAGAAGTTGAGTGGGAGAAACCGAACCATGTTTCACTCCTTATAATGAAGCATATCATATTCTCTGAGATAAAGAATGCAAGTCCCGACTCAGTATATGCCAAAGATTATTTGGCCTCTATTGAGGAATATTTAAGGATAAATTCCCGTTTAAATGGGGCTTTAAGGGGTTTTTGCCATGAGGACAATACATAATAAAGCATTATGAGACATTTTGTTTATTCATATGAACCTTTTGTCTTTTGTAATGCAGTCAGATAATATTAATCTTACCATGTGGTGAGAACATTTATGTCCTCGATGAATCAATATGTGCCATGGCACTCTTAAGATGATAGTGAATAATGAGACCTCGTCGAAATTGTGGTTATGTTTACCACATTTCGAGGGGGAGAATGGAATGTCTCATTAAATATGAGAAAAGATGAATTGTATTAATTCTCCAAGTAGGATGGAACCAACGAGAAGTCTTATTTTGGAGAATGAATGATAATGGAATGTCTCATTGAATATGAGAAATAGTGAATGTTTTAATTCTCCGAGTAGGATGGAACCAACGAGAAGTCTTACTTTGGAGAATGAATGATTATAGTGAATGAAAATTCACATGAATGTTTTGACTCCTTTTATCGAGTTAATGTGAATTTATTCCCTTGTGAGAATTATGAAGCACACATGAATGTTAAAGTGACAAGCCTGCTAATCTAATGTTGATGTGGCTCATGATTATATTTCTGACCAACGTCGTTTATAATCATTTGTCACACACTTCAGTCAAGTGGCAAGTTTGTCAGTATCATGTGGCTCATGGTTATATTTATGACCAACGTCGTTTTATGATCATGTGTTGCAGCTCATGAAGTTCTTTTCCATCTTCTGCCCAACGGTGTTGTGGTTTTGAACTAAAGTGATTGTTATCAAGATTTTGGAAATATTTTCCATCTTCTAAATAAAGTGATTATCAGGGAACCTGAAGCGTATGAACATGAATCTTAAGGATAACTCCATTAGATCTTTGTTCATATGCATCAGGTAAGTTGAGAAGAAATACATAATGTCACACTTGGTGTTGATAATCAACAATTTCCTTGTGATTGAAAATGTGTGTGTTAATGGTCATCTTAGAGACTTCTGCCTCTAATGATGTATAGGACTCAACAGAGTTTCCTCAGTGAGTTGTTATGACGCTTGTGTTATTATTATAACATGTTGTTGTGTTGACTAAGTTAAGAATGTATGTATGACTCAACCGTAAAGTTTTGTCATACAGTTGAAGTTAACATAAGGTATGTTGCCTAAAGAATTTCAATTATGAAATAAGACGAGCGTTATAACATTCATACCATAAGATGAGGGGGAGTAAGTTTATTACCTTATAAAGATGGAATATTTTTGGTTAGCCAAGAAATTTCTATCTTCTAGTTAAGACAAAGGATCTCGGTGATGCTTAGTACTTTGTTTGTACTGAGTGTTCCAAGATACAGGTTCAAAAGGAGCCTAAGTTCTATTATGATGACATACGTCGATAGAGTACGAAAGAAAATATTATGCACTAGTACTCTGTTGCACCTGCTAATAAAAATTAAGGGCAATAAAGATGGACACTTTAGTGTCCAAGGAACCATTATGAGCTGATCAGATAATGTCGATTCCTTATGCTTCGGCTGTCAGAAGCAATGTAAGTATTCAAGTCTGAACGTGCCCTATTTTTGTTCGGGATAATTGGCAAATATTCAAGAAAGTCCATAAGTGGACCACTCAAAAGGCCGCCTAAAGCCTTGCAAATATGCAAGGCAATAAAGTGTACATGCTCACTAATAAGAAGTCTAGTAACCTCGTTATCGTGGGTTATTCAGACACTGTTTCTGCGAGATGTGTGGATATTAAAGTTTCCACGTTAAGTTACATCCTCACCCTCGCATATGGAGCTATATCGTGGAAAAGCTCCAGAATGATTTTATAGGCATCAGTAATATGATGCAATTTATCATGTGGCATGTTAAGAGGCTAGATAGCAGATTGTATGTCAAAAAGTTTATATCCCAAAATTATGGTGGTAGACAGCATTTTTAAACCACCTACTGCAATATGAACACGCAGTTCACTATGCGAGTAACAACAAGTCAAATGGTGTTGCCAAAACCATTGACAATAATTTTAAGTTGTGAAAGATAGAATCCAGAATCAAGCTTATGATGTTAAGCATATAAATAAGTTTTATATGTTTTATGGATCTGTCACTAAAGGCTTACCACCCAATTTTAAGATCATGTTGCCGGCATGGGTTGCTGGAAAGTCTTTTTGATTCTGGAATAAGGACCGTCAAATAATCCAACTCCCATAAAGTAATATGTTTTCCATTTCAAAATAGAATAATATACCATAAGTACTGAGGTCCAGTGTCATTTGATAGGTCACTGTGACACCTTACTTTGGTCTGTTATTTTTATTACGAGTGGCTTATGATGTTGTTATCCTTACGATCAAGGGGGAGAATGTTGGAATTGATCTCAGCCTAACAACCTGAGAAAATACAGGGGGTTTGACCCCAAACCTATTCACGTAGGAGCCTTGATCGGAGGCCCCTAATAACCAACGCTTTGGACTCGGTCCCCAGCTCCAGCACCTGTATAAATATAAGGGAAGGCACGTATGGTTTTAACACACAGAAGTGTGCCTATCCACCCAACTACCCGATCCGAAAGTTGTGCTAAGGGGCTGGAAGACAGATCTCCACCGCAGCCACCAGGAGAGGTTGTGCTGCCGGCGTCATGGCTTCGTCCACGACCACGGCGCTCCGGCAACGACTACCTCGACTAGCAGTTCGTCATCGACAACCCCAAGAACTGCCTGCAATAAGCAGGCAAACCCATCTACTTTAAACACCCGTAAGTGCATCCCCTAATCTCCCTCTCAGATTCCATTAGGTGTTCTATTCGCAATCAGTTCCTCCCTAATGAGGAATTAAATCTAACATTTAGGACGTGGTGTTACTGTTACAGAAGGCAAAGCTTTTGCCTTGTTTAACAAAAAAATGATGTGGTGTTACTGTTACAAATAGCTGGATTCTCCCGGGGAAAACATTGAAGAGGGAGCAGCTAGCCGCAGTAGCAAGCGTCGGCGGGGACAGCAGAAAGGGCGCCGTAGATCTATCTACTCTTGGGCAGTATCAGGAAGAACAGCTCGCTCAATTCAGTCACAACCATGGAAAGGTAGACAAACTCTGTACAAGTAATTAATAGTACTATCGTTTCTTGCAGGCCAGGTTATTAAGCACAGCGAAATCATAGCAAGTAAATGCACCGATCGACCTGTCAAATCAAATGTTCTGACAGCAAGTAACTGCATTTTACTACCGGCGACTTATGGATCGCTTGATTATAACAGTCATTACTAAGTTGGAAGTCTCATATACGTAGTACTACTATCTATCGGATGTAGCAAGCATTTCAAAGCTAATTGCACTACTAAATTAAACTTCCGGTAAACTTTAGTTAACCAACATGTATACTCATGGTGGTCTAGAACTCTAGATTAATGCATCATACGCGCGTGTAGGTGTGTGTGCCTGTCATAAGTGTTCTCAGAGAGTGGGATCGAAGAAACACAAAATGAGAGAAACTAACTTTAACTTAAACATAAGCAGATTGATATTCAGCAACTTGTATACTGATTAATTAAGCCATGTAGGGTACCTCGAGGAAGGTGGTGACCCTGTCGACGGCCATGGTCCGGATGAGCTTGCGCGGGATGGTGGCGGCCTCCATGAAGCTGTACGCGTAGTCGTTGGCCCCGATCTCTCCGACCCAGAACAGCGCGTCGCCGACGTCCTTCTGGCCGCCCCGCCGTGTCTTCATGTGCGCGTCGAACCAGCCGAGCTCCGTCATGATGGACTGCGGCGTGATGTCGAAGCTGAGGTTGTTCTTCACGAACCACTCGTGCTCGATCGCCGTCGCGCCGGCCACCGCGAAGTTAACCGAGCCGCCGGGGTTGCTGCTGCTGCTGGCGCTTGCGGCCGCGGCGGATGAGCTGGAGGAGGATGAGTTGGGGGAGAGGGTGGAGAGGTAGGGCGGGAGGAAGGAGGGGAGGCGGAGGGCGTCGGCGGCGAGGAAGTCGACGACGAGGCGGCCGTCGGAGTAGCGGTTGGTGGAGCGGTGGAAGAAGGTGGCGCCGTAGGGCGGGTGGGAGACGTAGCCGAAGGAGTAGGGCCCGGTGGTGGAGTGCGTGTTGCCCGTGTCCGTGAACGAGTCGCCGAACGCATACACCGTCCGGAACGGCGCTGACGGAGGGGAGGACGGTGATGGCGCCGCGACGGCGACGGTGACGAGCAAGAGCAGGGGGAGGAGGTGGAGGTGGCGGCGCACGGCGTCCATGGCGAGCGCGATCGAGTGGGGCAGTGAGGTGGCTGCTGGATGCTAGCTTTACTGCGTCTGTGCTGCCGTGTCTGTGTGGCAGTTTTTATAGTTGGATTCAGGCCCACTGGTACATAGGGCAGAACCGGGCTTGGACTTAAGGGCCTGATCGATGGGTTGATTGGAAGGAATTCTCGTTCGATTCTCCAATGCTGTGTTTGGATGTAGTTTTCTTGGAATTGAATTGGACTAGCAACTCAATTTTCAATTTTCAAGATGGAAAGGAAATGGGCTCCAATTCGAATTCTGGAAAGGAAATGGGCTCCAATTTTCAAGATGGAAAGGAAATGGCCTCCAATTCGAATTCTGACCTTTGATTGTAAGTGGAATTTGCGGTTGGAATCAACGGGAAGCACACGATTCCAATTTGTGTTTGGATGTATAAGGTATTCGATTTTTTGTTGAGTTTGGACAATATAAACTTGTGTACATGTATGAACAATATAATATGTGCATATTTCAATATTGATAGATTATTTTGCACATATAACATTAAAAAGTTCCAAATCAAGTCACGAAAATATCGGAGAAATAAATAGTTTTGAAGTACCAAAAACATATAGACAATAAACATACCGTTCATCGCGGCTGCTGGTTCTTCTCCAGCTCTAGTTTTCGCCCGAGCGAGCGTGGCCGCGAGCAGAGAGCTAGGCGAAGCGGTAAGTGGGATGGCTTCGTTTCTGAGCCTTTCCGAGCTTGGTCGAGGGGTGGACGTGCGCACGGACCTCGCTTGGAATTGGACTGTGTTTCCAGGGACCAATATCTTGACCACCCCAAACAGCTGAATTTGGTTTGGCAATTCTAAATTGACGATTCTGAGACCCAATTTGAACATCCAAACAGAGCACAAGTGGATTTTCTTAAGTTTTGCATGAATTCCACAAAGACGTATCCATGTCCAAGTCCTGGCCCGGCCCGAAGCTCCTGCTCGTTTCACTGGCACGGAAGCTCCAGGCTAGCCTGCAAGTCAATCTGCTGTCCTCCATCTCCATGCCACATGGGAAACTAACAATTTTGTCTGGAATGAAAATGAGTAATTAGGGGTAGTTGGTTGTTAAGAAACCATAATGACGTGTCTCTGAGGTAGGCAGCTCGATGGAAGAGGGAGAGGTTTATTTTTTAGATAAAGAGTGTTTATTAATATCGAGAAGATACAACATGCACCCATCCTCTGCAACAACGCAATAACCGAAGCCATTACGGATGCACACAGCCAAAAGACAACCCCTTGGGATCAGATCGGACCGCCTGTCCATCTCCTTCTAGACGACTGCTGCTTCGTTTCCGTGCAATTGATTAGGGCGTGTTTGCTCGCCGCAGCCCTTCCAACCACCACGGCCAGTGGATGCAAAATCGGCCATTTCCGTAGAGTCACACTCGTCGTGTGCAGAGAGGGGGAATGACGCGTCGAGGTTGTGCGAGCATGGAGATGGCGCGTGTCTACGGAAATACGACAGGTGGAATTTGACCACGCCCTGGAAAAACCTCGTCTATTTTCCCCTTCGACTCATACGACGAAATCCACGCCCCCATTCCCCTCCCCGAGATCTCTGCCTCAGGAAGCAACTTCACCGATGATAAGGTCTCTGCCTAAGAGCATCTCCACTGGGGGCCTCCAAATTCGTGTCCGGCACCCCCCAATCGAGGCCCAATTGGGGGGGTGCCGGACATGTGTTCGCCCATGTTTTCGACCGCGTCCACAGCGGCGCACCCCAAACGTCCGCCCCCCAAAACGCGACATATGATCGAACACCTTGCGGGCGCTCAAATTGACTAAAAAAAACTGAAACGATTCAAATTTTATTCATATTTCTTAATATATTACAAAGATTTTGAATGAAATTTGAAAACCCTAACCGCCGCCTAGCCTACTCCCTGTCCCACCACGATTCGTCGTCGTCGCTGTCGTCCTCGATCTTCACCACTGCCGCGGAGGAGGCAGCACGGCTGGAGGAGGCGCCGTCGTGGCCTGGCGCGCGGCTGGAGGAGGCGTCGTCGTGGCGGCTGGTGGAGGGGCTGCCGGAGGAGGAGGAGGCTGTCATCGCCAGGGTCGCCATGAGGCCCGACGAGTCGTGCTCGATTTCGACCACCGACTCGGAGAGCGCCGCCAGCAAGCCCGGGCTGTCGCCGTCGTGCTCGTTCCGCATCTCGGACGGCACGTCGTAGCCGTACGGGATTGTCTCCACCCGCATTGCCTCCGCCCTGGGACGACGGAGGAAGAGGCGCCCGCGCGGGCATGGTGGCGAACGCTGACGGCGTTCGCGGATGGTGATGCCGCCTCCACGACGCGGCGGTGAGCGGCGCTCCTCCTTCACTACCTGGCGTGGCACGGGGCGCGGTGGAGGGAAGCGCGGCACCGGAGGAAGGAGGCGGAAGGGGATGGCGCTGCCCGTGGCAACGTGTCGGCGCGCGGCTTCGATCGCGGAGGCAACCGTGTGGCCGGTTGCCCCCTACCAGTCTTTGCGGCCGCCGGTGTTGTATCGCGTCTCGCGCGATCTGGGACCGTCGTTGGTGGCGATGACCGCCTCCCGCTCACGCTCGAAGCGCTCCATCCAACGGTCCTAGTTGGCCTGGCCGTCGTTGTTCTCGGGGAGGCGCCGCTCCGCCGGCGTCATCCAGCTCCGCCGGCGAGCGATGAATCGCCTCATGTGCTCGGCCGTGTCGGGCAGCGGTGGCACGGCTAGCCCGCCGGCCGAGATGGCCCAGTGCTTGGGCAGGCGGCAGTCCGGAGGGGCGAGGAGCCCATACCGGTGCAGCTCCCACGCTTCCTCACCGACGTTCATGCGCCCGCCGTACGCCATTGCTAGGGTAGGAGAGATTGAGGGGCGAGGGGAGTGAGGACGCCGACTTTTATCATGGCGATGGGCGGTGCGGCCGGCGTAAATGCGACGCGTGGGGAATCCGCAACGCCGGCCGCGTGGTTTGGGGAGCCGTCGCGTCGACTGGCCGCCGTTTAATGGCATGCGTGTGTGCAGGCGCACCGGCGTCCAGCCGCGTTGCGTTGGAAACCACCGACGACCGCGCCATTAACGCGGCCAGAGCGGCCTCCTGCACGGCGCGATAAATGACGCCTGAACGCGGCGTCCCTATGACGGGCGGGCCAACCTTGTCAGGCGCATGTCTGCCCCCATGTCCGGCACCCCCGAGAGGGCCTCCAAATTTGGAGGCCTCTTCGGGGGTGCCGGACACGATTTTGCTCGGGGCGACCCTTTGGGGGTGCCGCTGGTGACGTTTTTGGCCGTCCGGACCCCCAATGGGCCTTTGGGGGGTCATTTGGAGGCCCCGGTGGAGATGCTCTAAGGAAGCAACTTCACCGATAATGAGGTAAGTGGCATCGTCGACAAGCTTTCTTCCTCCACTGGTTCAAGATGTCAATTTTGTCTCCTCCGCTTCTCGAACGGCCATAGGTAACATCAAACACAACCTCTGGCATAGATCTATGAGCATGCGGTACATCTAGATAGATTCATAGCTAGTAGGCTTGGAAATCGAGCAGGCTCAGCTCGACTCGTTAAATCTCGGTCAACTGACGAGTTATCTCGGCTCGACTCGTTTAACAAACGAGTCCATAATTAGAACTCGCCTCGGCTCGGTAAACTCGCGAGTTTGCTCGTTTAACTCGTTTAGCTCGGTAGAACAGTTAACATGAATTATAATATCTTTTAAATATAATTGTTTCTAATTATTTTGGGCATGTATGATGTAATTATCAAAACAATCAATGACAATATAACATTATCAAGTAATATCTAGTCGTTTAACTATAATAATTAGGTAAAATTATTCACAAAGACAAGAATATAGGTAACATTATTTTTTTTACCGAGTTAAACGAGCTAAACGAGTAGCTCGGAATTCGGCTCGTTTAACTCGAACTCGTTTACCGTCAAAAATGAAAACTCGGCTCAGCTCGTTTAGCAACGAGTTCGAGTCAAGCCGAGTCGAATTCCGAGTTACTCGGTTAACTCGCGAGTTTCGAGTTTTAATTCCAGGTTATTAGTGACCGACTTGGGGCATTTTTATATCGATCGACCCAACCCAGCGTGACCTAGTCCGGTTTATGTTACTTGTGGCGTGTAGCCTTATCAGCAATTCAGCACACCACTAGTAAGTTAGGTTCGTGTCTTACATCTGGGTCCCACTTAGTAGCAGCGTGTCGTTTGGCCGGCACAACACAAGCATACGGCAAACTGTTGATTTCTTGTACTACATTGTACGTTGCTGGTGAGTCGAGTAGTTTTCCTTGGAATCTGGTCGAATCCACGCGATGCTATAGTGCTATTGCTGTGTGTTTGTTCATTGAAGCAAACAAAAACACGAAAAAGTCACTTTCGCTCTTGACGCACCCTTTATTAAAACAAAAATTTAAAACTATATTTATAAGTTTCAAACAAATCTGAAATCAAATATGGATGTAACTAATGATACATTCTACAAATATGAAAAGTTATAATGCAAAATCTATGTATTATGGGCTATACAAAAATAATAAAATCATGTTTATTTTGGAGATCTGAAGCGTGTATACTTAGATTTACTTATTTTCTTTCTTGTAGGTCAGAATATAAAGTATTTCAAATTGATATTTTACACTTTTGTTAGATACATTAGTGAGAACAAGTCTTATTTTAAAAACCTAATATGATTGATTTTTCATTTAATTTTTAGAAATCAAGTGAACCCTGGTACCGCGAGCCAAAAAACTTCGCTCACAAAAACATACCAATTTGGCCGCGCGCCACCTGCATCCAACGAGTCTCCTGTTAGCAATAATCTTGCCTTAATGAGTTTGAGTCTAATTAAGTTTCCCAATTAGGTAAGTTTCATACGTGTGTGGTTAGCTTAGCATGCCAAACCGGTCAGGACTTGTGTACGTGGTCATGTGTGTGTGTGAGTTAGAGACGTAGCTTTGTCTAGTCCGGTTTGGAGTCTGTGTATTAGGTTAGTTCCTAGTACTAGATTAGAGTTTGAGTACGAGTAGGTTCCAAGTTCAGTTCGAGTTGTGTTAGTACAGGTTGGTCTCGCGTGCGTGTATATATACATGCACGACTTGGTCTGTATTGTCAAGCTGAGAAAAAGAGTGAACCGTCGGCCTTATCCTCTCCTCGTCACTGTAGCTCAAGAGAGGAAGGCGATTTTTGGGGCGACTCCGTCGACCCACCGCGTCTACGCCGCTGAGGCGTGGGATTCCTCCCCTCCGCCGGCCGCCTCGGCGGCGGGAGGGTGGGGATCCCCGTCTCCGGCCTGTACATACGGTAGGGTAGGGTGGAGATCTCGCCGGCGGCGCCTCGGAGGAGTGGGTGCTGGTGGTGGGGGTTTTGGTGTCGGCGTGCTCTTCTCCGGCGGTGGAGTTCTTCGGGGCTCGTCGTCGTCGCGCGCGACTTGCAGGAGCTCGACGCCCGGCGTGGTGGTCGAGTTCGTCTGCTTTCCGTCAGATCCGCGGTGGCGGCGGTTCTGGTGGTGGAGGAGCTTCTTGGAGGCAGCTGTGCGGGCTCGCGGTCGGCAGGTGGAGGATCCGGCCATCTCCGGTGAGGTGGTTTGGCGCAGGCCCCGGATCTGGAACAGGTTGTGCTTGGGGAGACCCCCCGACCGATGCGGCTTCTTCGTCGTCAGTGCCAGTTCTTCGGAGCTGGTCTTTCTTGCGGTTCATCGACGCCTTCGGGTTAGGAGTTCGCCTGCTTCCTTGTGTGTGGGTGGTGTAGGCTGGTTTCAGCTTCGTTTTCCTTGGATCTTCTCTGTTCTTGCTTGTATCCCGGTGTGTTCTTCGTTTCTTCATGTTTAATACAAGTTTGGAAAATGCAAAAAAAAAATTGTACCGTGAGAAAACAGAAATAAAGAGGAAGATTTAGAGGGCGCGACACGGACCCCTGGCCACAACTTTTTGAGTATGTCGTTTCGTCTAGTTTGATGTGATTGATCCTGTGGGTGAAATCCAACAATTGGTATCAGAGCGAGGTCGAAGATTTGAAGCCACGCTTGCCCCGGGGAGGCGACCCGTACTAGCGCCTCGGGGTGGGCGATCATCGTTCGGTGGAGCGACACGGAGGAGACGGCAGAGGGCTGTTGTCGGCAAGCTGGTGGAGGTGGATGATCGTTGATGGAGCAGTGGTGCCAAGGTGCGACGCCGGAAGTCTCATCAAGTTCGTCTTCGGGGGAGTAGAGTCCGAGAATCATGGGCGTGCGAGTTGGCACGTTGAGTCGTCGCCGTCGTGTCTATGAGTCGTGGTTGTGTCCAAGTGCTCTTCTATGTGAAGGCTCGTTGCAGTTGAAGCGCGTCACAGTTGAGGTGTGCACGGTGTTCTGTGAGTTGTGTCCATGTCCTCGTGGAGCGTCCTGGTTGCGGCCAGCGTGGGTTCGGTGTTCCGAAGGCGGACGGTAGTAGTATGCTACCGTAAAGCGAGGAGGTGTGCGGACAGTAGAAGGAGAAGCTACTAGATGCAAGTACAAGAGGAGTATGGTGCGAACCGAGTGTGAGGACCGCAATAGCGGTGGCACTGATGTGCGAACCGAGTGCGGGAGGCCGATCAATGGCGGTGGCAAAGCATAGCAGAGCAAAAGGTGCACTGCATGTTTCCTGCGTGGTCATACTTAGTGTACGGACATGACGACCAAGGTGTGGCGTGAAGCTGTGTCGAGTCAAGATCAGGAGGAGCACGAGGAGACGACAAGTCAAGATTAGGGGGAGATTGTTAGCAATAATCTTGCCTTAATGAGTTTGAGTCTAATTAAGTTTCCCAATTAGGTAAGTTTCATACGTGTGTGGTTAGCTTAGCATGCCAAACCGGTCAGGACTTGTGTACGTGGTCATGTGTGTGTGTGAGTTAGAGACGTAGCTTTGTCTAGTCCGGTTTGGAGTCTGTGTATTAGGTTAGTTCCTAGTACTAGATTAGAGTTTGAGTACGAGTAGGTTCCAAGTTCAGTTCGAGTTGTGTTAGTACAGGTTGGTCTCGCGTGCGTGTATATATACATGCACGACTTGGTCTGTATTGTCAAGCTTGTACCGTGAGAAAACAGAAATAAAGAGGAAGATTTAGAGGGCGCGACACGCACCCCTGGCCACAACTTTTTGAGTATGTCGTTTCGTCTAGTTTGATGTGACTAGTTAGTGTGCACGTGCACGCACGTCTCCACAAATACAACATGGTTTATTTGAATCCTACCTTTTTTTTAGTTTCTTATCCTATAGTTTTTGTTTGAATCTATCTTAACTCTTAAGTAAAAAATACTAATTTTGACCTACTCAAGATGCCATGCCAAATATTTTTCAGTAAATCAAGCCCCATATTGTCATTTTGTGTGCACAAGCCATGATGACTCTACTGTTTACTTATCAAGGAGATAATCAACGAAACAGAGAGATACATTCCTTTTCTCATTTTCATCCTTCGAGGCCACATCCAGAGCGGTTGGTACATAGTAACAATTATACAACATCATCTAGAAGGAGTAAGTTCGAGGGTCAAAGCACATAAAAACATCCCAGTCATTACGAAGATCCCACCTGATCATGCTATATCAATCAAATGGAAACATATACTGATAAAGAATTGGTGGTTTTGGTTGTAAGCCACACCGTTGGTCCTTGAATGCTTGCCTTGCACTTACTAATATGCCTAGAATATGGTTCAATGAGCAGCAGTTCAGGCCCATCAGGATCATATCACCTCTTGATGTCGTCGCCGGCGTGAAGCAGCATCACCTTCTTCGTCGCTATAAAGCTCGTACCACCACGGCGAGCAGGACACAATCTGCAGAACTGTAGAAGAACCATTTGATCCAGGGAGTAATTAAGCAATCTCTTCCTCGGAAGCCTTCAAAATTCAAGCGGCATACAGGTCGAAGGAGAGCATAAATCTAGTTCTGTAGCAGTGTAGCACAGATCTATCTGTAATAGGTGAAACGTGATGTGAGTAAGGCTCACCTGGGAGATGAGGTGCTGGACGACGGAGGCGACGGCATGGAGCGGGGCCGACACGGGCCGGAACAGCGAGGGCGGCGGTAGAGGCCGGAAAGCGGCCGAGGCATCTGTATCGCGCTCGGGCGAGCTGGCCGTCGAAGAAGGCGACCTGCTCGGGGCTGGTGGCCATGAGCATGACGGAAGCCCACAGACGGACCGTCGCCGGGGCGACTACCCACAGCCGCAACCGGCACCATGCCTTCCTCAGCATCGCCGCCCCCTCGTCCCCCGTATGCAGTCTCCGTTGGCGTCGGCGATCCATCGCCTCCGGCGCCTGCAGATCACTGCTGGATTGATAGTGGTTCGTTTGATTGGTTCGCTTCGCCAAAGCATCGCCCCATGGAATTACTTGGTGATATACAACATCTGCACACAATTCCAGCAACGTGATCGAATAGGGTGGCCGGGCAGCGCGAGAAGGAGGATAGGAAAGAAGCAGCGTTGCACGAAGGTAGAGGACGTCAAATCGGGAAGTAAGAGAGGAATTCACGACATTAACCATCTCATCAACGCGATTCCGATGGTGATTGATCCTCTAAATCAGGGCGTGTAGACAGAGCTTCGGAGGGATGTGCGCGTTTGCGTGATTTCAGGAGGGGAGAACAAATGATTCTCGGTCGTTAGATGAAAGCATATGTACGGTTCAGATTCAATTTTCCTGCCAAGTTTGCTTGTTTATTAGTAGTGGAGATTGATCCTGTGGGTGAAATCCAACATCTCCGAGCCCATGAAGTTGAAATAGGATCGGATCAGGCTCTGCGGTCGTCTAGAAAAACCAAACATCTGATGATCGATCTGCCCTATAGAGCCATAGCGCCATGGAGCCGTTCTTGCTGCTGGGCGACAGCGTAGACGATTACACCTTCGTCGACGACACGAGGCCCTTTCGGCCGGTGGAGTGCTCCAGCAAGGCGGCCTACGGCTGCGGGGCCAACGGCGACGCCATCGTGCAGGGCCTCACCCTCTTCGTCCGCCTCGGCCGCGACGACGACCTGGACAACCGCCCCGAGCTCTGCATCCGCGCGACCGACGAGGTCTTCCGCCGCGTCGGGTCGGAACTCGACGCCGACAAGGTGAACAGCTACGGGAGCCATACCCGTCTCTGCTGTCGCATCTATGCCGTGGACGGGGACGTGATGGTCGTCCGCGTCTCTTTCATCCCCGCCTTCACGGGCGACCATGTGTCCTACTACCTGCCTACGACTCCGCCGCCGCGTCGCTCTCCCTGCTCCCTCCCCAGCCTCCCCGCTGCCCGCCCTTCTACACAGAGGTCCCTCTCAAGATCAAGGCACGAGGACAAGACAAGTACTTCCTGGTACTCATGGCGGAGAGATCGATCGGCACCTCAGCCAAGTATACGGACCCCGTTCTCTGCCTCTGGTCACCGCCGCCGCCACCATCCCCTGACGACGACGACATACAACGTGGGTGGGATCTCAAGGCCCGTGTGCGCGTCATCAACGCCACAGCCGACCCCTTCGAAGCGCACGTGGTCTTCTCCTGCAACGGCAATGCCGTCTGGGGCGACCTGGCGCAGGGTATCCTCTACTGCGACTGCAGCGATCTGACAGACGAGACGGAGCCCGTGGAGTTCAAGCACGTCAAGCTGCCCGAGGAGTGCAGCAGGACTGTATACAACAAGTACGACTTCGATCAGGCACCTATCGACGGGTGCCGGACCATGGGCTGTGTCGGGGACTCCGTCTGGCTCGTCGACATCGATCAACCGTCGTCGTCCGCCAGCCCCGGCGAGACCATGGTGACGGTGTGGACGCTGGACCTCCCGTCGGAGGAGTGGAAACTGTACAGGGAGTTCAGGCTGCGAAGCGTGTGGGAGCTGGAGCTCTTCAGGGCAATGGGGTTGCCGAAGGCTGTTCCTCAATGTCCCATCCTCAGGCCGCGGGATGATCGTGTCATCTACGTGATCCTGCGTGAGCCCTACAAAGGCGATGGAAAGGACTATGCTCACATCGTGTGCATTGACTTGAGCAGCAGGTACAAGGTGCGTATCCGGTCGAGGAGACGTTTCGCAAGGCCGATGATGGAGCTCCCTGTCATCCAAGATCCGGGTTTCTTCGACCTACGCCACTAACTAAGCTGCTACATTTGTGTACCAAAACAATTGTTTCTACCTGTTTATAACTTGACAACAGCTAACTCATGGTATCTTGTGCTGGCACCTTTTATGTCCTACACTCCCTAATTCATCGACTACTACGGTACTACCCCTCTGTTTCACAAAACAAGTCATCTAAATTTAGGCAAAAGTCAATGTTGTTTAATTTTGAGCATATTTTTAGATAAAAATATAAATAACCATAATACCAAATCAATATCAATAGATATACACAAAATTTGTTTTCTTAGTGTATTCACCAAATATTGTAAATATTGATATTTTCTTGTATATGTTTGGTAAACTTAGCAAGTTTTGACCTTTGGCCAAATTTATAGGCCTTGTTTTATGAAGTATTACCACATTACTTCTTGATGAATTGTTTGTCGGCGCGTGTCAAGTTTGATGTCAACCGGATCGTCGCAGCGTGCCGTCTAGGCGCACATGCCGGAGAAAACAATATGGTAGTGCGTAAGATACACTTGCATATTTTAATTTAAACTAGCACAATGGCGCCCGTGAAACATTGTTATAACCAATTTCACTTGGCAAAATTGTTTCAAGATGAGTGTTTTATTGCCACATTCTCCACTATTTGTATGCATCTTTTAATTGATACATGCTGATTAAGTTCGAAATCAAACATTACCTACATCAGAAATAGAACACATGACTAAGTGACATATATGAAACCGTTTGAGTCTGCAAGAGTCTGCAAAGCAGAGCAATATTATGGTGTTACGTATTATCCACAACCTTAATTATGCAAATAAAAAGCAGTTATAACTATTATTTAGTTACTTCATATCTAATAACGAAACATACAACGTTGTAAAAAAAGGGACGTGTAATCTCACAGAGAATACAAATTGAGTACGAAAACCATGCCAATGGAGTAGCTAATGGTGATACCGTTCAAGATAGTTTTTTCAAATTATGATATTTTAGATTTTGCACAAAGTGCTTGATTGATGGAGAAGATTTCATCAAAGAAAGAACACATTCTTGTATATTATAATAACAATTCCCATACAATCTCATGAAGGAAACTTAAGACAATGTTTTCACATAGTAAAACTACATTTCTATAGGTCATCCATCACGTATGTTTGAGCTTCAGCTTCTCTTATTCAACATTTTTGCACATGGGACCTTTTGGCTGGACATATATAATTGGCGACATTGATGATTTTTTATATTTTAATCTGTTCATTGACTGAGAGAATTAGCATCATCATACAAAAATACAACCTCCTTTCCAAATTACCGGTCAAGCATTTGATCAATAGTTACTCTCTATTTTTATTTTAAGTGACATAAAAGTTATTTCATAAAATCCATATTCCAAAGTACTTACTTACGGTTATGACGTTGTATCAAGTATATTAAATATTAATAGATGAAATGTTGGTCAAAGTTTTGTCCAAGCAAAACAAACTACATCACATAGTTTGGAACAAATAGAGTAGCAATAAAAGCAAATACTCCATACATACATAAAAGCCCCCCTATTTTTTTTTGAATCTTACTTGATCATGCATTCTAATAATAAAATGTGACTCACATGTCATTAAAAGTTTCTCCAAATGGAAGTCCCTTGGATAAATAGACAATACCATGCACACGATTTTCTAAAAAGTAAGTCCCTCTAGCACAACTACGACAAGACTATAGAAAATGAGAATAACATTAGTCAATGTTTTGATAAATAGACCTAATTTATTACTATAATCATGTACTTAAAGAAATCACCTTTCCAAGCATAAACAGTCCTAGAATTGATAATTCCTAGGTGTTCAGGAAGAAGACATATTACTACACGCAAAACCGGATCGAAGGTAATCCCTCGACAACAACGAAGAGTTTTGGTATCTGAGTACTAACAATCTGAACTTTTGTCTTGGCTAAAGGTTTGGAGAGAATTTTCGACACGGAAACTCGCGATATACTTCTGGATTGATGAAAAGTTGAAATACAAGACAATAGTTATTCTACTCTCCATACTTGTTATTCCGGTGCTGCTTTCAACAATTAAGCAACATATTGGTAGGGCAAGAAGCAAGACACGGTACCATGTATTGCAGTATTTGCCTTGGTGTTGCCTCATGTTGCAACTTACATATGTACAAGTATAAGTGAGCAAGATATCCCTGATAGAGATGAGACGAATGGGATAGTGCATGGTTAATGGTGCCAGTCTTATTTTTTCTGGACAAATTTAGAATTTAGAGTTTCCTATGGTATGGAGCTACACATAGCTATAAAGGGTCAAAATATTAGGAACACCCGGCCTTACTGAGTAAAGTAGCAATGTTGAACGTCCTTCTTTACAATTGTCTGTGTCTTTTGTGTCTGGTGACATGGTCGATCTTAGTTCCCATTGTCCTTGGAAATCTCAAGACAACATTTTCTCTAGTCAATATTGGAATAGGTTGGATACCTCTCAAGATGCTCTTCATACCACTACGAGACTAACAATCCACTTTTCATGGTAGCCCTAGGGGGGGGGGGGGGGGGGGGGGGGGGGGGCTCATGCCCTCTCCCATGAAAATTTGCAATAGAATGGCAACCTGATCGATAAGACGGTTCATATGAACTCTGCTTTGGCTAACTTGTAGTTTCTAGTTTAGATCTTTCGTCTTAGTGGAGATAAACTTTTTGTTTCTTTCTATTTGGTAGTGACTCACAAGTTGCTTGCATTTAATATTATAGTGGAGTGATATCGGTGAAGTTAAACTTCCAAAATAAGGTCAGCTTTTACCACGAGATGGCCCTGACATCTGTTTTAGATAGTCGCCTTATAGCATATTTTTTCGGAATTTTTTAGGTCGGCTCGAGAATAGGTAATGGAATATTGCAATAGTGGTGTACATGCGGCCCTGCGAGCGTGATGGCTCACCACCAACCACATGTACTGCTTGTTGTTATAAAAGTTATTTGTGATAGAAGTTGAGTTGTCTCTAGTGTTTTGATTGCACCCCAAGATCATTTGAAGCTCTACTATATTAGTGTATCTCTAGACAAATGTGTGCTATGTTGCATTTTGTACCTGATTGCTGCTAGAGTCATTTTCTTTCGGTTAATAGGATTGATTTTATTCCTGAAAGTAAGTCGTTTTGTATGGAAAGATTGATAGTATTTGGTCCATTTGGTGTCCTTCCAGACCGCTTCATCATCTAGATGGAAACAATCCGGATCGCCATATAAGGCCCTTAAATGACTTCTTAGTTATAACGAAGATGGGGTCTTCCCGCTACCGCCTTGTCTACTATTAAGAATGTCATCCACAAACATCCCCTATACACTAATAAAAAAACTCTTTCTATTAACTCTAAATGAATTGTGGATACATATGTATATATGTATCCTTAACATACTGAAACATTTTCCATTATTTCTATCAACCCAATAGCGATTCATACCAGCTAAATCTTCTAATCAATGGCGTGATTTGCTAAGTAAATTAACAAGATTAGATGGTATTGCTAAACCGCCATTGTTGCGTAAAAGAAATGGGTCATGAACACTTTAGTTGTTGCCTTAAGATGGTAATTGTTGCCTTAATTGACGCAAGTTTATCCCATGTTTCCTAACATGAATAATGCCCTCTAACAACAATTTGGAAACCAAGATTTATCGTTGACTTCCCATAGTTGTGTTACAACATTTAGAAGGCCACACCTAAGGTGAAGGCAAATATTTTGATATTAACAAAATGTTTCTTTTGTCTTTGTTGTTTTCTTTTGCAGGTACAGAAGAAGATCAAGATTAGTATCTGATTTTCTTTTCTTCTTTTGTCATCTTCCTTTTTTCATCCATGTAAAATTTAATAAATGTTATAAGTATTCTCAAATATTCAATAAATCAATGAAATATTTATGCACACTTTTGTACTATTTATTTATATTTTTCAGGAAGTACTGAATATATTTCTTTGTATTTAATTTCCAAAATGATTGTCAGTTATATATATGATGATGTTATTGCTCTTTGTGCAACTTTTTATTTATATTTTCTCAATATTAGAATTGTGTTCAAAAGTTCAAAATTCATATTAAATATTTAACAGTCAATCCAACAATGAACCCAGTGTTAAGCTAAACTTAAAACCATCGTCACTCTTACATTTTTTTTATAAAATTTAATTTTCAGTTGCATGAATGCAATGTACATTTGGAATCTAACTCGTTTGAGTATCTAAGGAGTCTGACAGTTCTGCCTCTAATATAAAGCCACAGCTAATTCAGATCAGGGGTTTAAATCCTGGTCAAGATTTTTCATCTTGGCCTGAGACTGAAAGCGTCAAATAGTACATATGTTTGACAAATCACGCTAGATTCATAACAAGGTGGTCACAGACTCGCAGTTACATTAGAGTGCACTGCCTGTCATCCCAATCCATGACGTTCCTAGTTCCTACCATACCGGACGGGAGCACACTTGCAACGCTAACTGAATATAGCTAGAAAATACAGTAGCTGACTGGGAACTTAGTGAAAGCTAACTGAAAACACAAGGTATTAACTGAAACTACTGAAAACTGTAAACGACCGATGACAGTAGAGCAAATATTGTTCGACAGATGGTGGCGCTCAAGTCGTCAGTTGGCATGGCCTTTCCTGACCAGCAAGGAGCCGAACGACGGCCGGAAGTACTTCCCGGAGCCATCTCGGAAGAACATGCCGGCGACGACCTTGTACATGGCCTCCGTCATGTGGACCCCGTCCCAGTTGACGTACCGTGCCGGCTGGGCGCACGCGGTGCCGACCTCCGGCGAGCCGCAGGTGGAGAAGATCTCGAAGTTGTAGTCGCCGCCGCCCGCGCCGCAGCAGGCCTTGAAGCGCTCCGCGAAGCCGTACGCCGCCGGGCTTCGCATGACGGCGAGGTGGGCGGCGTAGTAGTCGGCGTATGCGATGACGGCGGCCGGGTGGCGCTTCCGGAGCCGGAGGAGCCCCTCCTGGAGGTGCTGGTTGTGCTCGTGGCTCTGCGCGTTGACGGAGGCCACGCAGCTGAGGTTGTCCCGGTCCTCCGGCCGCGCCAGCGTCATGGCCAGGGGCAGGCACCCCGTGAGCGGCAGCCCCTGCACCACCACGTACCTGGCCCCTCTCGTCAGCAGCCCCTGCATGCAGTCCTATGTTAATTTTCTCTGTCGTAGAAAAAATATAGGAAAATATTTTGAGACGATTTGACAAGGAAATATCAGCATGCTGACAAAGATCAGGTGGGTCTTTCCGGGCGAGATTAATTGTTACAAGAGTATTACTCACATGGTGACTTCATGAACAGAAACAATTATCATTCAATTATGAAGTCCATGCTGCAATCTTTACCAGTTTCCTTATCCATTCCATGATAATAGTGCTTCTTTTTTGTGAGTGGTAGGTGGCGAAATTTGAGGCTGGTACTGTATACAGTGGCAGGAAATAAGCAGACAGAGACAGCGCGGTACTGCAAACAGGCAGTGTCTCATCAAAGCGGCCGGCAAGAATTTGATACAACTTCAGTCTGTGGTTAGTTTAGTACGATGTACACATTATTTGGTCCAACTTAACAGCGATTAACCAAATTCAGGTCATGATTTCAGCTCTACATGTACATGGTTCACAGTATAATTTAATCATGTTTTTAGGATGTTGTTTCCATTTGGAATATCTGCATTTTTCTAGAGAAGAAAGATTTGAAAAGGGGATTAAAGATGGGCTCAGATAGGGTACCAGCAGCACTGCGGAAGTAGTAAGTGTTGGCAGGGACAGCAAAATGGCAGCCGTGGAACTATCCACTCTTGAAGCTCACTTGGTGTGTATTAAGGTACGTACCTCGAGGAAGGTGGTGACCCTGTCGACGGCCATGGTCCGGATGCGCTCGGGCGGGATGGTTTTGTCGTTGGCCATGAAGCTGTACGCGTAGTCGTTGACGCCGATCTCCCCCACCCAGAACAGCGCCTCGCCGACGTCCTTCTCGCCGGCCCGCCGCGCCTTCACGTGCGCGTCGAACCACCCGAGCTCCGTCATGATGGACTGCGGCGTGATGTCCACGCTGAGGTTGTTCCTCGCGAAGAACTCGTGCTCGATCGCCGTCGCGCCCGCCACCGCGAAGTTCACGCCGTAGTACCTGGTGTCCTTAGCGGCGGCGTTGGAGGTGGAGAGAGTGGAGAGGTAGGGCGGGAGGAAGGAGGGGAGGCGTAGGGCGTCGGCGGCGAGGAAGTCGACGACGAGGCGGCCGTCGGAGTAGCGGTTCGTGGAGCGGTGGAAGAAGGTGGCGCCGTACGGCGCTTCGGAGACGTAGCCGAAGGAGTAGGGGCCCGTGGCGGTGTGGGTGTTGCCCGTGTCCGTGAACGAGTCGCCGAACGCGTACATCGTCCGGAACGGCGGCGCCGGCGCCTGTGCCGCTCCGGCAACGGTGAAGGCGAGTAGGACGGGGAGGAGGACGGCGGCCGCGGACAAGTCCATCACGCCAACCGTGCGATCGAGTGAGTCACTGCGCTACTTGCTGCTCGGCGTCAGTTTGTTGTATTTTGGTGCACCGTGTGTGTGTGTCCGTGTGGTGGTTTTTATAGTTGGATTCAGGCTCACCAATACACCGGGCCGAGCTTGGGCTTCAGGGCCTATGGGAATGGCAAAGACCTACACCCAGAAATTAGCTGACTATGGAGCCTACTCCGGTAGCTTGTTGAAATGCTGAGTTGAGTTCGAGGCAAGACTAGCTCGCTCGATTTTGACTTGACATACCTCGAATCCTCAAACTAATATGTTATATTTTATATAGCAAAATTATAATTGGAATATTTATTGCATTTTTTGGTTTTGAATAAATATCTATTACCTTCAATTGGTTGTAGGTGAGATTTAAGTGCGCTTTTGTATGAAAAGCAAATGCAATTCCATCATTTAATCAAGTCTAACTATGCATGCCAAAGATTGAACAATGTTGTTATTTGTTTGATAAAGGTAAGGGTAAGCTAGTTTACACTATTATTTTTCATAATTAGGATAGCTAATCTATCGGTATAGTGCGGCAGTCATCGGGTGGTCCGCCGTACGCGGAGGATAAAGCGAGCAATCCCTGCATATGTTGAACTACGTGTGAATTACAATCATGGCCCCATGCATGGACCCTATTCATACATTGGCGCGGAGAAATTCAGACTCACTTATCAAATATTAAATGGGTAAATGGGCACGCGAGTATGGATTATACTATCTCGTACTCGTACACTCTCTACACGATGAGTATGATATATTCCTATTTACATACCATGAGTGATTTTTATCTCATGCCCTCAGCCTAATAGGGTTTTTACCCATAGTTTACGCGGGTTTGCCAATTTGCCATCCTAGGCATGGCTGGCCCAGCCCGGCCCGAGAGACCAGACCCCGGACTGTTGCACAATGCACACTGGCAGACAAAGAGATTGACTTGCAGGCGCCTGCCAAGTCAACCTGCTGTACGGCTACTCCATATTCATTTGGAAATTAAATTTTCTGGTCACAAGTGATAATTGGTAGGTGGCGTTTTATTTTTGCGAATGAAAGTATAGACTAGGTGGTCGTTAAGAGACCATAATGACGTGTGTCAGTTCGAGTTCATGGCTGCACCAACCTCTTGGGCCTGGTCAGTCCAGGGCTAAGCAGAGGTCCAGGCGCCGCACTTAAGCCTCTGTCCATCTCCTTCTAAATGACCACTAAGCGACACTGCCTTTTTCCTATTGCAATAGAACTAGTGAAAAAAATATTTTTAAACCAGGAACTCTGGCAAAAACCCAGACGTGAGCTGCATGCCTGCATGTAGCCCGAATTTTGGAACAAAAAAAATCCAAAATATGTATAGATGCCTAGTATAAAGTATATATATACGTATAAAGTTTTACATAATTACATTTTCACACGCGAGCTATAAAAATGACAAATTAAGAATCAACGATTTTGAATATCTACTTAAAGTCACGTTCTATTATTTTTCTGCAATTTTTTTACACGTTTTATGTATATGTACAAACAAGTGAAATTTCCTAATATTTATATACCATCTTATTTTTTAAAAAAAATACCAGGCTACAAGTAGTCTGGGATCCATATGTTTGTGCCGGAGTTTTTATGGTTTCATTAACCAGGAAAGACATGATTCAGTTTTACAAGAGATACCGGCTAGACAAGGTTGTTTTTAGAGGGAAGGCCCACAGAGCCTGCTTTTATAAAGCATAGCGAAACCAGTTATGGGGGACAAGACCACCTACTGGTAAACCAGGTCTGCGGTAAAAAGAAAGACAACAAAACACACTACACCACGGCATATAATTAGAGGCACTATGACCGGGGCACATTCCAAAGTGCCCCAAAAGATACCAATTAGGGGCAGTTTATTAATATGCCCCAATAGATATGACATTTTGAGTCACTTTGATAAAGTGCCCCTAAAGATCATAGTTTTTAGAGCACTTGGTCAAAATGCCCCTAAATGTCATACCTTTTGGGGCAGTTTGACTTAGTGCCCCTAAATGCCATAGCTACTGTGGCATTTTGGCAAAGTGCTCCCAAATGTAATACAGTAGTTACTTAAACAGCTACATAAAACACGTACAATCACATCTAGCGCATCTAAATCTAATTTTGCAAAACGATGGCTAGCACCACGGTGGGTGTGTTGATCCGATCGGTTCCATGCTGCGCAGCAGCTCCGATCGATCGACCCCCGCGACAGTCTCAAGCTCCGCCGATCGAGGCTGGATCCCACGCCGGGGCTCTGAATCCCATGCCGCGAGTGCTCCAGCTCATGGCGGTGCATCCAGACCGGTGCCGTTTCCTCCGAACCTGCATCTCGCCGCAAGGAACACACAGGCTACAGGCAAGGAACACGCACATGAACACGCACTTGCATCCCGCTCCGCTCCGGCAAGGAACACACGGGAACCTGCATCCCGCCGGCAAGTAACACACCACCTGCATCCCGCTCGGCTCCGCTCCGGCGAGCACGCACATGTTCTGGTCTGCTCCAGCAAGCACGCACTTGCCCCGCTTTGGCAAGCACGCACAGGCTCCGCTACCACGTGCTCGAGGCTCGTCTTGCTGATTGATCCAGTTCAGCCGCTGCCGCACGCCAGTCCACCAGATTGACTGCACGCATCCAGCCGGGCCACTCCAGCTGCGATCTCCGGCAGCGCCGACAGCTTCTCTTCTAAAGAAGAAGGAATTTCTGAAAATACAGACTATCAAATGCACCTCCGAGGAAGACATGTACTCATCTGATGGAACATATACTGTAACTCTGTATTTTTGCAATTTTTACTCGCTAAGTATCAAAATGGAACATAAACTAGCATTATGTATTCCTAGGAGAACAAAGAAAGAAATAATCCACTGCCTAGGGTGTGCATTCAAGTTCTTGTCAAGTTATTGTAGTTTATGCATGCCATTAGTTTATCTTGGTCATGACATAATTCCAAATCTTGGAGTAGCATAAACTGAAAACACATAGGCTTATCTACTGAAACCTGACAGTACACATGCTGCTCCTGAAGACCATTGAATTCCTTTCAAATCTGGTCACCAGAATGTAATTCATGCAATGATTTGCAAGAATTTATAACCGAATTTAGTGCAGGCACTACATCTTATGAAGAATCTTTGCAAAAATCTAATAATTTATTTCACTAAAAAATTCAATCAAAATCATGAATTCTTAGCTGAGAGCAAGCATGCATCATGTTAGCTGAGAACAAGCATACATGCCACTCAGACCATACATCACTCAAAATTTCATTCGAAAAAAACTAATCCTGCCTTCTTATGTATTGTACTGTATCATACAGTCCAACTACTGCTGCTACTCAGCTTACAGGAAAAAATGAATGCATGCATAATTCAGAAGAAAAATGGATTGATGCTTTGCTATATTTTCTTTGCCCTGCTAAATTTTCCTACACCTGTCACTGAAAATGTTCCTACAACTATACAAGATTCACTCTCATATACTAATGCAGCGACAAAAACATGAGGAGTTATGATCATGCACTATACAAGGCAGCAGTTACAGAGTGAGATCAACAAGCAGCCAGCAGCAAATCAAACTACCGAGAGTGATTGCATTTTATAACAGGAGTACTCATTAGCATAACCAAAATTCAGTGTACATTTTACAAACTTGTCAATTGGAATCGAATTTTACATTCAGTGTTTGCATTTTTACCAAAATTCAGTAAATTCAGTGTTTGCATTTTAGAACAGGAGTGGTAAACCAAGGATCTTAAGCATAGCTGTGAGTATTTAAATACATGGAGTACTACTACCACCACAAAGTGACCAAATTCATGGGGAATACATACAGTACATTCAGAGCAATACAAAAGCTGAAAACAATGGCACTGCTCGCTCATGAAATCTGAATTTAAAAAACTAGCACTTGGTGTTAACAACCACCTACAAGGAACGAAATACAGAACAGTGGCACTGCTCGCTCATGAAATCTGAGTACTCCAGAGACGGGGAGTAGGTTTCCACAGAGAGGAGACGGGGAAATAAGAAGCTTACCGACACCACGGGGAGAATCAGGAGGCCAGCGACGGTGACTAGCTCGATAGCCCAAGGACGCCGGCGTCGGTGAGGGTCCCATGGCCAAATGTCAAAGATCAAATCTTGCCTCTATTTCATTTTGCCAGTCGTGGTCGAAGCTTGCCTCTAGAGCTTGGCGGCGGTGAAGGGTACGTCGGGCCTCCATGGACCCAGATGGTGTTAGTGGTGGTCCGGATTCGGCGCATCCGGCCTTGCAGCCACCGGATTTGGCCTCGTCGACGCCGCCTTGGACCGAAACTCGAACCTTTCGGAGTTTAGCCACATGAAGATAGAGAGGAGCGCGGAGAGGCGACTGAAAGTGGAGGAGAGCTCGGACGCGAGCAAAGGTGGAGCCGAGCGTGGCGGCGGCGGCGACGAATTCAACAGAAATGGTATTAGATTGTCTCTATGGCGGCGACGAGCAAAGGTGGGACCGGAGCAGAGGGAGAGGGATTGGACGGTGAGCGGCAGCGACCGCCTCTCCAACCAGAAGTAAAAGAAAAATTGAACAGTAACTGTTACTGGGCCGCGTTTGCAGAGGCCCATGAAGCAACCGGGCCCTCTTCTGTCACTTATCTGTCTCTCTCAACAAAAAAAAAAAATCCAAAAGGCCCTTGCAAGTCCGGTCCAACGAGAGCGCGCGCGCTCTCTCTCGATTCACCGCCGGCGTCGCCTGCTACCCCGGCCGCCGTAGCCTGCTACCCCGGCCGCCTCCGCCGCCGCCATGGGTCGCAAGCCGACCGCCTCGGTGTGCTCTTCCGTCTCCTCCTCTTCGTTTTGTTCCTCGAGCTCTCCCGCGGTGCGCAACCCCACAACCCTAGCTAGGGTTTCGGTCGCCGCAGTTCTTCGCCGTGCTCAGTCGCCGGCGCGATTCCTTCGTCGCCGCTCCTCCTGCTGCTCCCCCTACGTCGTCCAAGACCCCCGTGCTCCTGCTCCTCCTCGCCGCCTCGTTACCGTGCGGTTTGGCATGACCGTGTGGTGACCGACGCCGCCGCTCGATAGTACTGCTGCTCGCTCGGCGTGCTCTCCAGCGCCGCTCTCGCATCCTCTTCGCGGCCCCACTCATCCGACCCGATGCCTTCGAGCTCCTCTAGGTCATGCCTCCAGCGCTACTCTCTAGGTACAACTCGAGCCGCACGTCATGTGTTTGACAGAATGTCGGTGAGAAATTTGATTAAGAAAGTGGTTTCTATCTTCTGATTTTTACGGTGCCTCTAGCTAGGTTGTAAATAGACAAATATACGTTAGATGTACTCATTTGGTGATCAAATGATGATTTTAGTCATTTCTGATTACTTATGGATCATTTGGTGATCAACATCATGCTTGTAGAGCATGGTTCACTCAAAGTCATTGCCCCATCATTACCCACTTACCCACCATTGTTTTTTCTCGTGGATCAATTTGTCCCTATCATGTCGCCTAACTGACTTATCTTCGGTTGCCATCACAGGCCTGTCTGCATCTAGATCTCAGTGACGCCAGCTGTATGGATCTGCAGGTATTTGATAATTTACTCCACCAGATTTATGCCATAAGTACAGCTATGAGACTAAGCCACACAAAAAACCATTAGTTCTTGAGATTCTTTTGTATGACTTTGGATCAACAATCTGCAATAATTCTAATGCTTCTTATATTTACTTGCAACTCCAAATACGGATGTCCTCGCTATGCCTAATAAACTATGTGTGTTAGACAAAGCATGGCATCTGATTTTTTTTGCAGATAATTGATTGTTTAGTTATACTCACATTTTTAAATGTTGCACATGTTCTCAAACTGGGTCATATTTCCTTGAATGTTTTTAGGTATCCTTTCCAAGTCAGCTCATTGATCGCCTAGAAGTTCAAGCTATGCATAATTGCTCTGATAGGACAATCCGTTGCAATTGCGTCAGCATCATCTGGATCGGTTGGTTCTGAGAACTCGCTGGAGGATGCATGGCAAGCTGAAGCTGAGAGCCTTAAGTCCATCTTAACTGGAGCTCCTAGTAGTAAGCTAGGTAGAATTTCTTTGGTTGACACCATTGCTAAGCAGATACGTAAACGGATGAAAGTGCGCGTTCCTAATTTACTGACTGGGTAAGATGTGTCTCATGATTCCATGATAATTGTAACCGGTACCTGTTAATTTGATATGCATAGTACATGAAGGCCTTCCCTACTATATTGATAATTCAGTACTGTGTGTCTAGATCTGCTATTGCATGCTCTCACTTTCTGTGTTACTATTTCAGTCTGCAGGGTAAATCCGATCTCAACATGCCCTATTGTTTATTATTATGCTCCGACCAATTAGAAAAACTTCCTCAATTTGAGGTCTGGTTCTGTTTGTTCTTTAGCTACTGATGCATGTGATTTTCAACCTGGTGTTAGTTTCATGATTCTAGTTGGTCAGATTTTTTTCTATTGAATCATTGCATCATTTCTTTCCTATTATATGTTGATCCAATATATTTAGCAACCATGTTCTTTTGCAAGGTTGAAGAATATTTATCTGTTGAGTTGCCACAAACTAAAGTTGCAAAACTGAATATTCAGGAATATTTGATTAAAACCAGCCTTTATTCAGAATTGATAGTAAATCGATTACAAAATCTAGGCACTGCTTGTGGTAGGTACAATGCATGTTATTCAGAATATCTCAATTTACATATGATGTGTTAAAACTTAAAACTATGAGAAGAGTTAAGCCAAACAACTTGCTGAGTTTTTTAATTCCTGCAGCCAGTATACAGTCCATCCATTCTAATTGATATGATGAGGCCTGATGGTTCATCCACACTTCTAGTGCTTAGTGATTATCCATTACTAGCAGACCTCGCCCATGAGCTAATGGGAATCCAGGTAAATGCTTTATTTTAATTCTTACACTTGATTACCTTACTGCTATCTTTATGTTCGATTTACCCAGTAATTGATCTGTATTTTTTGTTGTTCTGCAAGCAATTTCTACAGCTTGGTTGTTTCTTGGCATCTGTCTGTAATATTTTGTTGGTTGTGTCAGAAGGGACCAATGATTTTGCCACGTGGGTGCTCACGCTTACGGTATGTTGTCTGGCTAAAATTTCTGAGATACTCCCTTCTATTTTTCACCTGGTAGCGTGAACTGTCAATGTTGCGTAAAAGATCATGTTTCGCTGAGCCTATTCTAGTGGTCTAATAATTGACTGAACGCAATTTCTGTAATGTTTTGACATGTACAATGAGTATCTGCTTTCATGGCAGTTGGTTTGTCTTCTCCAGCCCTGCAAACAAGCAGATGAACATAAACATGTAGAAATTCTTGCCTTTGTATTTTGTTCAGAACAAGCAGAGCAGTAGAATGATAGGTATTTTGTTTGGAAAATATGTTTTGTAAGGACCCCCATTCTTCAAAAATATAAAATAATCTGAAGAAAAAATGTCTAGACCTTGACACCTTGTAGTTTTTCCGAGTGAAGGTTAAATGGCTCTATGTAAATCCATCTACTAATTTTAATCCTTTCCTTTGTATAACCTGATGATATATGGGGTATTTTTTCGCGACCTGTGATTCTATATTGTCTTGTTTGAATTAGCTCCTCCGATACAAAATAACTAGGCACCTACAAAACCCACTTCTGCCCCGTTAAAAACAACGAAGACCATTAGCTCTGTAGCTCTTCAAGCTGTTGCAGGACCCTACATGTGGAATAGCCAATGGTGTGTTACAGTGCAACGTATTGCACAAGGAACTCCGCAGCTGGTATGTTTTTTAGGACCATAGAGTTGGGGAAATAGTATGTTTCTTGTGCAGTTAGGATTCTGAACTTGTTTGAGTTCGTGTCCTGCTACTTAGCATAGCTTATTATGGAAGGGGGACAGATGGGTTCATATATTGTACACTCTCTATACAGGTCTTTATGCTCCACATATTATTCTTGGCTTTCAACATTTATATTTTGTCAGGCTGCCGGCGAGAAGCTGACAATAGCTGGAGAGCTCTCCTCGTCGACCTGCATCCGGGAGCCCTGGAGCAGCGACTGGGGCGAGCCTGGAGCCCTTGATGATCTGCGGCCTGATGGCGCCAGCTAGCAGGGGCCCTAACCTTCTTATCTTTGTGGTTCATTCTTCTTCTTCTTCGTTGGAAAGAGGAATGGCCAGAGAACTAACAGCTTTGTGCATCTTCTCACTAACAGCTTTGTGCATCTTCTCACACTCCCCGCTATGCAAGTTTGGCAATAAATATGGGGTAAAGTTTGACAAGTTTGGATGATTTTGATCTCTTGTCTATTGCCAAGCAATAGGATTACAGATATTATGGTTTGGTTGCTGTGCTGCTTCCATGGCCCGGCCGGTGTGACCTGACCACGGTGGTGAGGTTGGAGTGAAGCTGTGGATGCTGTCGCGGTGCAACCTCTGTGCCGCCATCAAGGTGTTGAGTCTAGTTTCATAGAGCTTGTTTGATATACTTGTTTAGGTGCAGCCTTGTGGACATACTTGTTGAGGTGTTGAGTGATGTTTCCAGTCTCGGTTGTATAACATAATGTGGAATTGGATATATGGAATTGGATACAAATTGTGATTTGTATAACATATTGTTTGATATACTTGTTTAGGTGTTGATTTGTATAACATATTGTGGGTTACTTTCAGTACGCATTTAGTGCATTTGTCGAGAACGCATCAAGTTTTATTTGAGGCAATTTATGAATTCACCCATAATTCAATTAGGGGCATATAATCAAACTGCCCCTAGATACATTTAGGGGCATTTTGAGAGAATGCCCTAAAATGAATTTGGGGCATTTTCTCAAAGTGCCCCAATAGGTATTTGGGGCATTTCCTCAAAGTGCCCCAATAGGTATTAGGGGCAAAATCCAAAGTGCTACTAATAGATACATATTGGGGCACTTTTTGTGGCATTTTTGAAAGTGCCCCAATATCCTTTACCGCCATGAGCATCCGTTGCACTTATACAAAATGCCCCAAAAGCTATTTGAGGCACAAAATTGACATTTTGGGGCACTTTGAAGTGCCCCAAAAACTCAACCATGATGTAGTGACACTCCAGGTCGCTACTAAAAGATAGGGCATCATAGAACACCACCACAATGCTCTATTTCCCTTGCCCCAAAAGACCGACAAAACCCCAAGTGTATCCCCTCATGGCGAATACACTACTAATCGTCGCCTCCATCTCATCGCAGATTTCATATAATCTTGGGGATTAATGCACAACGACACCTGTGTGAGCCAAACATCTCTTCAGAACCGGGCCTTGTTACCATCCCCTATACGGTAAGCAATGCCCCGAGCAACCCAGCGTTTGATCGAATGAAGACCTTTCTAAAATCGTGATCCCCCGCGGCTTCTGATTGGAAAAAGCTTCCATCACCATATATTTCTTCCTTAGGATCTCACAACTCAAATCATGGTCACTTCTTTGTAGTTTGATAATCTATTTTGCCAACAGCAAAATATTCCTAGCTCTGCTGACCAAAAAACCCAAACCCCCATACTCTTTAGGTTTGCACAAAACCTCACACCTAACCATATGATATTTGTGATGGTTGTCCTTGTTTTTCCCCATAAAAATTCCTCTCGCCATATCCGCTGCATGATGCATGCCCTCCGGCAGCAAACGGAAGCCCATGATGTAGGTTACAACATTACTAAGACAAGAGTCTCAAGATTTTTCTGCCACCTGAAGACACCGGTTGCCAATTCCCTAATTTTTTCTTGATCTTTGTCACCACAAAGTCCAAGTCTGAAATTAAGAGTTTTCTATCCGACACCGGAACTCCCAGATATTTTATCGGGAAAGTCTCAGTTTCGCAGTTAAAGAGGTTCGCCACTCTGCGTTGCTCCTCCTGGTCCACCACTAAAACAAAATTTTCAGTTTTCGGATAGTTCACTTTCAGCCATTACATTGCTTTGTAGCAAAAGAGCAAGAACTTCATCGTAGCAATTGATCTAGCATCATTTCTATGAAAAGGATCGTCCGTCCGCATATTGTAAATGCGTCAGCCCTCCCTCAATGAGATGGGCCCAGACCTCAAAGGTGCCCTTTTTCCTTAGTTGAAGTAATCATTGCCCCCAACGCGTCCCTCATAATGTCAAAAAGGATTGGAGACAGCGGGTCTCCCTGCCGGAGCCCTCGATAAGTTCTGAAGTAATCACTGTTCTCTCCATTGATATTGACGCACACTTTGCATGTCTCAACTTCCAGCACCACCCAAATCATCGACTGTTCACATAAGGCCCTTTTCCTTAAGACATCAAACAAGAAAGGCCATTGAACCTTGTCATATGCCTTCTCGAAATCAAGTTTAGGATAACTCCCTGTGCTTAGTCCGTTTGATTTCATGAATGGCCTCACTTAACACTACCATTTCTTCGAGTATGTGCCGGCCAGGTATAAAAGCAGTTTTTGTCCCATGAACAACTTTATCGGCAACCCGAGAAAGTCTCACCATCAACACCCTAGTGATTATCTTGAAAATAACATTCATCAAGTAGATGGGTCGATATTGTATGATCATATTAGCATCCTTGACCTTTGGAATGAGTGTAATTACTCCATTGTTCAGCCTTCCCAGCTCAAGCTTTCCTACTTGCAAATCATCCATCATTACTTCGACAACACTAGTACAAGACGACACATCGGAAACGGGTCAAAACCGTCATCGAAAACGGAGAAAAGGTCTGTGTCCCTGCCCCCGCTGCTGATGTGAAGAGCTCAATGGCAACGGAGATGATTCACTGTTGCCCCTACATGGGAAACGGTTAGTATATTAGATCATTACCGGTATGTATCACATTAATCACCGTTTCTAATAAGGGCTATAGGAAACCAAAAAAAGGACGGTGACGGGGCTGCACCGTAGATGGAGCTCCGCTCCATGCGACTAGACAGCCGCCGTTCGTCACTGTATTCATGTTCAACCAGCTGTACAAAAGTTCATCGGTGCGCGTGGCGGAGCCCTGCTCCTATGTCTTCACGGCCGCGGGATGATCATCGACTTTCTTCACTTCAGCTCGTGTTGCACAAAATGTACTGGTTTTGGTGACGACACCGTGTACGGAGCCCAACTCCTAGGTCTTCACAGCAACAACATCGTCACCAGGCATCCACCAAGCCTTCACACAATGAATACTCATTGTTAAAAAAGAGCAAACAGATCTAATACAGCTAATAAGCAGAGCTAATAAACATTGCAAATTAGCCAAGAAGTAATTTACAACATAAACAGAGCAACTAACTAAGAAGCAGTTTACAACATAAACATAGCTAATAAACAGAGCAAATTAATCTAAACTAAATAATTAACCAACTTTGCTAAGAAACAGTTTGCAACATAAATAGAGCTAATAAGCAGAGCTAACAAACAGAGCTAACTAAACTAAACTATCAAAAACAACTTTGCTAAGAAGAAGTTTAGAACATAAATAGAGCGAATAATACACAACACTCAGAGCTAAATAACATCTAATAAGATGAGCTAAAAAAAGAGCAAATAATACACAGTTTAATCATCGGTGAGCAAACTATACTTAACTATTAAACAACTTTGGTAAGCAGCAGTTTACAACATAAAGAGCAAATACAGAGCAAACAAAGCTAAATAACAGAGCGAACATAACTAAATAACAGAGCGGTTGTTTAGGCCCTTTAGGGTTTACCTTAGGCGAGGCGGGGTTGCTTACAGCCGCTGGATGCATCCCAGGCGCTAGACCTAGTGTAAGAGGACCGAGACCTCATCCTCATCGAACACCAACTCATCCTCCTCTGCCACAGTCGCCCCCACCGCCGCATATGAACCAGGGCTCTGCAGGGAGAAGAGACCGGTCTATGGCCCCCGGAGCTGAGTCTGGAACAACGCCTCCTCGACGCCTTCCATGGCGTGCTCGACGGTGGAGATGCGGACTGCTCTCTGCATCGCTGCCGCCTGAATGACCCCGTCGGTGCGGTCACACTCAAAGGAGGCGCGAGAGGGGAGGAGCCTGACCTCCAGGTCCAAATCCTCTTCATCCAAGGAGGACGAGATCCGGGCGTCGGGGGCCTCCGCCGCTGTGGATTCATAGGGGATCTGACGGGTCCGCAAGAACTCGCGAGATCGGTCGACGTGGGCCTCGGTGAAGATGCCGGGGAGAGGCAACGGCGGTTGGCGACTCGGAGGGTTGGCAGAGAACGATGCTCTATCATGAGTCCCGTCAGCGCCGGAGGGGTTCGCCATCGAGGGAGTGAAGTGCGTGGAGAGAGTGTGTTGCTAGGGTTAGGATCTGGGGAGGGAGTGAGAGTGAGATACACTGGAGTGGGTGTTTTATATGGGCACCGCTTACTGGGCTTTCACGAGAAACGGAGATTGTCAGATAACGTAAAACTCCCCCTGCTGACCTCATAGCAATCGCTCCTAACGGGCCAGACAAGGTCAACGAGCTCAATTAATTAGATTAAAAAATTAGGGTAAAATACAAAACGTGCGAACACTACCTAGATAACCAGGTTTGGGGCACTGATGATGACATGAACAACGCAACTAATAGCACCACAAAAGGCCCTTCTTTGTAACTGTAGAACAAGCGCAACAACAATGCTGCCTAAGCGCATAGCCCCACATGAGGCCTTGTTTGGTTTGCCATGGTTTGAAGTGGATTGACAGGGATTGGAGGGATTAAATACCCTGTAGGTTAAATTATCTCCAATCCACTCCAATCTTCTTGGGGAGTGGATTAACCGAACAAGCCCTCAAGAAGATGGTTTTCTATTGGCAACAAACAAAACCAATTTGCTCACCACCCAAAGTTGAAACTTAAAAAACGATGTCACCAAGAAGGAAGTGAAGCCAAATGGGCCACCGTTGTTTAGGAAACTAGCACGTGGCACGGGGAGAGTGGAATCTTTCAAGGAAATCCTGCACGCCTGAAAATATATCACTCCCTGTTTCCTGATATTTAGAAATATATATCCTTCCATCCCACATTCACACCCATAAAAGCATTCCACTCCCTGTTTCCTGATATGTAGAAATATATATCCTTCCATCCCACATTCACACCCATAAAAACATTCCAATCTAATAATAGAAATTTGATGTCACATATATTAACCAGAAAATAATCGATCCAGTTTACAAGAGATATTGGGTACACAACCTCACATAACTCGATTAATTAGAGTCAAATCAGGGTAACATACCAACACACGACAACACTACAAGGTTTGGGCCACTGATTATGACATGAACACTACAAAAAAAAATCACCACAAAACAACCCTTCTTTGCAACTGTAGAGACATGGAGCAACACCTGCCTAAGCGCCTAGCCCCACACAAAGAAGATGGTTTTCTATCGGCAACAAACAAAACCGGTTAGCTCATCACCCAAAGTCGACACCTAACAAATGATGTCACCAATTGTTTAGGAATTGGCACGGAGAGTGGAATCCTTCAATGAATCCACTATGCCCGTCCGAAAAGATATTAATCCCTATTTCCTAAAATGTAGAAATATATACCCTTCATCTGACATTCACAATCATAAGATTTATTTTGGTCAATACGAATCTAATAACATCAATTTGATGTCACATAAGTTAAGGGTCAATGGAGATACAGTTGGTCAAATATTTGTTATAAAAATATACTTGTATTTTGGAACGGAGAGAGTGTATATGTTTCGATATTTTAGGCAAGGAGTAGATTGTGCAGCCTACATTTAAATTTACTTCTCTATGGCAAATGAAAAGAACTTCCATGTTTTGAAACATGGTTCCACTAACTCTTAGCAAATCTTAATGGAGGCGGATGCGCCCAAATAGAAGGAACATTAACCAACACCTAGTCACTATTGGAGCTAGCATTGCTTATGTTGCGCATTCAACACGAGCATACCAAATAATCAAATCATATGCTTGCAAAAGTAGGATCTGCAAAAAAAATGTGTTCATATTATAAGAGATGTTGCTCCAATAGCAAGTGAAGAGCATGCACATGTGTTGTCGACTCATTACTGAAACCAACTAGGGCGGCACATTTTCCAACAGTTTATACGCTAGAAGTTTCTATAATTATATTTACCCAATGATGTACTAGAACCGCTACTAAAATATTTGTGAGACTGCATGCTTTGGAGATATATATATCAATATTTAGTAATATTGAAATATAAACATGAAACACATATATACACAAAAACACATATGTATACACTACACAATTTATCCAGCTACGAAATTAGTTCAAAGTGAATCTTTATGACAATATGCAAATTAAATTTTGCGCGGGAAAATTTTGCAGTGATATACATCACAATTGTATAACAAAAAACATTACTACCTAAGCACCTACGCAATAGAAAATCGTAGTCATTAGGATTATTGTTTGATAAAAGTAAGGTTATTGTAAGTATAAAAGTTTGATATAAAATGGTGCCCCGGGTCCAAAGTTTGTTTAGATCAGCCTTGCAAGAAGTGTGGTGATGTGACATTGTAGCGACTTGTACCTCGATATACTAGTTCCGGTTTTTCCTCGTGTTTCAGGATCAGGGGTAAAGTTTATTTTCCTTCAAATATGAAGACGAGTATTGTCTTTTTAATAGTGTCGACATAAGAGGCTGGTCGTTGAATGGCAGAGTGGAGATGATGTGGACTTGCGCTCAGCCGGATCCAGCAGCACCGACGAGGTAAAATGGAGAATTCTAGGGGCAGTGGTGGCCGTCGGTGCAAATACACGTCAGGAGAATGTAGGGAGACATCAACAATTGGTGTTGTGCTTCGCCCATGACCGCCCTGTGGGTGAAACACATTCGATAGGGTTAGAGGCATCTTCTCTATCGAGGAATTCGATCTGGACGATTTCTCTGTAAATTATTTGGTTACATGGTTTTACCCCTAGAAGTAGTGTTTTAATCTTCCTATGTTTCAAGTTTTTTCTTTGTATTCCTTTTTTTTGGATTTGGGGGTGACTGTTAGATGTGATATTCGGCATAATATTGACAAATAAATGTTTGTTAGCGCAAATATGGAGTGAAAGCATAAGATTTAGCAGGTGGAATATTCCCATGCCAGTTTATGTACACCGTCGAATATGTTTTTATAACGATATTATTTGGGACCAATTTGAGATGATTTTGATGCTTATCTAACCCTTGATATGAAATATAATGACATGCATTTTGGAGTAATAACAAATCTTTAGTACAATTTGAGCAAATGAGGTGCACTTTTATCAAAACTAGGTAATTTGTGTCGAGTTTTGTGATTGTCAATGAACATATAAATGGGTACTAATACTGATTGTTTTTATCGCTAAAGCATGTAAATTGTATCCGCTAGGCTTAATTTCTATCAACATACTCTGACATGAGCAGTAGTGTTTTATTTAGTGAAGATTTATATTTGTCCATGAAAATTAATGATAACCTCGTCACCGTTTAATTCTTCAAATTTTGAAAATGGGCGGAGGAAGAATGGCCAGGACCCAGCGCGTATCTGTTTTGCATAGAAACCCCTCTGCAAACTGAAGATTCAACAAGAATTCCTCACATGGGATAGGGAACTGACAATTTGCACAAAAGAGCCCGTTTTGATTTAATTTTGCTATGTGCTACCCGACCTCCATGCAATTCTGTTGGCATAGTTTGCCTTTTTTCTCAACCGCGGAGAGACCGAAGCTGGGAGGAGAACGGAGGCGAGGAGGACGGAGCTGGAGCACGACCTAGGCAACAATGGCCTCTGATCTGCGCCGCTGAAACTGGGACGAAGATCCTCCGCAGTATGGTGAGTTCTCTCCTCGAGTATGTCCTCGTGTGAGTTCTCTGCTCCGCTAAGGGACATGCACGAGTCCCTTAGTATGACAATTTCTTTGTAAATTAAGAAATAGCTGCTGGCTGTAGGTAGAGCTTCATCAAATATAATTTTGTGTAAATAAAAAATCAAGTGCATTTTCTAACTTGAAAATCATCTCTTCATGTTACGAATGAAATTGTAGCAAAATTAACGTGAAGTGTTCATTTGGCAGCCAATTTTTTTTTTGGCCCCCTCTCTGCTTTTGGTCACGCTCCGCCACCGGCAGTGAGGGGTTTAATTAGAGTTCCCCATGGATGATCAGGTCGAAAACGAGATCATGCACGTGGTGTTAGTGTGTCCTAATCATTTCCCTGCAAGTAATATGCAAAAAAAAAGGGTTTTTGATGTTGTCCTGTTTCGGTATGGTAGGATGCCTGAAAGGTCAAATTGCATGCCTTGGAGCTGTTGATTTAGATGTGAATTTGTTTCGGTAGTGTCTGGTCACCTTGTATTACGTTTGTATGAAAAAATTGAGGAGTAGCAGCACAGTTATATGGATGCCGTGTACATGCCTTGTTTCCTGTATCTCTTAGCTCTGAAAGTGTGACAGCATGTTTTTGTTCAGAATGTTAAAATTGGAGGTACAAGTAGAGTATGCTCTGATGTACAAGCTAGCAGTGTGGAAATTCACTTGGGAAATTCAGAATCGTGGTGTATGTGTGCTGAACCTGGGTGCTTGTGATGTTTCAGTTAATGATATTCAGTTAATATTGCTGGTTTACTGAATTTGGGGAAATTCATCTGCTTTACTGAATTTTACTCATATGCTTTACTGAATTTTGCATATTCTGCTTTACTGAATTTTGCATATTCTGCTTAATTGAATTTTACTCATATGCTGTACTGAATTTAGCATATTCTGTTTTACTGAATTTTGCATAGTATAGAATTAGAGAGAACATGTTTTGAATCCCTGTTCCTGGGCATACAGATTCGGATATCATCATTTTCGAGTACCCACATGGCAAAATCAGAGGATCAATAGTTGGGATGTTTTGTCGGCCTCGTTCATAGGATCTTTTTGAGAGGTTAAACGTTCCAATCGGAGTTGTAAAGCTCCTGATATACCTGTTTCATTGCGTTTGTCCAAAGTTTCAGATACAGCGAAGAGTAGAGTTTTACCGTGTGCTTTAGGAGCCTTTAACATTCATATAAATTCATGTTTTGACTCCACACGCATCGCAGTCACCGAGCAATCAATCGGTGGAGCAACGAATCGACGGCACGGAGGGAGTAGGGACGGAAGCGAGCTCGCAAATCGGAGGTGCCCGGCAGGGAAGGTTAGAGGCGGGGGCAAGCAACGGCTTCAGCGGCCACCGGCGTGTCAGAGAGGCGGACATCAACGTTGGGAAGCAGTGGCCATGAATCGACGGAACAGAGGGGTTAGGGAAGGAGGTGAGCTCGCAAATCGGATGTCGCGACAGGTATGAACTATGCGGCGGCGAGCGAGGGAAATCGGCCATCGCCGATGTCGGGGAGAGGGGGGGAAGCGAAGGTGGACGGGATCGTGCGATTTCTTTTTGCACGAGGTGGGAGGACCCAAAACTAATAAAGAAATATGAGAGGGCCTTTTCCGCGCTGGAAGGGGACACGTGTCATCTCCTGGTTGGCTTTGTATGAAATTGCACATAGGATACAACTCCTTGTACCACCGCACCCCACATTGCGAGTTTTTGTATGAATCTGCACCTGGTGGACAAGTTTTTGTATGTCTGGTGTAATTACCTCAGAATAAATCTATGCAAATGCATTTATGGGTGTAAAGTTGCGCAATTCCCCCACGTGAGGCACTGAACATGATCATGTGCAGTGTTGGAATTCTCGAAATAGCAGAAGCATGAAATACATGAGAAATGCACCACCTAAACCCTATGTTTTCACCAATCTTGTTGCACACAAACGACCTAGATTAAGAGCAACCGTGGGCCTTTACCCAAATGAATTTTAGCCTCCCAAGTCACTAAAATCACTAAAACAGAACAGTGATACGTCTTAAATCATATCGACTTGTTCAATCAATTTGCTTAGCATTTTGTTTGGATTCTGGTGAAACTTGTGATCAGCTCCCTTAATGTGCAAAGTTTTTTTTTTGCGGGGTTAACGTGCAGAGTTGTACATCGATGCACACTGCCGTTAGTGACCTTTCTTTGAAAGTTAATCATAGTTTGAGTAACCAAAAAAGGACGTGGAATTAGTGGATGCACTAATTCTCAAGATGTTCATGCGTAAGGAAAAAGCATAAAACCTAAACTGGGGCGACAAGGAGCGTGCGACCCGCACGGCCAGTGGCGTCTCGCGTCCATTAGCCACCGCTCGTCTGTGCATGCAGTTCAAACCTCCCGCCAAATTCGGTTAGCTGGTCAGTGCCATTCCATCGCACATATATACCTGTCTCCCACCTCACGACCAAGACAAGTTTGCCTCGACCGCTAGCTCGATCGTTCCAAGAGAATCTCCACAGGACAATCTCCACGCAACCCTCGCACTCACGCCATGGTCGCCGGACACCGGACGCTTCTGCTCCTCCTGGCCGCCGCAATGCTGCGGCGGTGGCCGCCGTGGCCGCGGCGGAGGAGGCGAAGCCGACCATCCTGACCCCGGTGGCGCAGACCCCCGTGGGGTCCTTCGAGGGCGACAAGCCAGGAGCGGACGACGCCATGGATGACGACGACGACGCCGCGCCCGTTGGTGCCCCCATCGGCACCACCATGACCGAGCCCAAGCCAGAGCTCACCACCACGCCCGGTGCCGCCGCAGGGAGGGCACTCCAGCTGCCAGCGCCGCCTCCTCCCTCGCGGCCTTCAGCGGTGCTGCGGTGCTCGCCGCGGCCAGCATCTTCGCCTTCTGAGCTCCAGGGAGACATTGCTTGTTCCGTTCCGGCTGGTTCCGTGTGGGTCGCCGGCACTGGCGGACGCAGGCCTTCACCCAGCATCCAAGCACAATGACATATTGACATGCATATGCATATATATGTTGACAGCACAGCAAAAAAATGCAAAAGGAGAAAATACTGAGGTATATGTAATATGTACACGGTGACTGACTAATGCTTATCAATTTTTTTATGTTCAACTTTGTGTTTTTTGTCTGTAATAACGCACAATTATTAGATAAATTTGTCGCAGACCACGTTTCTCTTGTAAATGTCACCATGATATAGATAATTATGGGCACGTATTTTGAGTGTAACTGCTAACTAAATGTGGAGCTTTCCACTATTACAGCAACCTTACATACATCCACCCCAAAGTCACAACCGAAAATCATCTGAGGGATGAACATAATAATTCTCTCCACGAGAGCGATCTACAAGCTAAGCGTACTCTACATCTTCATTTCTAGAAAGAAGATCGTCAGGATATGATTTGCATCTTGAAACAATCTCTCAGCCTCGTGTCCTCCCGTGAGAACTAGCCCGTGTTGCAATTTTGGATGAACACAGTTGAGGCAGCACAGCAGATCGGCTAGAGCCGATCGACTCGTATAGTGTCGTGGATAGATTTGAGCCACCAGCCTGCATTCACTACACTGCATTGTTCCCGCTGCCTTGGTCTCTCAATTCATCGTCAGTGGGCGAGGCAGGGTTGCTTACTGAAGAATGGCTGTGGTGTCAGTTTCTTCCTGCATTGTTCCCTGCACAGCAGGACACCTTTATTAGAATCTTTCAAGCTATAGTTGATTGAGAGCACAGAGAGATTTTCTGTTTGTGAATTCTCTGGTTTCTCAGACTAAAATATGCTCCTGGGCAAGAAGAAAATACCTCTTCTGTGTTTCTGTCCTGTGATGTTCCATTTGTACTGTGGCTAAGTCCACCATTGCTACTGGCTGAGATCGGTTCATTTTCAGGGGATTCCTGTTTAACATTTGGGAACAGCAGAAAGGGTTTCAGTTTCTGAAGAATTGACATGCCAATCAACAAAATGACCTGACCTCTTCCTCTTTGCTGTCTGCAGCATAGCCGTCAGAATTCTGTTTTCCAAGGGCTTCAGATTCTATGACGGCCTCTTCTGTTTGTTTTGGTTGTTCAGAAGCTGCTTTCTTCTTGACTCTTCCTCCATTAATTTCTTAAACCTGAAATAAAAATGCACACATAATATCACCATATTTGCACCGTGCCAGGGTGAACAGAACCAAAAATAAATCCATTAATCCTTCAAGCAACACATGGCACCCTGCATTTTTTTTTTTCTTTTCTTGCTGGTCCACTTCTAAAATTCGATGTTCCTAGCTCTCCACATTCTACATTCTTCTCTCCGGTGGAATCATTTACCTTTATATTTAGTAATGACATGAGTGGCTGTTCCTTTTAAATGCTATACCCAAACCAAAGGTCCTAATACCTAAAGCTCAGCTGGCATGCTGACAACATGATGCAAGAGTATAACTGAAAGTGATGCAATGTCCAAATCCTCCAGTTAGGTACAGATAAGACAGTATTGACACTGACACGCATAAATGGTGCAAAGGACAAGAGGATGTCGTGCCACGTTCATAGTTCATATGAAGTTGACCTAAAAAAATATAGTTTATATGAAGGATTTACCATATTCATATGCAGCCTCAGTAATTTTGTAGTACTGGTTGCTAAATGTCAAGCATTAGTCCGGAAAATTTAAAATGTATCCTTGAGACCATGACACAGCCTAAATTTCTTACTGTACAAAAGGCTTCAATATCAAATTTTATTTCCTTCTGTTTCCCCTTAAATTTAACTTCTAATCATTTCACGCTGTTCCGACACTTGAGTTTTTCTTACATTAAGTGTGTCAATTACCAACTAGATTAACTATAGAGGTTAGCCGCCCTGAATTCCCATTTACCACAATGCCAGTTAAAATGCTTGCCAAACTGTTTGTTGTTGAGACTTGTAAAAATCTTAGATCCAATGGTTTAAAGGCCACAATGACATTACTGCTGTGATACTACATGCATTGAGCAGCAATCTTAAGCCATAACTAAATATTACCTTCCGCCACGCTGTGGTTCGCTTGGTTTTGGTGCTTGACCAAGCTGGGGTTTACCATCTTTTGGGAGAGCCTCACTCTTATCAGCAGGTTCATACTTTCCAGTTGATTCCTCTTTAGCAAGCTTGTCAATATATTCTTTGACAGGATTGTTAGCACCTCCAAGCTTTTGAAGCCACACTTGCTGTGCACTGCTAAGGACATTATTTGTAAGCCTGCAAGAAAAGTTCAAGTATTGAAGACTACAGACACAAGGAATTAACCAGAAAATGACACAGAGAACTGTCTAGGTTTCATGGTAAGTTCACATATGTCGACCTAAAACTAAAAGAATGCAACAAGTCATCCTATAAGAGAAAAACAGGGTGCAATTAGTCAGTGTTTAAAGCAAATCGAAGCATGAGAACTTGATCTCCAGTATGTAGCATGTTATAGTCTTGGGCTCTTGGCACAGCTAGCATATGGGAAATGCTCCAGTGAGCCTATGGGTAGCAGTTCACCATTGCCTGATAGCGAATGGGATATCCCAAATTGAAAGTAAGACTATCAGGTAAAGTCAAACCAAGCTCGTTATAGACACAACAGCCAACGCGACAGTGTGTTGCACCTCATTGCAAGAACTAACCATCAACAGGATTCTAGACAATTTGAAGTAAATAACAGTTCAGAAAAATAACTATTGTCTGCATTCTAGTGGATCAACCTCTACTTACAGGAAGTTATGATTAAAACCTTGTTTCAGTAAACATGTTTCTTTATAACAATCAAATGAAATTTTTACAGCATATGCTTTACCAATATAGACTCAGTCCAGAAGGAACGGAAAGAGCAAAATAACCAATTAGCAAAGGCAGGAACTTCACTGCAGTCTGGGCACCTTGTTGGCTAGGATCATTGCTCTGCAAAACAAGGACATGAAAAACAGTAAGTTGAAATAAGGATAAAGTGATAAACCTCTGGCATCATAAAACAAAGGATCTGTATGGCCTTGTTCTTGTGTTTATTTGATGAATCCTGATTCCTGACTAGTACAACTAGTATAATCAAGCCAGCCAACAGATTGCCTTGTATGTAGTATTCATTACAAGATTCGTAGTCCGCATAGGCACAATCAAACTGGTAAGAAATTTCCATAACAGTACTGAAGACCAGAATCCATGTCCTAAAAGGGTATAATATAATACAGTAAATATGTTCAGCACTTGGCAAAACAAACCTGTGCTGGTTGCATTATCTGGGCAGATACGTATTGCGAAATAACCAGAAGGACTGGTAGAACAAGGTATGCCAGAGTGTCCGACCAGCCAAGTGGTGGATGGCCATCCTACAACATCATGAATTAATCAGTAAAAAATATGGAGAAAACTCCACTGACTGCCAAGTGTCTGAACAATAGAAATTTTCAAGAGCAGAATTAAACTAGATGTGCCTACTTCTAAAACTACGGTTTTGAAGCACCTAGAGGTTGTCCACCGCACATGCACATGCATCACAATAACATGCCATTGCGATTTTCTAATGTCCACAACTAAATTGCGCAAAGTTGTGAATAACCTTATCAACTAGACCTCAATTCTAACATCCAACAGAATGACCTTGGACCGTTCCCCTCCTCCCGCTACAGTAGAGAGAGGCGATTTCTGAATCCACCCACTGTTCCCACCTCGCCGCCGGCGATTCGCGTGATTCCCCACCCTCCGGCGGCCGCTCCGGCGGCGGGAGGATGGGGAATCGCCGGATCCCGGCGTGTAAATAGTGTAGGTAGCAGTAGGGTCCCAGCCGGCGTCGTCATGGAGGTGGTGGCGTGTCCGGTGTTGTGTTTGCAGGTGGTGCTCGTCCTCTTCGGCGGTGGAGCTCCATGGAGTTCCACGGCGGAGCGCCCCCAACCTCGCTCTCGCGGTCCTCTGGTATCGCCGTGTGCGGGTCTTCCCCCTCTGGATCTTGAAGCGGCGGATCCAGTTGACGAACTTGAAGCTGTTGGTGGTGATGCAAGGCGGTGCTGCCGATGGAGTAGGGTGGAGGCTCTCCGGGGTTCGAGGACCGACGACTTCCCGTCCGCAGGGGGACATCTTCCGATCCAAGGCTTGTGGGAAGATGCAGCGGCGGCGCGTCATCGGCACGTCCTGCTCCTCGCCGGCGACATCGAGATGCAGAAGGACCTGGTTGTAATTTTCTTCTTTGTGGTGTTCCTTTCTGTTTACTTGCTGTAATCACCAGTTGTTCCCCGCAAAAAAAAAAAAAAAACTAGACCTCAATTCTGCAGTAGCATTTTGTATGCAGATAAGAAGTCTGCAGATCGTAGTAGATAGATTTATCTACCAATGGCGATAAATATCGTCACCTTCAGTTTTTTTTACAACAGCTAAACAGAAACAAATCTAATCTAAGCAAGATCACAATCTTTTGTGACAACGAAAGTGTGAAAAGGATAATTTTTCTATACAACAAAACAATGGTAAAATGAAATACTTCAGCATAACATTGCAAAGAATCAACATGATCCTTAACCCTATAGGTTGCATTTGAGTCAGGGGTGATAAGTAAACAACATAGCTATGTGATTGGTAATGCAGCAGTGCTAATGCACAAAAATAAATCTAGTGTTACTTGACCCTATAATGAAGGAACAAAAGCTGGATTAACCATGGACTTATCAAGTTCTATGAGATTACCGTAAATGGGAAAAGCCAGGATATTCCTTGGCCACTTTGTCGAGCAGCAATTGTTGTTGGACCAGCCAAAGAAGGTATCCAGAAAAAGCCTTCATTAAGAAGTCCCTTGAAGATAGACATGTTAGGTGACATAGATGTTTAGTGGTGAAGCAAAAGAAGAATGACCGAATGATGAAGGTTTAATCATATCAACCTCATTAGCCACATTGGATAGAGCTCTGTATAGACCAATCCAGACTGGTATTGTCACAAGAGTAGGCAAGCACCCTGGTGTAGAAAATGACAAAAGAAACTGCACTTAATCAACAAAACAAAACAAAAACTCAATAGCAAAGGTAACAACTAGCAATAGATCAAGAAAGTGTGAGACCCAATTAAACCATGTCCTATAATGTGCACTGAGCTTCAAGGGGCTCAAATCAAGTCACTGTTAGGAAAAATACCAAACATAGTATTTATAACTACCTGCAAGTGGATCAACGCCAGACAACTTATATAAACGAGCAGTTTCGAGTTGTATCCTTTCCTGGAAAACAAATAGACAACTTAGAGAAATAGTAGGTTCAGTAGTATTGCAAATCTACAGGTGTGGTCTAGAATATAATTTGTAAGTCCATTGCATTTTATCACTCAAGTACCAGCTGAGTTTTTTTAAGTAGATTTTTTACAACTTTACATGCACTCGGGAAATAATTACCACTTCTTTTTGGAAGACATTTTGGATAATACCTCAATTAGCTGCATGTCCTACTTTGGGATGAGTTAATCCTACATCAGAGTTTGATCATGAGGATTTACCACGAAACATCTGAACAGATCTATGAGGAAATATAAAATAACTAGATGGAAAATGTGTCTTTCACTTGATGTGGACCTTAATGTATATTGCATAATGCATATATTTTGCGCATAATTAACTGACGAAAAAACATTGCATAGTTTGTCATGTGTTATTGGTCCAGTATGCTCATTGAAAAATCCGTTCTAAGACCCTCTGCAATATTTAAATAAAGTTACATATATGCAGCAGTTTAGATGTAAAACATACCTGATCCCCAGCATATCGTTCTTGAATAGCCTTCACTTGAGGTTGAAGTGACCTCATTGCAAGTGCAGACTCAACCTATATGGAACAAACAAAACGAAAGTTTCACTATTGGAAAGAAGAATATCAGAAAAATATATGCACTTATTTTAGCAACAAGTAACAATGCAAAACCTGATTCTAGCATGTACTGTAAGCGATGCACAGTATATTGTACAACTCTTTGCATGGATGATCACGTTTCAAGAATTGTTAAAATAATGAAAATAGTGATACGAAGATAAGTTCAAATCAGGTACGTTCGTACATGAGTCATGAGTGCATGATTACCAAAATTAATAAGAATAAATTGCAAATAAAAGCTCAACGCACGAATGTGACAGGGTGTGCTTTTATATCCTCATTTATTACTAGTAGGTAATGCTTGAATGCAATAATAAATTCAGAAATCAGAGGGCTTAATGTCATCAATTGTTTTGGGTCAAAAGTTCTTCCCCAGGTGAAACACATGTGATTCACATTGTCCTGGTCAAACAGGTCCCACATAAAAGTTTCTGTCACATAGTACAATTCACGTATTGATTACTGGTCCAGCTGAGAGGGACCTGCAAGGAAGCACCATCTAATAGCATATGCTTTAAACTACAACTCATATAGAAATATAAAAGAAAACAGTGATGGATGCCAAATATGCATTGTGTCGTAATGTATTGATGAATATCTCGATCTTTGAGTTAGGTGATGGTAAACCGACATGAGTGTTGACTGTTGAGTGGAAGTGCAGACATATCATGCAGAATACACTTTATAAAAACGAAAAATATCTGCCATAGTGCACACTTTTAAGTAATAAAATTAATAATACGCTTGAACGAGTAACTTTTAATGATGTTTGGACAATATAGTGAGTATCCTTCACCACCTTAATCTTAATTTGAATAACATGTATTACAATCTAAATTCAGTTATATTACAGAGCATAGCAATATGACAGAAATATTTACCTGCTTCTTTGTTAGAGGAAATGTGGCCCCCTTAATAAGAACAGTTAGGAGGATGATCGCAAAACCATATGGATAAGGAATATGTAAAGTTGATAGACCACCTTTCAAAACCTGCCAATGGGACAAAAATGTATATCACCTAAAAGTGTGTTCAAGACTTCAAGCATGATACAGACATATCACAAAAATGATATGTGAACTAAGGTTACATTGTGCACAAATGTGAACACATACACTTATGCTCTAAACAATCATTCTCTCTTCATCTCATCTCTTGGTGAAAAGCTAAATCTAATCTAATTCCAAACTTAACATCATTTTTGCTTGCTGGAAATTACAACAGAAAAATCAGGGTATGTTCGTTCACCCAAAAGGGTGGAAACAAGCATGTAAAGTTAGACACAGGGAAATTTCACACATCATTCTGGACAGCAAGTATTCCATTTCCCCAAAGAACAAAATATAGCTCAAGCTGTAGAAATCATATTAATTAGCACTTTTGTCTTCCTAACTGGCAGTGACCATGACAAATCGATCTCACCTAATGCAACCAATGCCATGCTAAAACTTAAGTTAAATAAATATGCGAAAAAAATGAAATGAACTCAAACTTAACCTGAATCCCTAGGAATATTTTGCATATATTCTCTTTGGCCTGCTACTTAAATGGCATTTCAACAAGGATATTGCTCGCTAGTCACGATTATAACGATTAGCGAACTAGCTGGTCGATTTTGGTTTAACCCCAACTCCCCAAGACCATCTGTCCCAATGTCACCACACTAGCTACCCTTGACCATGTTGAGAAACTCCAGTGCACCCTTGTAACAGCAGACTTCCCAGAAAATGGCTCCCAGCCAGCATCAGAAATGTAAGCTCGTCGATTTCCGTCGTTTCCCAAAATCGTGGCACAGGTTTGCCAACACAAAAAGGTTGTACACCACCACCACGCTATCACACCCTACAGGCAAAATAGCAGTATGCTGGAACGAGACACAACAGAACGCCGGTGCACACACGGCACGCAACTACGCATACGCACGCGCTCATAGCTAGGACGAACGCGCTGCGAGCCCCTGAATCAGCTGAGAGCGGCTGACGCAAACGCGGTAACTAAGCAGGCGAGGGTGACAGCAAAAATCGTGGTGGAACAAGCGGGAAGAGGTAGACGCACCTTGAGCACGGTCTCCATGGAGCCGGTGATCCCGGAGAGCCAGTCCCCGGCGGCGGCCTCCTTGGCCCCGCCCTCCGCCGCCGCCACCACCGCGGCGTCCGCGATGGTGTAGAGGAACGCCTCGACGCGGCCGAACAGCTCAGCCACATCCTCGATCCCGCCGCCGCTTCCCCACCCGAGAGCCGCGACCGGGCGCAGAAGGGCAACCTGGCCCCTGCGCACGGAGGAGGCCGCCACGCGAGGGAGGACGAGAAGGGACGGCGACTGGGTGGGGCGGAGGGGCAGGGCTAGCGGGGTATGGGGGTGGCCGAGGTGGAGGCGGGGGCGGCCATTGGGGAGGAGGAGGAGGGGGAGGGGAGGCGGTGGCCGGCGATTGGGGCGGAGGAGGAGGCCGGGCTGGTCGGAGCGGCGCCGGCGAGTGAGTTGGACTTGTGTATAGTCCAGTGAGGGGAGGAGCGAGCGACCGGGCAAGGCGGAGCAGTTGTGTACGGAAGTTGCGGACGCACGTGGGCCGGAGCTGGAGTGGAGGGCGCACCCGGGTGGGGCCCGCGAGATTCAAGGTGGGCTGGGATGGGCCTACCTCGTGCCGCTCCTCAGGTGGCCTACCCTATTGACCACATGTTCTTCGTGCCACGCATCATAACTCAGTTCATGTTTCCTTCAAAAAAAAAAAAAACACTCAGTCCATGTTGCCGCCAAAAGAAATTTAAAAACTCAGTGCCCACGCAAATTTCGAACATATGACTATATGAGCATGTACAATGCTGGGGTGATTCGACACTCATCTGTAAAGGGCATCAAGAACACGGTGTGCTAAAAAGGAGAAGCTATGGTGAAAATCCTGGGAGATGGGCTATTGCTAGCATCGATCAATCCCGGTCTTAACTATAGCGTTGGCGAAAAGTCAGTGCTTCATGATTTTATTTGTCCCTTAGCATGAAAAGCGAAAGCACCCAAAAAGCTTCTAAAATTAGCGACTTGTGTGGAGAACATAAATCTTGGTTGGTTTTTCTTTTGTAAGAGCGACTTGCGAGTTGGAGAACAGGACATTTGCTTGGTTTATCTTTTGTAAGTAGTTTTTGTAGTAATTAATTTTCCCATAAGCATCTATGATAGCGCCTAGGGTTGTGTACACGGTCTAAGGGACAGAGGGCGCTGCCACATCACTAAGCACTCGTCCAAAATTAACTTTGTCCCATGCTAACAAAGCCACCATGCATGTCTTCAAGCACGTGCATGGACCGGAGCAGCTCGAAACATGAACACGGGATGCAACCGAAGTTTGGTCGTACGATCGACGCATGGGTACACACAACATGCACGAACAAGAAGCGAGAAACGCACCATAGCTAGCTGCAAAAAAAATAAAAAAAATACAGTTGTTTCCTGAAGCACCGGGGAGGCGTCGATGTGAAGAACAGGGGTATATGTAGCATACTGCGTTCTGTAAATAATAGTAGCTGAAGTTAACGAGCACGAATTCGAAAGGAACAAAAATGGTTACGGACATCTACGCTCATACAGTAGCTAGTGCATGCACGAGTTCAAATCACGAGGGGCGCATTTGGTAGGCTGCAGATCTTCTGGTCAGGCCCGTCAGATGCAAATTCCTGGTGATTGGATGCCTGAAAATGTTGCTGGGTCAGGCTAGCACGCTTCTCAAAGCAGACTTGGGCCAGTCCCACGGGGAACGACCGAATCGGCAGTTCCCTTGGAGCTAGGCTGCGGGCGGCTGATCTAGAGGAACGCAGCGCCGAGCAGCTGCAGGCAACGGAGATGGCGCGAGCTCTGAAATTCCGGCGGGAGGATTTCGGCCGCCCGCCCGCCAAAATCGCCCCGCTATTTAGCTCTCCCCAAATCGAAAACCGCCATTTCTCCAGTTCGAACTCTTGAGATGGCGGGAGCGATTTGTGTGAAGGCGAAGGCGACTTCGACGGCGACCTCCACCGAGGTGGTGACCTCGACGGAGAACTCGACGGGGACCTCGACCAAGTCCACGGCGACCTCCACCGTGAAGGCGGACGGCAAGATGCAGGTATGAATAACTTCTGAACCTTATCCTTCTTCATACCGTAGACCTGTGCATGTTCTTCATACCATAGACCTGTGGATGTTCTTCATACCGTAGATGTAGGTGATCTTATTACGGTCCATCATCGTGTTTGTACGATCAGTGTCACGGTAAGAAGAGAGTCCCTCTACAAGTGCTATGCGAGAATGCACTCCCTGACCTGTTCGACAATGCCAGTCTCAGAGCCTCTCGATGTACTGCCTCTGAATTCAATCCCTATGGATGCAGTCAGTGACTATGTGCAATCTGAGATGCCTGCAAAGGGGCCTAAGAAGAGAGTGTACTCTGAAACTGATGAACTACCTCAGAGGCTGGCAATGCAATGGACAGCTCCTCTGTCACTCTGTGTTCTGAACAGGGTTGTCGAGCTAGTGCAGAAGGGGTTTCACTTTGAGAAAGGCTTCAAATAACAGTACATCAGGAAGGTCAGCGAAGATGTTCTTGACTTCACTGGGCTTACTATCACCACCACTCAAATCTACAACCATCTAAGGAGGTGGAGATCCAAGTGGGTTAGGATTAACCAACTGAAGCGTATGCCAGGAGTAGTTTGGTATGAAGACATGACGACTCTCATGATGGATGATGTGAAGCTGCTTACACACCTTCAGGTTAGTTTGCCCTTTCATTGAATCGTATTGTGCTATTCCTTGTTCATTGCCAACTTCAAATAGTCTGTACACTAACAATTTGGCATGTCAATATTAGAACCACCCATGGACGAGGAGTTGCTGAACCAGCCCATTACCAACTTTGCTCAAATGAAGACCATCTTCAGGGTTACGATAGTGCAGCCGCGTAACATGTACACTCCAGCATTGCTTATCCAGCATTGCTTATCAGGGCGATAGACTTCCTAGCGGACAACACAGATGAGCAGCTCAAGTACTCCAACATGACCAAACCGCAGAGGTGTACTTGGCTTAGGACTTAACTGCGTAGCCAGTCCGTCGATGCATTCTCTGATGACTAGTAGAATCTGATTAGTGGTCTGTAATATGTTGGAGGAGGTATATACTAACCCCTCCGTTGATGAACTTCAGATGCAGCATGAGTTTCTGTTCCTAGACTCTTGCTGCATTAGACATGTTTCTTCTGATCCAGATGAACTCGGTATCCTATTATGCTATGCTATGCTTGTTTCATTACTTGTTCTGTGTGCTTTATCGGTAAGCATTGGGGTAACATGGAAGTTAGCAGCTGCTTTGGACACAACCAAACATAAGCATACTTGCATATGAGCATGCAAATGATGTAACCAAACACCCACAACAAGCCCATGCCCGTTCTTTGCTGTAGCCGACCAAACAAACCGAACAACACGGCTCAGAGGCAGTTTTTCTACGGCCAGGAGACGGAAAAGTGATGCTGGCTACCAATCGCGCCTGAGAAACATTTTTCAGAACATTACCGCATCGCGCCTGCGATCTCTCTCGCCTGGAGCCTGCCTGGTCTCTGCTGCGGTGTAACACCCCAGGTTTCTAAACCACCTGTCGGTGCTACACAACTATAGTTACAACCATAAAAATGAAAACTCTAAACTCGGACAACACCTCCTTTGATTGTAAGGACATCCACGACAGACATTTATATGTATTCGACGAATATCATGAATTTAGATCACACTAGCAAGGACAACATAAATGTTCACAAATCAACTAGCGGACAAAAAGATCCGAGCGACCAAAACTCTCACTAAATAATTCGATAGGACACAAATAGGTCGTTTTGCATAAGCAAGCGGTGGTTTTCAACTACTAAATAATTGTATGAATATTCCCTAAGCTTTTTTTTTGAAATATGTGATGAAGTGATGTGGTAGGCATGCTACTTCCGTCTCTCATGCATAAGTCATTTACTTAGTACCTGAAAACCAAATGAAACGCAAGAATGAGTACAGAAATACTCAGCAAGTACAATTGGAGCCATACAAACAATTAAACATGGAACAATATATTGATAACACATCTGTCAAATGGAAGTCTGAAACTAAATATCTGAATATGTGCTCCGGACTAGCCCACGAGCTGACAGTTCTCACCGAACTTTATCGGAGTAGCCACTCAGGACGGTCTTCCACCGGACTGACATGACGGGTAGCCATCGGACTAGCTCACAAACAACGGTTCTCACCGAACTTTATCGGAACTAGCCGCTTGTGAACAGTTTCTCACCGAGTTAGCTATGAAATTAAGAAAGTGGAGTATTTCTGAACAGAGAAATAGAATGGAAAGAACCGAATAGGACAAAACTGCACTATCATATAAGAAACAAGTTCCGAGTCAAAAGAAACACAATGCTGATCGATGCAATCTGATTTTTGTACATACACAAGCATGTGCGTGTATTAGGTTATAGGAGTGCGGGGTACACTACAACATAGTTGCAACTTGGCCAAAAGGAAACTGATGATCGTATAGTGCATAAAAATATTTAAAATTTAAAATGTATGATTTTAAAATTTTGTAGTTTTGTGAAATTGCCAAGAGTTTACTACAAAGAGAACTCCATGTTGTCGGACTCATAGTCGTGCCACTCGTACACTCCCACGAGATAGATTATGGAAACCACTCTATTGTCAAACTATCGAGAAAAAAATGAAGGGACAAAGCCCTGACATGTTCCATGGATTACTGCATTATTAAAAGTTTATCCATAGAAAAACATGAAGAAATAGACGTAACCAATCATTTTTTATTCTATACAACACTATCTCAACCACCTAGACATTGTCGCGAGTAACACACTAAAACCAACACGGCTTCCTTCCCAAGCATTGTTGTTATTCCGCCTAGCGAAAACATGTCAACATAGCCTCATCAGGACCCACTACAGGGACAGCGAGACAGATCCGACCTACCATCAAGGAGACACATCAACTTTGATCCACATAGATTGCGAATTCGGTTATTGCTAAGAAAGAAGGAGGATGTCTCTCTGGATATGCATTGACTTCACGAGCTTAAATAAGGCATGCCCAGAAGATTCCTTCCCCTTACCGTGGATACATCAAATTATCGATTAAATGGCTGGATCAAAGTTGAAGTGTGTCCGTGACGCCTACTCCGAGCACCATCAGATACACATGCGGAATGAGGACATATCGGCCACGGGCTATATCACTCACGATGGCGCGTACTGCTATAATTAATTCCATGCCATATGGATTGAACATTATATGGCTGTGTTAGATTAACAGTAACCAAAAGGATAGACACACATGGATATTGTATGAATCCATCCCATAAATAATAGTTACATTTACTCCAAATATTATGCGTGACGTGCACATCTATTGGGACAATATAGTAACTAAAAGGAAAAAAATTGGCCACTTCTAGATAAATTGGTGGCACAGACATCGGTCGTATATAGCTACCGCTAATGCGCTAGGGTACCATAAGTTCAATCACAAGAAAAATAAAAGCCCCACAGTTACTTTACAATGGTTCAACGGGGTTGTTGTAAGGTTTTTCGAAACTCAGATAGATTCCTAAAAGTCTGAGAAAAGGCATACATTTACTCCAAAATTTATACATGCCATAGACTTCGTGTTTGATTAATATAGTAACTAAAAGGAGAGAATTGCTCACTTCTAGATAAATTGATGGTATAGGCATTGACCGTATAAAGCTCTACCTAACGGATTAGGATAACTTGAGGTCAATAGCAAAATGAAAGCCCCAATGTTACATTGCAATGGTTCATTTTGTCTGTTGGAAGTGCTTAGGAGACTCGGATGGATTCCTAAAAACCCGAGAAAAAGTTAGACCTCTATAAAGTTTCCGAGCTTCCAGTAAAACGAGAATGACCTACAATCGACCTTTCAAAACATATAGTTCGACATAATGAATCAATACAATTTTATAAAACACACTATTATCAAATTTTAGAAATGTACAAAACAAATCCCAAAATAATATATGTGGACGTACAAAGTAATATATTTATTACTATACTTATGGTGACTAAGAAAATATTCAATGTGAATAAAATTGTATAAGTTTCCACAATGCGATGCAAATTGTTTGTAGGCACATTTAGACATTGCCCTTGTCGGGGATGTAACCCCGGGTAGCCCAAAGTTGTTGGTTCTTCGGAGTTGTTAGAAGAGAGAAACAGGAGTTAAATAGGTAAAGAATAAAGGAAAAGGAGGAAGAAACACACTGGACCGAATCATCCAGCACTACCTCGGCTGGGCCGACTTTCCCCAGCCTCGGATGGGCCGAGATCGCCACACTCGGATGGACCGAGACAGCAGCAATCCGGATTGGGCCGAGTTTCCCAGGCTGCCACCTCCCAGAGCTCGGATGGACCTCGGTTGGGCCGAGTTTACCTCTCCCCGGCGGGACTTTCTGTGTTACCTCGGATGGACTTCGGATGGGCCTCGGCTGGGCCGGCCTTTCCCCAGCCTCGGATGGGCCACCATCTCCTTATCTCGGGCAAGCCAGCAGCTGGGCAGGCCGAGTTCCCCTCCCGTCTCGGAGCAGGCCACCACTTCCTCACCTCGGCGTGGACCGAGTCACAAACAGGCCGCCGTCACCTAGCTGGGTTGGGCCGTATTAACCAGGTGATAGACCGAGAGATCGCAACGTCCCAGGATCGCTGCACCGAGACTGGCTGACACTGCATCGACCAGGCTACCCCGGCGCATCGTTGCCTCGGGCGGTCCAGGATGGCCTCGCCATGGCTTGACCCAGGCTCCTTGGTCTCGGGTGGTCCGGGATGGCCACGTCCCGGCTGGGCAAGTGCTCCATCGACCGAGTCTCACTCCTCAGGGCTGGACCGAGACAGCGGCACCTCGGCACGTTGCCTCAACCTCCGACATCCCGGTCACTTCCTCGACACGTACAAGATTCCCCTGCCATCCCCAGAATATCCGGAAGACAGGAGCTATAGGACAAGGACAAGGGACGTGGCTACAGTGCCACGGATGTGACGAGAGTACAACTAATGACACCGGCTACAGTGTGACAAGACCCCAGTAGTCACCTCAGCTACAGTGTACAGTGCATAGTGTCTTTTGTCTGCTTGTCCCACCGTTGTCCCCTGGGCTCTCCCTATATAAAGAGCACCAGGGGGAGAGCACTCCAGACCCCGCGCGGGCTCTCTTGCCCCTCACGGGCTCATTTCCCCCTGTACTTCTTCTTCTTCTTCCTGGAGCACCTCTCCATGGTTAGCTCCATGCAGCTCGAGGAGCACTTGTATAAAACCTATACAGAGAAGAGAATACACCAGAGTAGGCTAGATGCTGCAGTAGGGGTTTTATCTCCTCACGAGAGCCCCGAAGCAGGGTAAATCCTTGTGTGTGTGCTTATGGTTGTGAGTTCATCTGTGTGTGCTTCTTAGCGCGCTATCCCTCCCCGAATCCTCTAGCGCCCATCGGCCCCAAACATAAGCCTACCCCTAGGCATCTGTTGTTTCATACGACGACAGTTGGCGCCCACCGTGGGGCCCTCAGTGGCGCTTGCTGGATCAATTTGGACGGGACTTTCGTCATCAACGCGGAGACTCGACATCGCCATTGTCCCCCGCGCTCTAGCTTGCCGCTGTGAGCAGAGGCTAGCGCTGCCTCCATCGACGGACATCATTGGCAGATCCCGGATGAGAAAAGTGACTCGGGGACTCGACTCCGACATCATTCCCGAGTTGACTTGGTCAAATCCGGGTTGACATAGCCAAAACCGACATATCCCTGGCCTGGCGACACTGTTCATCCGACACTGTTCATACGACATATCCATGTCTTGCCGATACTGGAAATCCGACATATCCCTGTCCTGGCAACACTGTTCATCCGACACTGGAAATCCAACATATCCCTGTCTTGCCGACACTGGAAATCCGACATATCCATGTCCTGCCGACACTGTTCATCCGACATGTCCATGTCCTGGCGACACTGTCCATCCGAGGTATCCTGGAAATCCGAGATGTGCTGGAAATCCGACATATGCTGATGTGCTGGTAAATCTGACATATGCTGATATGCTGGTAAATCCGACATATGCTGGTATGCTGGAAATCCGACATATGCTGATATGCTGGAAATCCGAGATGTGCTGGAAATCCGACATATGCTGATGTGCTAGTAAATCCGAGTTAAGCTTGGGAAATCCGAGTTAAGGCTTGGAAATCCGAGATAAGGCTTGGAAATCCGAGTTGAGCTTGGGAAATCCGAATTAAGGTTGGAAATCCGAGTTAAGGCTTGAAAATCCGAGTTAAGCTTGGGAAATCCGAGATAAGGCAGGAATCCGACATATGTTGGACAAATCCGACTTATGTTGGTCAAAACAAGCGTGCAGGTGGCTCAAACCATGATATTGGTGGCTCAGGCCAACATGGTCTTGACCAGGCAGGCACAAGCAGCATCTTCTTTGACTGCTCCAACAACACTGCCTCGTGAGTATTAATTATATGTCTGCTTCACTGTTTTAAATAGTCTAAAACAGTGCTCGGGGACTGCCCCCTCGTATCTTGCTTAGTTGTTTTCCCCGGGGGCAAGATGTCTTGACCCGGGGACTGGACAGCCAGTTAAGTTTTGTTTGGTCTCGCAGATAAGAAAAGTGACTCGGGGACTCGGTTGAGTCCGAGTCTGTGTCCTGTTGCATAGTTTTGCTGCTAGAAGTAACTGCCGTCGTTTGCTAGACCTATGTTTATCTGTTAAATAGAGTTGTTGTTCCTGTTAAATATTTGTTATATATATATGCTTGAACTAACATTGAAAGGTGATATCGGTTTTACCGAGAGGATATTCATCCCCGAGATCATGGTTTTCTTGGTTGTCTCGAGTTACCCAAAATATCATAGCATATTGCCGAGTTATAGTTGGCATCAAACAATATCCTCAGATCGCCGTTTATTTCGGTTTGCCAAAGTATCATGGCATCATGCAAATATCACAGATCGCCGTTTATTTCGGTTTGCCACAGTATCACGGCATTTTTCCATATCTCATATCGCTGTTTATTCGGTTTGCCAACGTATCATGGCATCATCAGGTATCCTCGATCATCGTTTATGTTGGTTTGCCAAAGGCAATCTCTGAGATATGTCCGTGCAGGTTATATGTCGGTCCAGCTAATGCTGGCGACATCCGATGTCGGTAAACGCCCCGAGTGGCTAAAACCGGCATTCGAGATATGCTTATGTCGGTCCAGCTAATGCTGGCGACATCCAATGTTGGTAAAAGCCCAGAGTGGCTAAAAACCGACATATGTGATGTGCCCAGAGAGGCCGAGATACCGAGACATATGTGATAAGCCCAGAGAGGCCGAGATACCGAGACATATGAGATGTGCCCAGAGAGGCCGAGATACCGAGACATATGAGATATGCCTAGAGAGGCCGAGATACCGAGACATTTGAGATATGTCCGTGCAGACATATGCTCCGAGTCATTTGAGATATGTCCGTGCAGACATATGCTCCGAGACATCTGAGATATGTCCGTGCAGACATATGCTCCGAGACACATGAGATATGCTGGTGACATGCGCATTCGGTAATGCCCATGGTGGCTAAGAACCGACATATAATGGTGCCCATGCAGGCAGAATGTTGTGTGTATGGAGGTTTTTTGGTGTGGTTATTTGTTTTTGTAAGTCTGCGCGCGACTCTGCGAGTCCCCCGCAGCCTCGGGGACTAATGTCGGGGATGTAACCCGTGTACCCCAAAGTTGTTGGTTCTTCGGAGTTGTTAGAAGAGAGAAACAGGAGTTAAATAGGTAAAGAATAAAGGAAAAGGAGGAAGAAACACACTGGACCGAATCATCCAGCACTACCTCGGCTGGGCCGACTTTCCCCAGCCTCGGATGGGCCGAGATCGCCACACTCGGATGGACCGAGACAGCAGCAATCCGGATTGGGCCGAGTTTCCCAGGCTGCCACCTCCCAGAGCTCGGATGGACCTCGGTTGGGCCGAGTTTACCTCTCCCCGGCGGGACTTTCTGTGTTACCTCGGATGGACTTCGGATGGGCCTCGGCTGGGCCGGCCTTTCCCCAGCCTCGGATGGGCCACCATCTCCTTATCTCGGGCAGGCCAGCAGCTGGGCAGGCCGAGTTCCCCTCCCGTCTCGGAGCAGGCCACCACTTCCTCACCTCGGCGTGGACCGAGTCACAAACAGGCCGCCGTCACCCAGCTGGGTTGGGCCGTATCAACCAGGTGACAGACCGAGAGATCGCAACGTCCCAGGATCGCTGCACCGAGACTGGCTGACACTGCATCGACCAGGCTACCCCGGCGCATCGTTGCCTCGGGCGGTCCAGGATGGCCTCGCCACGGCTTGACCGAGGCTCCTTGGTCTTGGGTGGTCCGGGATGGCCACATCCCGGCTGGGCAAATGCTCCATCGACCGAGTCTCACTCCTCAGGGCTGGACCGAGACAGCGGCACCTCGGCACGTTGCCTCAACCTCCGACATCCCGGTCACTTCCTCGACACGTACAAGATTCCCCTGCCATCCCCAGAATATCCGGAAGACAGGAGCTAGAGGACAAGGACAAGGGACGTGGCTACAGTGCCACGGATGTGACGAGAGTACAACTGATGACACATGTTACAGTGTGACAAGACCCCAGTAGTCACCTCAGCTACAGTGTACAGTGCATAGTGTCTTTTGTCTGCTTGTCCCCCCGTTGTCCCCTGGGCTCTCCCTATATAAAGAGCACCAGGGGGAGAGCACTCCAGACCCCGCGCGGGCTCTCTTGCCCCTCACGGGCTCATTTCCCCCTGTACTTCTTCTTCTTCCTGGAGCACCTCTCCATGGTTAGCTCCATGCAGCTCGAGGAGCACTTGTATAAAACCTATACAGAGAAGAGAATGCACTAGAGTAGGCTAGATGCTGCAGTAGGGGTTTTATCTCCTCACGAGAGCCCCGAAGCAGGGTAAATCCTTGTGTGTGTGCTTATGGTTGTGAGTTCATCTGTGTGTGCTTCTTAGCGCGCTATCCCTCCCCGAATCCTCTAGCGTCCATCGGCCCCAAACATAAGCCTACCCCTAGGCATCTGTTGTTTCATACGACGACATCTCTCGCATTTGCGAGGGCCACCTTGCTAGTTTTGGGAAAAAGAAAAATGATATTTATAAGTTTCGAAAAATTCTGACTTTTGGTATGTAGATACTTGCTCTTATATGATCTATATAGCTGCAAAGTTTCGTTGGAAAATACGTTGTATAGACGATGGTGGTTGGTGCCGCCTCATACTTGCCACCTTATTGGGAGAATGTTAAGAACATAGAGATTAGGATGTTAATCGTTCGGTTAGAGACCGAGATTCATCATATAAGGATGAGAGGAAAAAGAGAAGATCTTGTTGGAGCTGAATCCCATACAACCCTCCAACAGAAGAAATATCGCTCAGCATTTCTCTCTTGGGTAACACACCCCACATAAGAACACAAGAGAAAGACACAACATCACATGTTTTATCTTTTTTTCTCGTTTACTTCAACTTTTGACTTATATGTTTCTTCTCATTTATAGAAACACATGCAAATACTGACCGACCCTATTCAAATGGATTAACGATCCACTAACCTAGGACACTAACCAACTCCACGCATGCGGCCACACCGTTGCAACTCACCCTATGCATTTAGCTCTACGACCTGCTCTCTTGCATTGCATGCACACCATCGGCCTATATGCCAACAAATACACACTCTACCTAAGATGCATGTACGCAACAATGAGAAAGTTTTGTCAAGATTAGTAAAACCAGTTTCTCTCGTAATTTTGAGGGGCTGATGAGTCGTGACGTCGATCATCGTCCACCGACTTGGTCTCGTCATTGTCAATTTTCAACCTATCCTTTCACGAAGGTCCGTCTTCTACTCCATATTTTTAGTAAAACAAACTATTTTTGTGTTCATGAATCCATGTACAAAATCGTTTCTCCACCACATGGTGCACTCAACTTTGAGGACAATACCTTCAGCGTCATCACATGATCGGCTATATCACACATGTACCACAACTCATTTTTTTTTGCAATTCTTCTCTTTTTGTCTCGTCGATTGATGGTCATTCACGATGGAAGGCTTGTGACGGTGACCCCACCTTTTTTGGCGCAACTAACACACGTACATGAACACGTGACTGCATGCAATTGAATTACTCGATACATGCATGTTTTAATTAACTACTCGCTCCGTTCACAAAAACATGTCTCAACCTAGAATCAATCATGTCTAAATACGTGCAAATTTGAGCTTGGTTGAGACATCCTTTTATGAACGGAGGGAGTATCTAGCTAAGTGTTTTGGGGAACTAACTAACTGATTGATGCATGGGTACATGATCGAGTCTTTAGTGTAGAGAGTGCACATAAGTTTTTAGGCGTGTAATTATGTTTGTTTGTTGATATGAGAGGCGTGAAGTGACATTTACGTAATTAGTCGAAAGGGTGGCAGCAAACATTACATAGTCGATTTTAATAGTAAAGATAAGCAATTTATTTTACAGAAAATTACTTTGCTGAGAAAAATCATAGACATAAGAGAATTGAGCTGGTCTTAATTCGGGACACGGTCACTTCTCTTTCCATTCAATATTTTTATTTTTAATAATTTTAACTTATGGAATTTCAAAAACTTACGCTAATTATGCAAATGTTTAATCTACTTTCTAACACTAACTATAGACTACGGAGTGTGTGGCATTGAGTTTGGAGAGGCATCATCGTTTGATTTTAGTATTTCAGTTCTTGTTGACATTGGTATCATTTTGATATTAATAAATTACACATGTCGAAATGAATTAGTGGTATCAGTATTCCTTGGAAAAAAACTAGTATTGCACTGATGGACCCAACTAATCCCCATCCACTCTCTTTGCGCAGAAGTTATCCCGTGGATGACGGTGTAGACCTGTAGAATATCTATGCAGTTCCTCTCATGTAAGTTGTCATGTTTACTCGTCATGCAACTACATTTGTTGCGTAATATGCACATAGCAAACACATAAATCTAGTTGATAATAAGTTCTCTTATATTTTGTTATTGTAGTTGTACAAAATTAACTTCCACAGGAGTAAAATGGCTGGAGGGCCAATACTGCACCTCTGGAATGAGTGGACGACCCAAATCCTCGTACTATTTAGCTTTGCACTACAAATTTTTCTATTTGTTTTCGCTGGGACACGTCGACGTGGATCTTCTGCCGTGCTGAGGATGCTCCTCTGGCTGGCTTACCTAATGGCTGATGCCACCGCTGTTTATACCCTTGGGCATCTTTCCATCAATGGCTCTTTGCGCGAGCACGAGCTGGTGGTGTTCTGGGTGCCCTTCCTCCTGGTGCATCTTGGTAGCCAGGACACTATCACCGCCTACGCCCTTGAGGACAACCAGCTCTGGCCACGACACCTGCTAAATCTTGGCGTCCAAGGCTTTGGGGTTGCTTATGTCCTATATATGAATTTATCCGAGGTCCCCACCTTGTTGGGATTGGCTGCCGTCTTGATGTTCGTTGTTGGTGTCATCAAGTATGGGGAGAGGATATGGGCCCTTAGGTGCGGCACCCTGGACAACATCGAGAGCTCGATCAGAATACCTCATGATCTCCCTGATTACTATGGTGTGCTTCCAACCCAGAGAGTGAGGGCACGAGGGCGTGATGAAGAAGAGTGTAAGAAAGAACTTCGTGATAAAGAAGAGTGTGATAAAGAACAACATGATAAAGAAGATCATGATAAAGAACAACGTGGTAAAGAAGAGCGTGATAAAGAACATCGTGATAAACAAGAGCGTGATGAAGAAGTGCTCCTTTTGTTTGCTCAAGGCATGCTCCCTATTTGCAAGGGTGGGATTATTAATTTTCCCGTGGCTTTAACTTCTAATCCAAGTTTGGTTTGGTCCAACTTGAAATGGAATTGGAACTGGAAGGCTACATTTAAGGTGGTGGAGATGGAGCTCTCCTTTATGTATGACATCCTCTACACCAAGGCTGCGGTCACTACAGGAAAACGGATAGTTGCCTACGGCTAAATGTATGCCGACGGCATTTTTTCGGGGCCGTCGGCATATATGGTTGTATGCCTACGGCTTTATAAAAGCCGTCGGCATACGTTTGGCCGTCGGCATATACTTTGTATGCCTACGGCTTTTTAGAAAAGCTGTCGGCATACGTATGGCCGTCGGCAACTATGTTGTATGCCTACGGCTTTTCAGAAAAGCTGTAGGCATATGTTTGGCCGTCGGCATACAAATCTGCAACCGTTACCAAGCTGACGGCACCACCTATACGCCGACGGCCATCTTATTTAGGCCGTCGGCATACAACTTTTTTTCCCAAATAAATAATCTGTGAGTTTGTATGTCTACGTCTTTTTGTGAAGTAATTTTTTGAAAAGTTTATCAAAACTCAAGTTTACCATTTTTTCTAGCAACTAATACACATAAAAGGACTCCAAGCCAAAGGATTTCTTTTTTTGAGTATTTGTTCACTTTTTTTTTTTAAACGGTCAAAATGGCCGCCTTATCTATTCATTGAAAGGGGTCGAATTATTCAAAACTATCGACGGTTCTGTGATATAACCACTACTTGTCTAACTTAAAATTATTTTTGTCAAATTTTCAGAGCAAACTATCACACACTTGTAGTTTAAATTTGAATTACTTTTGGGAAATAGGCATAAAGTCGTTTAAATAGGCAAAATTAGGTAGAAACCGAGAAAATTTCTAATATTTCTGGATTATCCATCAAATATGGTCTACTTTGTGAGATATTTGGATGGGTGCCATTTTGCACCATATTTTTTGTACTTGCTTCACAAAAAATGTCATTTTTTGCACTTAAAAAAAGAAAAATGATATTTATATAAGTAATTTGAAAAAACTCAGTACTGCAACATTGTTTGTAACATTAAGATACAGCTATGTGTGAAATATGGGCACATTATCACAAACTATGCCACGGGAATGATCATAGCTAGGTCATTTGATTCAAAACTTATACATGTTTATAGATGATTGATCTTTTTGTGAAGAAGTTTTTTGGAAACTTTGTCAAAACTCAAGTTTATCATTTATCCTATCAACTAATACACATAAAATGACTCCATGCCAAAGGATTTCTTTTTTGGAGTATTTGTTCACTTTCTTTTATTTTTTGAAAAAACGGTCAAAATGGCCGCCATGTCTATTCATTGAAAGGGGTCGAATTATTCAAAACTATCGACGTTTCTGTGATATAACCACTACTTGTGTAACTTAAACTTATTTTTTTCAAATTTTCAGAGCAAACTATCACACACTTGTAGTTCACATGTGAATTACTTTTGGAAAATAGGCATAATGTCATTTAAATGGGCGAAACTAGTTAGAAAGCGAGAAAATTCCTAATATTTCTGGATTATCCATCAAATATGGTCTACTTTGTGAGATATTTGGATGGGTGCCATTTTGCACCATATTTTTTATACTTGCTTCACAAAAAATGTCATTTTTCACACTTAAAAAAAGGAAAATGATATTTATATAAGTAATTTGAAAAACTCAGTTCTACAACATTGTTTGTAACATCAAGATACAGCTATGTGTCAAATATGGGCACATTATCACAAACTATGCCACTGGAATGATCATAACTAGGTCATTTGATTCGAAACTTGTACATGTTTATAGATGATTGATCTTTTTGTGAAGAAGTTTTTTGAAAACTTTGTCAAAACTCAAGTTTATCATTTATCCTATCAACTAATACACATAAAATGACTCCATGCAGAAGGATTTCTTTTTTTGAGTATTTGTTCACTTTCTTTTATTTTTTTGAAAAAACGGTCAAAATGGCCGCCTTGTCTATTCATTGAAAGGGGTCGAATTATTCAAAACTATCGACGTTTCTGTGATATAACCACTACTTGTGTAACTTAAAATTATTTTTGTCAAATTTTCAGAGCAAACTATCACACACTTGTAGTTCAAATGTGAATTACTTTTGGAAAATAGGCATAATGTCATTTAAATGGGCGAAACTAGTTAGAAAGCGAGAAAATTACTAATATTTCTGGATTATCCATCAAATATGGTCTACTTTGTGAGATATTTGTATGGGTGCCATTTTGCACCATATTTTTTATACTTGCTTCACAAAAAATGTCATTTTTCACACTTAAAAAAGGAAAATGATATTTATATAAGTAATTTGAAAAAACTCAGTTCTGCAACATTGTTTGTAACATCAAGATACAGCTATGTGTCAAATATGGGCACATTATCACAAACTATGCCACTGGAATGATCATAACTAGGTCATTTGATTCGAAACTTGTACATGTTTATAGATGATTGATCTTTTTGTGAAGAAGTTTTTTGAAAACTTTGTCAAAACTCAAGTTTATCATTTATCCTATCAACTAATACACATAAAAGGACTCCATGCCAAAGGATTTCTTTTTGAGTATTTTTTCACTTTCTTTTATTTTTTTTGAAAAAACAGTCAAAATGGCCGCCATGTCTATTCATTGAAAGGGGTCGAATTATTCAAAACTATCGACGGTTCTGTGATATAACCACTACTTGTGTAACTTAAAATTATTTGTGTCAAATTTTCAGAGCAAACTATCACACACTTGTTGTTTAAATTTGAATTACTTTTGGAAAATAGGCATAAAATCGTTTAAATAGGAAAAATTAGGTAGAAACCGAGAAAATTACTCATAATTGGCTATTATCCATAAATATGGACTACTTTGTGTGAATAATTGATGGGTGTCATGGTGCACCATATTTTTGGCACTTGCTTCACAAAAAAGTCATATTTGGCCCTTAGAAAATAGAAAATGATATTTCTTTAATTTATTTGAAAACTCAGTTTGGCACCATTGTTTCCCTTAGCTGGATACACCTATGTGCCAAATGTGGGTTTAATAAAAATAATCCAGTACACATAACTCATAATTGGCTATTATCCATAAAATATGGACTACTTTGTGTGAATAATTGATGGGTGTCATGGTGCACCATATTTTTGGCACTTGCTTCACAAAAAAAGTCATATTTGGCCCTTAGAAAATAGAAAATGATATTTCTTTAATTTATTTGAAAACTCAGTTTGGCACCATTGTTTCCCTTAGCTGGATACACCTATGTGCCAAATGTGGGTTTAATAAAAATAATCCAGTACACTTGTTATGTAAAACCCTATTTCTAAAACTATCTTCTTTTAAGGAGAAGCAAAACGTCGGGACCCCTCCTTCGTTCCCCACCTACAGTGAACAAGGCGTTTTTTGGGCGACACCCGTGCGACCGAGCTCGCCGCCGGCGATCCGCTCGATCCCTCGCCCTCCGCGGCCGCTCCGGCGGCGGGAGGACGGGGAATCGACGGATCCCGGTGTGTACATAGCTTAGGTGTGTGTGGGTTGCTTGCCGGCGGCGCATCGGAGGTGGTGGCGCGGTCGGAGAAGCTTCTGGAGGCGGTGGCCATCTCCTCTGTCCGCGGTGGTCCAGTGGACGCCCTGGTCAGATCCGCCGTCTCTGGTGCGTCTGGTGCTCTCCGGAGCCGTGGCGCGCCTCCCCTCGAGCCGGCGTCCGTGGTGGCGGTGGCGGCTCTGGTTCCAGGGGCCCCTCTTCCCTCGCCGGCGTGCGAGGTGACGCTTTTGCTAAAATCCGCTGGGAGTGTGCAGGTGCGGTGCTCTCCTTCCTCGGCGTTCGTGGTGGGCTGGGCGGATGATGGGTGGTGCCGTCTTCCTCGTCTCCGGCGCGAGGCGATGATGGTGGTCTGGCGGCAGCTCTGCGTCGATGTTCGTTCAACGCCAAGACTCCGGCGCCTGCGTCGGACGGCTGATGCGGCTTCTCAACAAGGTTGGCTCGGCTGCTTGCTTCGGTGTGAGGTTAGTTGGGTGGTGCCATGGTCGCCGTGTGTGGTGAGGCCTGTGCCCGTGTTCGTGTGTGTGTGTTCTTCATCTCCTTGATCTTGTACACGGCTCCCTTTCAAAAAAAAAAAAAAAAAAAAAAAAAAACTATCTTCTTTTATGAAAATGATTTGTATTTGTAAAATGAAAAGAAGAAAAAAAAAATTTTGGGGGCAGTCACCCAGGCCAGCCCAACCGGGCAGCCCAGCAACTCCCAGCCACGTACTCCTTGACCTAATATCCCCACACACAACGCACGCACCCTGACCCAACCCATCGCGCTCCCTCCTCTTCCCCTCATCCTCCTGAGCGCCGCCACTCTCCTCCCTCGCTCTCCTTCGATGCACCTCCCCCCGGCGTTTCTCGTTACCGGCCCCGCCGCGGCACCTCCCCACTCTCCGTCCCTTCGTCTGCTGCGACCAGATCGAGAAGCGGCGCGGCTAAGCATGGAGCGGCGCGGCGGAGCATGGAGGGGCACCTCCCCACTCTTCGTCCCTTCGTCTGCTGCGACTAGGGTTTGCGGGGCGGCACGCTGGCCAGGGGTCTCCGGCGACCAGGACGTCGACGGCGCCATCGCGAGCCACGGAGGCCGTGGTCAATCTCGCGCCGCATGGAGGGGCCGTCCTCGGAGCTGGAGAGGACGGCGCTGCTTGGCGTTTCTCCAGCTGGGTCATCGATCCCGGCCGCCACCTGCGTCCTTCTTGGATGACGCTCGACGGCCGAGGTCTTCGCGAGAGCGCCCGACGCGCCGGAGCTGCTGCGGCCTGCCACCGGCCGTCCTCACTTCGCTCCTCGCAGGTGAGACCCCGATCCTAAATTGTAAAACGATGACAGTAAATGAACTTTAAATTTTATATCCTCCTCCAATTTTTGTGTCGATGCGTCTTGCATAATCTAGAACCTAGTTTCTGTTAAGTTCTGCTAGTATTTTCATATTAGTTTCTTTATTTTGCTGTCAGAATTGGAACTGCCCAAGTTTTGGGTGTAGCTGGATATCCTGTATTTACAGAAGGTTGTTTATGTGTCCTGAGAAAAGAAGAAATATGGATTCATTCTCATTCGATGCCTGAATGAAGTGGACTACTAGAAAAGGCAGCGTAGTGTGCGAGTGGATGTGGTCATATCATTATAATCTCATATGCAGATATGCTCCTGTTCTATAGCCTCAGAAGAAAAGTTCATATGCACGAGAAGTTACTTTCTTGAAAATCTTTGGTTGGTCTGCAGATCCATGTCTAATGGCAGTTAAGTGTAGGCTATAGATATCCACATCCAGGGGACATTTGCAACTTGTAACTACACTTAACTTTAGTAAGCTGCGCCGATTGTTTCTCTACTATGGTGCAAGCACCTGGAACCTGTAACCATAAATAGTAGATAAAACTTGTATACCATGGCAGATTTTTTTTGTGCTCTATGCTTTCCCTGTATATGTGGACTATACAGATTTATGTGGCTCATAAAGAATGGTGTGTGAGCTGAAACATCTTCCTGGGTTGCTATATGATGGACATAACTTCTATAAACTGTCGATTGTGTTAAAAGCTCTAAGTTGTGTGTTAATCTGCAGATTTTTATTTGGTTATTGCCATAGTACCAAAAATATTTTTACTTTTAGCTTGGTACTGCATTTCATTGCCTAGTTAATATCGCTAACATTTTTACTTCTGTTTGAATAGCTTTGATTGCTATGATGTTGGCTGAAGATCTTGGGTTGCCAAACCTAAGTAGCATTGCAGATTTGCAGTTGCAGATATTGATGCCATGCATTCCTCTAAATCGTTGCAAGGATGTTCCGGTGCAGCTGACCAAAGTATATATCAGTCGCATGTACCAAATGAAGGTACTAGTCAGCTAAGTGCTTGTATCTACTAATTTTCTTGATCATTCGGTTGTCACCTACATACACGTGAGGATGGAGTGTTTGCCTTCTAGTTTTTTCACTCATAGTTATATGTATTACTGTTAATACTGAGCACTGCATATTGTAGTAAGTTGATCAATATGATGTTAATCATTCTGTATTTAGCCTGACATGGTCCTGTCTTTTGCTCCATCTTTAATGAAAAATATTTTTCTTGGTGTACTTTTGCAAAATAGGACGGATACCATGCTATGGAATATCAAAACATGAAAGAAAACCTGCTGCTCGAAGTTTTGTGAAGGGGAATTTCTCCAAGGGGTCCACACTAATGAAGTCTACAGCCAGTCAATTAGCCAGGCAAAACAAGCAGCTTGAAGTGAAGAATGTCATGCCGTATGTTGCCGACTATTGTCACCTTTCTTTTAACCATTATACTAAATTGAATTTTTAAGAAATATAAAGTAGGCAAACAATGTTTTCTTTCTTGTGAACACCGTTTGAATTATGTGTCCTGAGAAAATAAAATCCCATTCCTTTCATTTGTAAAGTTCTGTGTATGAAATAAGGTCAGTTAACACTATACATGTTCCAAAATTCATTATTTTTTCTATGCAAATTTTAGTGTGTGTACTGTCCGAAGTTCAGTGTATTGTTGTTAAAAATTAATCGTTGTTGGTGTTGTCCAAATATTGTGCATAGGCTGTCTAAATTTAGTTCATATATGCTGTCCAATTTTCACTATATTTGCCCTGCTGTTTTACTGCCTTCTATCAAGTGATTTTAGTGCATCGGAGTTGGCTATAAACCTCTAGTCACTTGTAAACTCCACAACTACTTTTCTGGCTGTTTTAGCTGTTATTGAACAATTTTCTTCTTTTCGACAGGTGCGTGAAACAATTGCGATTGGTGGGCTGAAAGTTAATTGTAGAGTGGATTAACCATTGTTTAGGGTTAATACATTGTGATTTTCAATTCTTAATCATGTTGTAATTAGCCTTTTATTGGTTTTTTTTTTTGGTTCTGGTCAACAAGTATGCCGACGGCTTTTGCCCTCGGCATACATGCGGGCAGAAGAGAATAAGGAGTTGCCACGTGGTAGGTATATGCTGACGGCCAGGCCGTCGGCAAACATGTTGACGCCGTCAAACGGCTATGGACGTCAGCTTCGTGTGCCGACGGCTTCGTGTGCCGACGGCCAAAAAGACCGTCGGCATTGAGCTATATGCCGACGGCTTTTATATGCCGACGGCATTTTGCTTATATGCCGAGGGAGCAAAAGACGACGGCAAAGGCCGTCGGCATACACTTTTGGCCGTCGGCATATTGTATGCCGACGGCATTAGTGCCTTTGCCGACGGCATCTGGCTGTAGGCAAATATCCATTTTCCTGTAGTGGGTGATCCACACTGGCTATGGCTACTGTATTCGTGTCTTCTCACCGCTTGCCATTGTTGCCACATTCATACTATTTCAATTAAGTGGTAATAGAAATGGTTATAGCAGAGTCGATGTTGCAATCACTTACATCTTGTTGGTTGGTGCCTTCCTCTTGGACATAGTATCAGTGTTAAGTGCTTTGGGTTCCACCTGGACATGTAATTTCTTGCTGATTAGAGAGCGAAATGTGCTTGGTTTTGTCATCATGTCTCTTCGCCGACATTTCAAGGCTGCTGCAAGCAACAGAGGGTGGTCAGGTTCCATTGGGCAGTTTAACTTGTTGCGTTTCTGCTCTCGTGACAAGACTAATCTAAGCAACAGAGTGGCCAAGATGATGGGGCTTGAGAATTGGTGGAACAAATGGCATTATTCTGAGAGACTTGTGATTTCAGAGGATGTCAAGGAGTTGGTGTTCGGACATGTATGGCACCTAGTGAAGAAGATTCACCATATCCTACGAGAATGGTGTCGAGGGACCCATTGCCATGATGCCACCTATTAGCGAATGGCCAGGCTTTCGTCCTGAATTATATGATGATACTGCCAGGAGGAGGAAGAAATTAGACAATGCTCTGAACTTCAGTGTTGAACTCCAAGAAATGATCCTTACTTGGCATGTCTTTACGGATGTTTTCCTGTCGTGCAGCGTTACCCCATCATCAACCGCATATCCGAAGGCAATCAAGGCATTGTCAGATTACATGGTGTTCCTCATCGCTGTATGCCCTGACACAATACCTGGTTTCGAGATACACAGCTTGTACGAAGCAACCCGGAGGGCTTTGTGCCTCATATGGTCCCGTAAGTTCAACTTCATTGTCAATTCCAGAGAAAGAGTGGTGGCGCTTTCTGAAGCCCTGCAGGAGCAAGACCGTAGGCTCATGTTCAAGGGAGAGTCGAGCATCGTTATCTCGCATGGAGCTTTATATGCTAGGCTGATGCTACAACTTGCAGATGCAGGCAATCGTGATAAGCTTTTTTTTTTAGATAAAGAGATTTTATTACTTAAGAGTTTTAAGCATTACACCCGGCGTCTGCATATCTAACATGCACACAGCCACAAATCCACCAGTACACAATTCGACGTGATAAAAAAAAGGCGAATTACATATCATAATGAGAAATTGTAGATCCGCCTAAGAAGATGGTAGCTCAATCCGGAGTCTATGTCGCCATCCATGTCGGGAGTATAACTCCCTGACCGCAGCCTCCAGTCTTGACGCCACCTCCATAAAAAAATCCTGGTGCTCCACACGCTGCAAGGCCGCCCATGCTCGTAGCGTAGCTATACACCGATAAATAACCTGCATAACAGAAGCATTTTTATCATTAAAAATCTTGTCATTTCTACATAGCCATAGCGACCAAATAACAGCAATCGCTCCCACCCTACTAAAGAGTTTAAACCTAGGATCCACCTCATTTAACCAGCTGCCAAAAATATTTGCAACCGATATTGGGGGATGTAAGGTAGAACCTATCTGGATGGCTGACCATATAGACCTGGCGAACTCGCATTGGAAGAATAAGTGAGTAATAGTCTCGTCATGGTGACAGAAGACACACTTTTTACTTCCATGCCAATTGCGCTTGGCAAGTTGTCTTTTGTAAGAATTACTTCTCGACGAAGATACCACGCAAACACTTAAGTTTTTAGCGGTATCTTCATCTTCCAAATTTTATTATTTTTCCTACTATCGACTGGAACTTCAGGTAGAATTAGTGCTCTATACATGGAATCAACCGAGAATTTACCATTCGTCGTAAGATTCCATTGAAATTTATCTGGACCTTCCGATAGTTGGACTGAAACCAATCGAATGAGCAGAGCATTCCAGGATGCTTGTCTTGATCCAAGTAAACTTCTACTGAACGAAACATCTGGTGGGTAAGAACCTAACACCTTCGCGAGCGTGTCGCTTTTGTTTCGTACAATAGAATACAGAGCCGGATATTGTTCTTTGAGGGCAGATTGGCCTAGCCATTTATCCTCCCAGAAGCGAATTTCCGATCCATCCCTAATTGTGAAAGATCCATGTGGGAAAAAGAACTTCTTTGTGGACATAAGTCCTGCCCAGAAGTGTGAATCGCCAGGTTTCCAAAGAACCTGAGAAACAGCTTGATCTCCCACATACTTTCTCCTAAGGAGGGTTTGCCAAACTCCATCTTCCGACAGAAGTTTAAAAAGCCACTTACCTAGCAAGGCTCTGTTCTTGACCCCAAGGTCATGAACTCCAAGCCCTCCTTGGTTTTTAGGGCAGCAAACCACACTCCACTTAGTTAGTCGATATTTTTTCTTCTCACAATCCCCCTGCCAAAAGAATCTAGATCGGAAGTAATCCAATCTTTTTAAGACTCCTTTAGGCAACTGGAAGAATGATATCATGTACAGTACCATATTCGTTAGTACTGAGTTTATGAGAACCAGTCTTCCACCCAGGGATAAGAGTTTGCCTTTCCAGCTATTTAAACGTAATTGAAGTCTTTCCTCCACCTTTTTCCACTCAGCATTTGTAAGTCTCCGATAATGAATCGGAATTCCCAAATAGTTGATAGGAAATTGACCTTGATCACAGCCAAAAAGCTCGGCATACAAGGCGGCGTTTTCTTGAGCCTCGCCAAAACAAAACAATTCACTTTTATGGAAGTTTATCTTCAGACCCGAAAGTTGCTCAAAAGCTGACAAAATCAACTTTAGATTACGAGCTTTTTCGATGTCATGTTCCATGAAAAGAATTGTATCGTCCGCGTATTGTAGGATCGATAGGCCACCATCAACAAGATGTGAAATCACCCCTTCAATATGGCCCTCAACTTTAGCGCGTTCGATCAGAATAGCCAACATATCAGCCACTATATTAAATAGTATAGGCGATAGTGGGTCACCCTGTCTGAGGCCTTTTTTCGTTTGAAAGTATTTGCCAGTGTCGTCATTGACTTTGATGGCTACACTTCCTCCTGAAACAAAGCTATTAATCAACGCGCACCACTCAGTAGAAAAACCTTTCATTCTGAGGGTCTGTTGAAGGAAAGACCACTTAACTTTGTCATAAGCTTTCTCAAAATCAATTTTAAGTATTACCCCATTCAACTTTTTCTTATGTAGTTCATGCACTGTTTCATGCAGGACCGCGACCCCATCTAGGATGTTGTGTCCTTGCATGAACACCGTCTGAGACGGACGAACCACATGATCTGCCACACTGTTCAATCGAATCGTCGCTGCTTTGGTGAAATTTTTAAAACTAACGTTAAGGAGGCATATAGGTCTAAATTGCTGGATCCTTTCCGCCTCGTTAACTTTAGGTAATAAAATAATCTCACCAAAATTGAGACGAAACAAATCTAATTGTCCACGGTGCAGACAGGCGAACAGTTGAAGCAAATCAGACTTGATAACATCCCAAAAGTTCTGATAGAACTCAGCCGGGAAGCCATCAGGTCCAGGAGCAGTATTATGTTTCATTTGGAAAACCGCCTTTCTCACTTCTTCCTCTGAAAAGAGTTTAGTGAGTAGGCTATTTTCCTCAGCTGAAACCTGGGGAATATCCTCCGTTCTGGACTCATCCAAATTGAAGTTACCTTCCTCTGGGGCACCGAACAGGCCCTTATAGTAATTTGTAATATACGCCTTTAGTTGATCATGGCCCTCAATCGTTCCTTCATCCTGTACTAGAGAATGAATACGCTTTTTCCTATGCCTGCCATTGGCAATGCTATGGAAATAACGAGTATTCGAGTCCCCTTCTAGGATGAATTGTGCTTTAGAACGTTGATACCATTTTAACTCCTCCTTGCGCAGTAGTTTCGCTATCTTGCATTTGATTGACTCTTTAGTTCAATCTCTTGCTCGGATAGAAGCCGAACTTCTGCTAATGCTTCTAGAGCATCAATTATGGAGGAAAGGCGTATCTTTTCTTTTTTAAGTAGCCCAGTCGTATGACGAGCTCAACCAACAAGGTGAGTGCATAAAGCACGTATCTTATTGTTCCACCGCTGGATAGGCGTGTCACCCGCAACTGATCTTTCCCAAATTCTTTTAACCATCTCATAGAAACCCTCGCGGCGCAACCATCCAAGCTCGAACTTGAACCGTGGTTTACATGGCGGACTAGGCATTCCAGTGGTCAAAAGAATGGGAGCATGATCCGACAACCCCTCAATACGTTCCAGAGCCCGGACAGACACCAATGGGAACTTCGATTCCCAATCAGTATCCATCAAGACACGGTCTAATTTCTCGTATGTGGGTTCAGGGAGAGAATTAGCCCAAGTAAATTGTCTCCCCACCATCGTAATCTCTCTTAAGTTCAAGCTGTCAATAACCGCATTGAACAAAAGAGGCCAACGGTTGTCGAACCGGCCCTTACTTTTCTCGAATGGGAAATGTAGCAAATTGAAATCCCCACCAATGATAATAGGATGAGGGTTATCTTTTGCCAGGTTAACCAATTCACAGAGAAAAGAGGGTTTAGCCACCTCCTGAGCCGGCCCATACACAGCTACAAGACTCCAAATGAAATTATCAGATTTATTACGGATGTGCATTTTAATATGAAAATCGCCATCCGTAACATCTAACACTTCCATGGTATCAGTCCTGACGCCTAGTAAGATGCCTTTAGAGCGACCATGTGGGGGGCGCGAGTACCAGTCAAACTCTATGCCGCTCGAAAGACGGTTCAATAGAGATTGCGGGAACTCACGTTTACCCGTCTCAGAAATAGCTAAAAAATCCAAGTTATGATCCCGAATACAACCAGCAAAGTGCAAGTGTTTAGCCAGGTCACCAAAACCTCTGCTATTTGCAAACATGCCATTCATTGGGAAACAATGGGTGATTTGGATAACTTGGACCGTTTCCGGTACTTGTTGGAGGTGGATTTAGATTTCCGACATGTCGCCTTTAGCTCATACAATGAGCTCAAGCCGTCGTCATCCAAACCCTCCCCCGACACTTCACCAATCAGATGAGAAAGAAGGTGACCATCCGAAGAGGTACTCGCTTCTTCATCATCCGAATAGGTGGCTGTCAACACCGTCGAAGCTTTAGGAATAACCGTTAGACGGTCAACTTCCATATGCCTCAAGACATTAGTTGACATCTCAACCATACTCTTACTACTACCAAGATTAAAACCTACTGAATTGAGTTTAGACTGAATTGAAAGCGGTGAAAACGAAAGAAAGGACTTTGATTTAAATTCCGTACCAAAGGAGTCCAAGTTGAGCGCCGCCTTGTGACGCATGGCCCTCTTCAACGAATCCTCATCTGTCGCGGAAGCCCCATCCGCGTCCACTCCGAACCTCCCACTACGGCGGTGTGGAGTGAACTCCTCAGCAAAACCCGCCGCAGTCGAAGACGGGGTACGAGGTGAAATGGCATGGGTCGGCATAGTTGGCGAAGCAGCCGACCCAACCATACCCTCCTCTGGTGTCGGTGAAGTACGAGACGGGGGGGTCGAAGTCGGTGTCGAGACCCGCCCCATCCCACTGGCGCTGAAGGCCGACGTTCCCAGGGGAGGCACAGGCGACGAAGACGCCTCCCCCAGGCCCAACCCAGCCGACTTGGCCTTCTGAGCCGAAGTGCCGATCCCAGCAAAGGCCTGCTCCGCCTAGAATGCCGACTCAGCAGTCAGCTCAGCAGAGGCACCTGCGGCCGGCTCGGTCGCACCAAGGGCCGACGCGGTCAAGCCCAACTCGGGCGCCCCGTGCTCCTCCAGCGTGCCATGGGCCGGAGGCCCAACAGCGACAGAGCGCTGAACTTCCGCGCAGGCAGTAGCAAGCAGCTCCGCCGGCCCATGGAGGTCGCCCAGCACAGCAGCGTCGGCTGTTTGAAGACCCGGCGAGGCAGCACCACCATAGGAACCGTGCTGATCAGTGGATACCCGCAACAGCTCAGGCGACTCCCGACGGATCCGAGAAACAGTCTCAATACCACGGGGAGTCTGCGGGTTAGGATTGTAGGGAGTTAAAACCATGGTGTTTGTCAGAGTAGAGTAGGCCACTTGCTTTCCATTGACTGTAGCTCCGGAGGATTGGTTAGCATCCACTTCCATGCTAGAAGTTTGAGACGCATTCAAACCAGAAGTATCCATTGGGCCCTCTACGCCCTCCTCCAGACCCCCACTCTCATCATCAGCATGATCACCCTCGCCTCGCCAGAAATATGGGACAAACTCAGGATCAGGCACAAAATCCGCAGCCTCGCGACGGAAAATGAACACAAACTCCTTCAATTTGACCACACAAGCAGTACCGATATAAGGTCCCGTCGGGTCAATCTGCTTGTCAAGCGGCTTGGAACATGGCATCCCGACCAGAATACGCACAACCCCTGGCTCCTGAGAGTGACAAGATCAACATCCAGGGTCGTCCCAATGAGAGAGCCAATAGCCCAAATACCCAGAAAGTGTCGGAGAGGGTATGGCACACCCTGAACATGCACCCACACCTGCTCGAGCGCCCTTAAAGGTAGGTAATCATGTTGCTTCCAGATCGACACAGTGGCTGTGGCTGCAAAGGAAGGAACACCCATCTGCATCCCATCCATCCGCTGTAGATCCCCGACCGAAGGAAGACCAATAAGAAAAGCATTAGAACCATGGGCAACCGCCTCCCATGTCCATGACGAACTCGTGGGGCACATCCTGGAGAACAAACTCTGCACAGAAGTCGCAGGCACAGAATCCCCCGCAATCTTCACCAGAGCCGTGGGGGAGCTCGATGGAATCAAGTGGGGCTTGTACACGCTATCAGGTAACTGCGTAAAGATCGTCTCCTCTGTACCATAACCAGAAGTAAAAGCTGAGGGTCTTGGCAACTTCAGAGTTGGGCATCGGATAGATGGATGATCCCCATTATCACAGATAAGGCAGTAGTGCTTCACCGGACACCCTTTGGTGGTATGAGTGTCCACCGCACACATCCAGCACTTAGTAACTTTCTTTTTGCCACTTCCCTTGGGCTTGGGCGCCGTTAACGCAGCCGGTGCGCTCTCCGCCACAGTGCAAACAGCAGAGGAGTCCGCGGTGGGCAAAGGCGCGCTGGCGAGCTGCCCCTGGAAAGGACCCGGCGGTGTCGCAACCTGTTGCATCATCAAGGGGGGCTGTTGTTGTTGCATCACAGGAGACTGAAACGTCGGGAACTGGGGCTGCACCGGAGGCTGCTGGGCAGCCTTCTTCTTCTTCCTCTTGGGCCGCGGCCCCTGCCCCGCCGGCTGCACCATCGGAGGGGCAAACTGCTGCTGCGGAGGCGGGAACATGGGGGGTACCATCGGCGCCAACGGAGGAAACTGGTACTGCCCCGGGTGCGGCATGTACGCCGGGAATCCCGGCTACCGAGACGGATTCTGGAGAGGCATGTACGGCGGCGGAGTGGCCAGCGGCCGAAAAGGACCGGATACGGCAGGGGCCGACCCTCCGGCCATGGGCTGAAACGCCCCGGCCTGCAGCTGGCCGGCCAAGGCGCCTTGCCTCTGTGACGCTTGGGGAAGCGGCGCCTGGTGCGTCGGCGCAGGAGCGGGAGGTCGAGCCCGGACGTGTCCTCCGGCTTGGGGGCGTTGCGGGGCGGCCATGCGTTGAGGCGGCTCCACGACGACGGACGCGAAGGTCCTGTCCCAACGGCGTGGCGGAGGCGCTGCAGGGGACGATGAAGACGGCGAAGAGACAGCGGCAGGCTCGGGAGCGCAAGGAAGGCGATGACGGCGAAGCGGGCGGAGGCGAACCGCTGTAGAATTAGGGCACGGGCGGCGCAGACGGCTGAGATGTGCCCACTGCGATGGACGGCTTGGATTAGGTCCAGCTCCAGGCAGACACGTGGGCCCCAACTGGCGGAGATTCGAAAATTGAAATCCCGCCGTATTGACCGAGCTCTCCGCAAGGTTCGGATCGGCCGCATGATCCGCCGTCGTGGCCGCGTCCACCCTCTCCGGCGACGGCCGCTCCTTCAGCACCCTGTCGATGAACATGCCCAGCACCGGCGCCGGCGAGATGCGGCGGGGCGGCAGCGGTCCCCGCCACGGCCCCATCCGAGGCGGCGAGCGCCGAAGCCGGAGTCCAGCCGCGGAAGACACCGTCCCACGACGGCCGGGACACCTCGCCGGCGGCTCCACCACCGTCCCCAAAGATGGCGTCGTCGACCTGCACACAGAAGACACTAAAACCTCACCTGGGTTAGCCGGTGACTCGCGCTCCCAATATCTGCTTGACGGCGACGGGAAGCCGGCGTCCTCCCGGAATTCTTGGACAAGTTCCTCTTCCGAGCGCCGAGGTCGACGAACTGACGGTGTCGCGAGAATCTCCTCCAACTCTTCCTCCTCGACGGTGTCTAGAGCCATCTGAACAGCGACATGAGCGCCGTCTAGGCCATCAAGTCCGGCCGTCTCCGCGGCGATCCCAGCGAGGCAAGCGAAACGAGACCCCGGATCGGCCGATCCCCTCTCTATCCACGGCGGCGGCGCCATGGACCTTCGCCGGTGGCTAGCCATCCCCTCACCTATCCACCAGAGTCTCTAGTTCTCCCAATCGTCACCGGTGATAAGCTTGCCGTCATATCTCGTTACAAAGAACGTGACCGTGCCGCCATGGATAAACTCATGCGCCTGATGCCAGATCTAAAATCCTCATGCAGAGGTGGTGATTTTGATATGACCAAAGTGCTGGAACTCATCTTGGATACATGGGTGCGTCTGCTCGTCTTGACGTCCGTCCGATGCAGCAGAAAAGCCCATGCCAGGCAGATCAGTCGCGGCAGTGAGCTCATGACCGTCGTTTGGCTCATGGAAGAACACGCCAGCGTGTTTTTCAACCAACCCACTGGCCGCTTAGGGCGATACTATATGGAAGAATAAGATAGGCCACACTACTGTTTAGTGTTCTCCATGTAATTAATAAGATTGGCCGCTTAGGGCGATACTATTTTTTTGCTAGGCAGTGTATGTAATCTCTCATTCACTATTAGGAAATTAGCTATAGGTGGAACCACTTTTTGCGGCGCACCAAAAATGGTGCGCCACAGAAAAAAATTCTGTGGCGCATTGTTTTGCATGCACCACAGAAATTTAGAATTATGTGGCGCATGAAAACCACATGCGCCACAGAAAGACACATTTCTGTGGCGCACGTATGCGCCACAGAAATGTGCCTTTCTGTGGCACATGTAGGATGTGCGCCACAGGAATGTGTCCTTTCTGTGGCGCATGTAGGATGTGCGCCACATGAATGTGGCTTTTCTGTGGCGCATATAGGATGTGCGCCACAGAAATGTGCCTTTCTGTGGCGCATGGGGTGGGATGCGCCACAGAATGTGTCCTTTCCGGAGATCTAGTTAGGTTTTAGTGTCTACTTTGTATAGAAATTTTGAAATATGAATTTTGACCTTTTTTGCAAAAACCAAAAAAAAATGTAAAACAGGCATAACTTTTGCATACGACGTCGAAAAAATGCGTTTAATATACCAAAAAAACTAGAGAAAAATTCGAGTTCGATCCCATCCGGGTTTACCCGGTCAGCAATTCTCAGATTCTACAAATTCCAAAAGAAAAAAAAGTTATTTCAAATAAAAGATTTTTTCTATAAAATAAAAAAATAAAAAAAAATCAATTTTTTTGGATTTGTTGAATTTTTGGATTTTTTGAAGTTTTCTGGATTTTTTGAATTTTTTGGGATTTTTTGAATTTTTTGGATTTTTGAACTTCCTTTTGAAACTTTTGAAGTTTTTGATTTTTTTTAAAATTTTAAAAACACATATATACACATACCACATATAAACTACACACATATATACACATACACAAAGGTTAAAAGGGTTGATATGATACTATTATCAATAAGAACTTGAGTAGCAAAAGGGTAGCTGAATTGAATAGAACATAGAATTTAAGCGTGCTTGGGTTGGAGCAATCTAAGGATGGCCTACAGGGAAGTCATCATTTGAGATATGCTTGGAGTGTTAAAAATGTTCAAAAAATTCAAATATATAGGGTTTTCCAATTTTTTTCATTTTCTGAATTTTTTTGAATTTTTTGAGAATCTCAGATCTAGATCTGGCCGCCTTTTTTTTTTAAAATTCAAAAAAAAATAGTTTACCCACCATGCGCCACAGAATGCAAAAATGGTGCGCCACAGATAGCCTGTTTCCTAGTAGTGATTACACCCGGCTATAAATGTCTATGTTTTGGCAGGTTAAATAGTTTACCAGAATGTGTTATAATGTGGGATAGAGGTAGTACTATTGGTTACTCTGTTGTTGTTTGTGAATTGTAATTAGTTTTTTTTTGCGAAACACAGTACAAAAGCAAGAAGTCACGTACATGCGCATGCACTCACTACCGTACGCACTCGCATACCCCTATATCTATGAGCATCTCGAAATACTGAGCCAGTGGATCGTGTCTTAAGATTGACGATGTCAGCACATACACCTTGCTATCGACGAATCGTGGCCTCCCGCTGAGGAAATCAATGTCAAACCTGATGTTTGAACTCGGATGGGTTGAGTACAACCACCATTTTACCCATACAGGTTCTCAATTGTAATTAGTTTTGTGCTATTTGGACTTTGTGGATGGGAAAGCATTCTAATCATTCGAGGATCTCACGCGTTGCATCCCCCGGACGCGCGGCCATCCGATCAAACTTGATCACGCGCTGATGAAACGAGTCAACAAAATTGGACAAGCACAAACGCAACGAGGCGGAGCCCACCCACATGATCATCTCTTCACAGCGGCGTCTCCTGTCGACTCAATTCCCTGTCTCCTTCGCCTACCTAACGCGAACAAGGCCAGGCGGTGCCCCGCGCCCTCCGCAGACTTCCTCCAGCGAGCGCCGCCACTAGCGGCAACCCGCACGGAGCCGCCACCGGCCTCCACCAACGAGCACCGACAGCGGCCTCCACCTGTGCGTGCCTCACTCGACCTCCAGCCGCGAGCACCGCCATCGGCCTCCAATCTTCATCCCCATTGTCCAACACCATCGCGCCGCCATGGTGGATTCCCGACGCCGCGCCTGGTGGTCTGCCGCCGTCGTGCTCTGTTGGATGACGCCGCCGTGCGCTCTAGCACTAGATGGTCGACGACGCTACGGCAAGTAGTGGGGTCGCCGACCCGCACACATCCACAGCACGGCCGCTGACCCGCGTGCCTCCCCGGTCTGGCCGCCGCTTGCCTCCTCGTCGCAGTCGCCTCTCCCTCGTGCCTTCTTCTTCCTCTCCTTCGTCTTCCTCCGCTAGTACCACGCGGCGTCGGCTGCGGCATGAGGCGGCGGACGATGTCGCCTGTGGTGTCGAGGGAGAGCAGGGAAGGGTAGGGAAGCCCGAGGCGGTCGCACCAGTTGAGTATCGCCGAGCGGATGGACGTTAGGGATGACCACGAGCGGGGAGGACGGGAGGTCAGTTGCTCCGATCGATGCCAGCAGCACCTCCTGCGCGCTTGGGCCAGCCTCTCCTCTGGTGACCCTCGTCGTCAACGACGTGCTGGATGGGAGGCATCCGTGCGGCCAAGGATGTTGCTACCGGCGACATACGGCGGTGCTCTCAACGGCGAGCGTCGTTGCGCAATGCTACATCAGAGATGCTACTGAAGGATGTCGATGGTGTTCCCATGGGAGGGCGGCGGTGCTCCTATGGCAAGGCGCCGGTGCTTCCTGTCATAGTTGCAGGCAGTCGACATCGTCCTGCTGCTTCTGCTACGATATTGTAATATTTACATTTTTTTGCTGCAATAGTTTCGTGGTTTTGCTAAATAGCACAATGTTTTTGCTACTGACGACCCGTGCCGATGCTATCGACGCCGCTCGCCGTTGCTACTGATGAGTCGACAATGCTACCAACGGTATCCGGCGATGATACGAGCAGATGCTACCGACATCTCACGACGTTGATACCGACGAGCAGATGCTACCGACGTCTCGCGGCGTTGATATCGACGAGCCGACGATGCTACAGATGGCACATGATGAGCCGGCGATGATACAAGCGGATGCTACCGACGTCTCGCGACGTTTCTACCAACGATTGTTTTCGACGAGCCGACGATGATACGAGCGGATGCTACCGACGTCTCTCGGCGTTGCTACCGACGGCGCATGTCATTGCTACCGACGGCGCATGTCATTGCTTCCGACGAGCCGGCGATTCTACCGGGTGCGCGCGACGTTGCTACCGACGGCACGCAACGATGTTACCGATGGCGCGCGGTGCGCTCCGTAAAAGCGTCTAGGATAGTGCGAGCTGGTGATGCTACGAATATAATTTTTTTCTCCATAGAAGTATTTGCTATGAGTAAAATTTTTTTTTGCTACGAATGGAACATTTTGCTCAGTAGAAGCATTTTGTGTGATTTGAGAAAAAATTGAATTTTTGCTACAATAGTACAAAATTCTTATTACAAACGAACCGTTTTTTGCTTAATAGAAGCACTTGCGGGATTTTTGGTGAGAATTGAATAGTTTGCTACAATAGTACAAAATTCTTATTACGCGCGAACCGCATTTTCTTCAATGAAGCAAAATGTTTTTTTTTAGAGGAGCGGCGACATGGCGATGGCGATGCCCTAGCCGCCGGTCGAGCCCTACCGCCGGCCGTGCCCCCCCTGCCGGCCGTGCCCGCCGGGTCTATGCCCCCACGCTCGGGCTCTGCGCTGCCCCGCCGCCGGCTGACGGCTGCGCCCCCGCGCTCTGGCTCGGCGCCCCCCCGGACCCGCCCGCCGGCCGCCGCCCACCATTACCCATGGATGGCCTTATCCATTGGGATTTCTCCCCGGGAAGGGCTCTCGCCGATCAGGTGCGGCGCAGGTTTGGGACCTCGGTCCACTTCTCCCCCTCCTCTTCGTCCACGGAATTCTTCCTGGTGGCTTCGTTCTCTTTTGCCTCCTTCCCTCTTTCTGAGGATGCTGTTGCGGCGGCCCTCCAATGCTGCCTCGGTGGAGATGCGACGGGATTCAGAGTCTCTCGCCTCAGCGATCGACGCTTTCGGTTCTCGGTAGCTTCGAACCGTGTGGGACACTTTATCTATCACTTGAGGGAGAGGATTTGGCCGGATTTCAGCTGTTTCTTCGCACTCTTCAGAGGTGATGTATCGAATTTGGTTAACTCTGCGGCGGAGGCTTGGTTAACTGCCAGTTCTGTGCAGTCGGTACCTCATAGATCAGTGGCCATTAGGACAAATTTGGATTTCCTTAAGGCTTCCACTGGTTCGCTTGCTGACTCTCATTTTCAGCTTTCTGATAAGGTTAACTTGGCTCCTCTGGAGCGTAGCTCTTTGCCTGCTAGGGGCCATCTGGCCAGGTCGCACTCAGCTGTTCTTGATGGCCCGGCCTCTTTCCTTCAGTTTGGCAGTTTCGGTCCTATGGATTTGACGCCCTCCACAACGCCCCCTTTGTCTGCAAATCCCCACAGAATTCAATTTGGGCAAGTTCAGGCTGATCTCCCCTCCGATTGGCAACCTCATGAGTTCAGGCCCAAGTTTGCAGGACCCCTGTATTGGAAGCAACGACTGAATTTGAAACCTGACAGTGATCACTACTGGTTAAACCACTTTCTTGACTTGCTGCAAGCCAACTACACAGAAGATGATGCTGCATTTGCTCTGAATTTCTATGGCCTGCCCTCTCTTGAGACAGCACGCCAAATTGTGGGGCGCTGCCCAAAATGCAATGAAAATCGTCTCCGTGTTCCGGCCTGTGCTTGCATTCGTAAAGGAAAGGCTCCTTTGTTGGGCACTCAAGACCCAATTCAGTACTGCTACAAATGTCTTGGCTTCGGCCACTTTCAGCGAGGTTGTACTAAGGACTTGATCTGTTTGAGTTGTTTCGAGCCAGGCCATAAAGCAAAATCCTGTCCGACCAATCCTTGGTGCTCTTTCTGCCACCGTCTGGGTCACCGTGTGGGCTCCTGCCCCAAAATTAAATGCCAGAATTGTGGAAAGTTTGGACACCCGACAATTGGATGTTCTGGGAGCAAATCCTGGGTAATTAAATCCAAAATCACTGAAAAGGCAACCTTGCTGTTGATGAAAGCTTCAGGAGAAGACTCTGTTCATGCCCTTGGGGCCCGGGATGATCCTGCTACTGCCATGGAACACACTGCTGTCATCCCCTTACCTTTTCTGCTGGGAGCTGGCCCTTTGCTTGCCACTTCTAGGGGACAGGACGAGTCTTTCTTTGTTCCTACACTTCCCTGCTTTAACTCCTTCCTCGGATGGATGATGAAGCAGACACATACCAAATGCATTATGGCGTCTGATTTTGATCCTGTCCAGGTTAATCTTGCGCAACCGCCGGAGCCTACGGTGTTTACACGGTTTTCTCAGAGTCTGCTTGAACTGCCTCTGATTTTCAGGGAGGATACTACAAATTTTGAACTCATGTTACCGGAGGTTCTGCTTCTGCATCAGTGGCAGGTGCCATCTGCTCTTCGCGCCCGGTCGCCCTGGTTTAACTTGGATCATGCCTTCGGCCTTACAAGACAGGTGGGCTCAGCTTTGGGCCCTTTCTCTTTCTCTGTCGTGTGCGATATTTGCAGGGCAGCTACTCTTTCTGCACCATCTCCCTACCTTGCAGCTGCTCCTACTTCAGTTATCATTGAAGAGATCATTGATGAAGTGTATACTGATCTACCATGCAACTCTATGACCATTCTCCCTGCAGAACTGCCTCTATTTAACAGGGATGAATCTGCAAGCATTGAGCCTATGGTACAGGGTGTTCCGAATGTACTTCTGTGGCAGATCCCAGCGGCTCTTTGCGCCAATTTCCTGTCTCCCTGGGAAAACTAGGATCATGCCTTCGGCTTTTCGAAGTCGGTGCTCTCAGCCTTGGGACCGTTCTCTGTCGTCTGTGATTTTAGCAGGGCAGCTACTCTTTGTGCTCCGCCCCTAACCTTGCAGCTGCACCTACCACTGTACTCATTGAAGACATCTCTGATGAGGAGATGATGGCTCCACCTACAACCTCTCAACCTGCTAGCCGTCGCCGTGGAAAAGCTCCTATCACCTCTCCAGCTGCTGTTACCCGTGCTCAAGCACGTAAGCTCATCAATGCTCCTGGCTCTTCCGCTGTCTCTCCTACTCAAACACGCAAAGTTGCAACACCCTCTGTTACATCTGTGGTTCGTCGCTCACCTCGTAATACTAATGAGGGCTTTATGCATACTGTTATCTCAGATTCTGCTCAACGACACCGTGGCACCCCAGTTAAGAAGGCCACCCCACCAGGAACGCTGCAGATCGCTGAGATGCAACGCATTGGAGTGGAAGACTGCATGATCGATCCTAGTGAGCTCACGGAAGACCGCCTTCGCCAAGCTCGCGATGTTTAAAGCCTCTTTTTGCCCTTCTTCTGTTCTGTTTCTTTCTGCCTGCCAGTTTGCTGTGTCTGGTTCTGTTGAACTCTGGAGTCTGCATCAGCGTCTAAGTTGCGTCAGCTATCCTTTGTGGAGCATGTGTGCTCGTGTCCTTTGTTTCACTGCGTTATGGATTTGTTGAACCGTATTTGGCGAATTTTATGCTGGAATGTCAGAGGTATTAATCAGCCTGAAAAGTGGCCTTTGATTCGTAACAAAATTGACGAAAGCTTGGCTTCCATTATCTGTTTCCAGGAGACAAAAAGGGGAGATTTCTCTCCTGCTTACATCAAAAATTTCGCACCAAAACGTCTGGATACTTTTGCTTTTGTACCATCTGAAGGTGCATCAGGTGGTCTTCTCATTCTTTGGGTTGGGAATTTGTTCACTGGAACTGTTATCCAGCAGGAGAAATTTGGTATGGTTATGCTTTTCACTGCTTCCTTGTCCACAGATGTTTTTTACTTAGTCCATGTGTATGGCCCTTGTGAGGGAGTGGACAGAGAGACTTTTATTGCCTGGTTATTCAGTTTGCCCATTATTGATGAGGAGCTCTGGTTGTTCATGGGTGATTTTAATTTCTATAGATACTCTGATAGCAGAAACAGGCCGGGAGCTAATCTCAACGATATCTCCACCTTCAATGAGGTGATCAGCTACCTGGGCCTGATTGAGCTCCCTATTAAAGGGCGCTCCTACACCTGGAGTAACATGCAGGCAGACCCTCTCCTAGCTCAGCTAGATTGGTTCTTCACTTCTGCTGGCTGGACACTGAAATTCCCCAACACTCTTGTCCATCCTCTGGCTAAACCTACCTCAGACCACACTCCTTGTGTACTCTCTATCAGTACCACGATTCCCAAGGCTCAGGTGTTCAGGTTTGAGAACCATTGGATAAAAATGCCTGGATTCATTGATGTTGTAAGTAGAATTTGGGATATCCACTGTCCGGGTGATGGGGCCAAGCGCCTGTCCTCCAAACTGAAACTGCTTAGGAAGGGGCTGAAACAATGGAGCACTAGCATCTCTTGTCTGAACAATCTGATTGAAAACTGCAATGCTGTCATTCTCATGTTAGATGACATTGAGGAACTCAGATGCTTGGATATTACTGAATGGAACTTCAGAAATATTATAAAGGCTCACTTATGTCATCTACTCCACTGTAAGCATGTGTACTGGAGGAAAAGATGCACGGCACGCTGGGCTAAATTTGGAAGTGAAAATACTGCTTTCTTCCACTCCATGGCCACTATTCGCTATCGGAAGAATTCCATCTCCTCTCTCACTCGAGCTGATGGTTCTTTAGCTGTGGAACACTATGACAAAGCTGGGCTTCTCAGGACTACTTTCTATGATCGTCTTGGCACAGTGGTCCCATTGGACAACAATTTTTACTTCTCAGAGTTCATTCATCCGGTGGAAGGGTTGGAGATTTTGTCCATACCTTTCACTCAATCTGAAATTGACAGTACAGTTGCTGAGATGCCCACTGACAAGGCCCCGGGCCCAGATGGTTTCAATGGATTGTTCCTAAGAATTTGCTGGCCAATAATTAAATTTGATTTCTATGTCCTGATGAAGCAATTCTGGGAAGGTTCTGTTAATCTGCAAAGTATTAATGATGCGTTCATCACTCTTATCCCCAAGCACAATGCACCCGAGAATCCTAATGATTATCGGCCTATCTCCCTCTTGAACACTTGTTTCAAACTCATTACTAAGATTTTGGCCAATAGGCTTCAGAAGAAAATCCTTGGATTAGTTCACGTGAATCAGTATGGCTTTTTGAAATCCAGGAACATCCAGGATTGTGTGGCTTGGGCATATGAGTACATTCATCAGGTTTCTGCCTCTCGTAGAGAAGCAGTGGTGCTCAAACTGGACTTTGCTAAAGCCTTTGACACTATTGGACACCAAGCTCTTCTTCAGATTCTGAAATGCAAGGGATATGATGACAGATGGTTGAGCTGGATTCAATCTATTTTCTCTACTGGGTTTTCTTCTATTCTCCTCAATGGTGTTCCTGGTAGAAAATTCCCTTGTAGATGTGGGGTGCGCCAAGGCGACCCACTCTCTCCGATCCTTTTCGTGGAAGGTGTCGATCTCCTGCAGTCCATGGTGAATCGATTGGCAGACCAAGGAACTCTGATTCCTCCCCTGCCTATTCCGGAAACTGACTTCCCCATTGTTCAATACGCCGATGATACTCTTCTTATTGTCCAAGCTTGTCCCACCCAGCTGCTGGCCCTTAAAGACACACTTCAGGTTTTTGCTCAGGCTACAGGACTTAAAGTTAACTACAGCAAAACTTGTATGATGCCTATTAATGTCGATGAGACTAGACTGAATTTTCTGGCTGAAGTTTTCGGTTGTGTGGCTGCAACCATGCCTTTCCCCTACTTGGGCCTACCTCTTGGCACCACGAGACCCTCGGTGTCTGACTTATCTCCAATTGCTGACCAATTGGAAAGGAGGCTTAATGCTAGTGCCCGGTTCCTGGACTATGGAGGGAGAGTCACCTTTGTTAACTCTGTTCTAACTTCTCTGCCGTTACACTTTCTTTGTTCCCTTAAGATCCACAAGTCCATCATTAAAGTTTTTGATAAGGGGCGACGGTTTGCTTTGTGGGCTAAGGAGGAAGGAAGGAGCACCTCCAACTCTCTGGCGGCCTGGGACATGGTTTGTAAACCTAAGAAGCATGGTGGTTTGGGCATCCTGAACCTCGAGATTCAGAACTCTGCTCTGTTGCTGAAACAACTGCACAAATTTTTCAGTAAAGCTGATATACCCTGGGTCAAACTGGTTTGGTCTCTTTATGGGGATGAACCTCCGCAGGCGCAATCACCCAGAGGCTCTTTTTGGTGGAGAGATATCTTCAGTCTAATCAACATCTATAGAAGCATCACAACATCCAAGGTTGGAAATGGCAATTCTACCCTCTTTTGGAAAGATTTCTGGAACAGTAATGAGCTCCTCTGTGACACCTTCCCGCACCTATACTCCTTTGTGCTAAATGAAGATGTTTCGGTTGCCTCCATGGCAGGTGCAACAGAATTGAGCACCATGTTTGCTCTACCTCTGTCGGTCCAGGCCTTTGAAGAGCATGCTCCGATGAGGCCTCTGCTTGCCACTGTCTCGGTGAACCCACTTGAAACTGATGTTAGGCTGTTTGCTTGGGGGACTTCACACTATTCATCTGCCAAATACTATAGATTCATTTTCGCTCGAGCTCCCCAAGACAAAGCCATTGATCTTATATGGAAATCCCAATGCCTGCCTAAGCTGCGTGTCTTCCTCTGGCTTCTGATGAATGACAGACTGAATACAAAAGATCTTATGTCTAGAAAACATTGGCATTTAGAGGAAGGACCTTATTGTGTCTTATGCTCTAGTCAGATCCTGGAAACACGCGACCACCTCTTCTTCGAGTGCCCATTCGCTGCTAGGTGTTGGGATGCAGTAAACTTTCAATGGAATTGCCATCTTGCGGTGTCTCCCCGGATCTTGAATGCTGCCCAGTCATTTGCTGGACCATGTTTCATGGAAGTGCTGGCGTGTGTTGCCTGGAACATTTGGAAAATAAGAAACAACCTCATTTTCAACAAAGAGCATCCAACCTTCAACAGCTGGAAGGTCAGATTCCGGCAAGATCTTTTGCTGCATCAGTACCGTGTTAAGGCTAACCTTGTGGAACCCCTTCTAGCTTGGATTAGGCTGTCTTTTTCGTAACCTCGTAACCATGTATTCTTGGTTCTTTTTTGACCCCCATTAACTTGTATCGCTTGTTACTCGTGGTGTCACCTCTTCGGTGACCCCTGAGCCTTATTAATTGAAAATTACACCGTAGGGGCTTCCCCTACGGTAATGGGTGTCAAAATGTGGGATTGGGAGAATGGGGTGTGGGGGGGGGGGGGGGAGGGGGTAAAAGAGGGGACACGTGTCAGCATGGGGACCGGGGGATTTGGGGTGTGGGGGGGGGGGGGGGGAGGGGGTAAAAGAGGGGACACGTGTCAGCATGGGGACCGGGGGATTTTTCCCCAGATCCCCAGGGACGGCTAGTGCTATCCTTTGTGGATGCCTGCATCTGGACATGTGTGTGCACAACAACTGGACAAGCTGCAATTGATGTGAAAGGTTACGTAAGCATTGTGATCAGTAGCCTGCGGCCGAGCTTAACTTTTGGCTTAGCCATCCCGGCAAGCATTTGGAATAACATATTGTTGTAAACGATAGCAAAGAAACGACGAAGTGCAGAACGATCAAACCAATGGGGACACGAGATTTTAACGTGGAAAACCCTCCAACAATGGAGGAGAAAAAACCACGGGCGCCAGCCAGCAATACTTCACTATATCGGGTGAGGTTACAAACGCCGTGGGTTTACAATGTATGGCTTACCCCAAAACGGCGGCTTACAAGAGGAATAATAATGGCATAAACCCTAGGTCGGCTGCAGTCCAACCCGGAATCGATCCCACCGCGGCGGTACTACCGCTATAGCGGTAGTACCGCTGGGGTGGGCTGGTTCGGCTCTTCCCACCTCAGCGGTACCGGCGGCGGTACCGCCAGCGGTACCAGTCGGTACCGGACAAGCGCGTCAGACGGCCATTCTGGCGGTAGCGGCGGCGGTAGCGGTGGCGGCAGCTCTCGAGCGGTAGTACCGCTTAACCCAGCGGTACTACCGCTGGAATTTGGAACACCATAAAACAACACTCCACCTTGAGACAAATTCCATCTTGTAGCATGAATGAGAACCTTCACCCTGAAAACAACAAAGAAACACCTTCGGCGCCAAATAGCCTCTTGGGCTAGACAGTGATACCAACTAAGCCCGAGCAAAGCTCGAACTTAGTAACAGGAACTGGCTTTGTCATCATATCAGCAGGATTATCATGAGTACTTATCTTGCATACCTTCAGCTTACCTTTTGCAACAACATCACGCACATAATGGTATTTGACGTCAATGTGCTTTGTTCTCTCATGGAACATCTGATCCTTGGTAAGGTAAATAGCACTCTGACTATCACAAAACAGGTTAATGCAAGTATCATCTCCACAAAGCTCAGCAAACAAACCTTTCAGCCAAACCGATTCTTTACATGCTTCAGCAATAGCCATGTACTCTGCTTCAGTGGTAGACTGGGCAACAACAGATTGTAACGTTGCCCTCCAACTCACGGCACAACCACCAAGCGTGAACACATAACCTGTGAGGGATCTCCTCTTATCCAAATCGGCAGCAAAATCTGAATCCACATAGCCTACGAGTCCCTCATCAGTCTTGCCGAACTTGAGGCAAGCATTGGATGTGCCACGAAGGTACCTGAAAATCCACTGAACAGCCTTCCAATGTTCTTTACCAGGATTAGCCATATATCTACTAACCAAACTCATAGCATATGATAAATCTGGACGTGAGCAAACCATGGCATACATTAAAGAACCAACAGCACTAGAATATGGAACTCTAGACATGTACTCAAAATCCTCATCCGTACTAGGACATTGTTCAGCTGACAATTTAAAGTGAGGAGCAATAGGAGTACTAACAGACTTTGCATCATGCATGTTAAAACGATGAAGAACTTTCTTAATGTAATTTTGCTGACTAAGAAACAACAAACCAGAATTTCTGTCACGGGTAATCTCCATACCTAGAATTTTCTTAGCAGCACCAAGATCCTTCATCTCAAACTCGCTACTCAACTGTGACTTGAGAGCAGCGATATCTTTCTTGCTCTTGGCAGCAATCAACATATCATCAACATATAATAACAGGTATATAGGTGATCCATTAACAAACTTAATGTACACACAGCTATCAAATTCAGACCTCTTAAAGCCATGTGACAACATAAAAGAATCAAACCTTTTATACCACTGACGAGGAGATTGTTTCAAACCGTATAAGGACCTTTTCAACTTACACACAAGATCCTCCTTACCAGGCACTATGAACCCTTCTGGCTGGTCCATGTATATCTCCTCCTCCAACTCTCCATGCAGAAACGCAGTCTTTACATCTAACTGCTCAAGCTCAAGATCACGCATAGCAACAATACCAAAGAATGTACGAATTGAACTATGCTTAACAACTGGAGAGAAAACATCATTATAATCAACACCTGGAATTTGACTGAAGCCTTTTGCAACTAACCTTGCCTTAAACCTCGGAGGCTCGCTAGGAGATAAACCCTCCTTTCTCTTGAAGATCCACTTACAGCGGACTGCCTTCTTTTTCTTAGGCAAGCGCACAACTTCCCATGTGCCATTCTTATCGAGTGACTGCATTTCTTCTTGCATAGCAGCAAGCCACTTCTCGCGGTCACCGGAACCAATAGCTTCAGTATAGGTGGACGGCTCATGTCCGTGCTCCACCTGTTCTGCACAACTCAGAGCATAATCAACAATGTTACACTCTTCAATTAAACGTGGTCGAGGACCACAATTCCTCCTGTTCCTACGAGCAGCAATAGACTGTTGTGGCTGCAAAACAGGGGGTGAGTTCTGAACATTATTATTATCAGAATCAGAAGAATCAGAATCATCAGAACCAGCAGAATCAGGATCAGAATCATCTGAAGTAGCAGCACCATCATTGTCAACAGTGACATTTTCATTTTCAACAGAGTGCTCCACCTCGACACGAACCTGCTCCTCAGAAAAATCTGGCAAAACATCTGAGGACAACTTATCAAAGTACATAACAGATTCATTGAAAACAACACTCCTGCTCATAAAAGCCTTTTTAGTTTCGGGATTCCACAACTTGTATCCTTTTACACCCGAACCATAACCAATGAACACACACTTAATAGCTCTCGGCTCTAACTTTCCATTATCAACATGAGCATAAGCAGTGCAGCCGAAAACTTTAAGTTGTGAATAATCAGCAGGAGTACCTGACCATACCTCATGGGAGTTTTCTTGTCGAGGGGAATAGATGGTGACCTGTTTATCAAGTAGCAGGCGGTGGCAGCCGCCTCAGCCCAAAAACGCTTACTCATGCGAGCGTTGGAGATCATGCAGCGAGCCTTGGAGATGATGGTCCTGTTCATCCGCTCCGCTACACCATTCTGCTGAGGCGTGTACGGGATGGTGAGGTGCCTGACAATGCCTTCTTTCCTGCAATAATCATTAAAGGCATTCGAACAAAATTCGCCACCATTGTCAGTACGAAGTAATTTCACCTTCCTTTCTGTTTGCCTTTCAATCATAGCTTTCCACTCTTTAAAAGCAGCAAACGTATCATCCTTATTTTTCATGAAATAAGGCCAAACTCTTCTAGAGTAATCATCAATAATGGTAAGCATATAACGAGCACCACCATAAGAGGGCTTACGAGATGGCCCCCAAACATCAGCATGTACATAATCAAGTGTACCTTTGGTGGTGTGAACAGAAGCATTAAACTTAACTCTTGTGTGCTTACCGAAAATGCAGTGTTCACAGAACTGCATCTTACCCAAACTGCATCCTTGCAGCAAGTCTCTCTTGATCAATTCTGCCATACCAAGTTCACTCATATGTCCAAGACGCTTATGCCAAAGGTTAGTTTTACTAGCGTCATCATGAGAAACAGCAGCAACAGTACCAGATAACGTGCTACCTCTAAGAACATATAACTTAGCAGAATTCATATCACCAACCATAACTATGAGAGAACCTTTTGATACCTTTAGGAGTTTATTTCCTCCGTACTTGTACCCGTCACAGTCAAGGGTACTGAGCGAGATCAAATTTCTTGCCATGGTTGGTATGTGTTTCACTCCCGTCAACGTGCGTGTCATACCGTCATGTGTCTTGATCTGAACAGACCAACACCAGCAATGATACATTGTTGGTCGTTGCCCACACGCACGAAATCTCCAGTCTGCACTAACTCATAAGAACTGAACCAATCTTTGTTACAGCAAATATGAAAAGAACATGCAGTATCTAGAATCCATTCATCCTGACGAGAAACACATGCAGCTAAAACAGCTAGGCAATCGCCATCAGAACTACCATCAACAACATCAGCCTCACCGGTATTTTACCTTCATTATTTTTCGGTTGGTAAGTACCTTTTCTTTTCTCCTTGTTCTGCAACTTCCAACAATCATCAATGACATGATTAGATTTCTTACAATACCTGCAGAACTTGTCTCGTCCTTTGGACTTTGAGCGACTTCTGTCACCCTTGCTCTTATCTCTGTTGTTGTTGTGGTAGTGGTTATCTCGCTGCTCAGGCCTCCCTCGGACCTGCAAAGCATCGCCCTTGGAGGACGATGACTCTCTTTCTGTACCATACCTTTCATCTTTTCCCTTGTCAAGAGGGTCTCATATACTTCGGCAGTGGTTAGTTCATACGACTCAAAAGTATGGTATCACGAAAATTTGTAAAGGAATTTGGCAGCGAGACCAGAAGTAAAAGTGCTAGATCTTCATCATCATATTTTACCTCCATCGACACTAGGTCGGAAACGATCTCCTTGAAGATCGATATGTGGTTCATCACGGAACCACCTTCTTGCAGTTTGTGCGAGAACAATTTCATCTTCACATGCATCTTGCTGGTGAGATCTTTGGACATGCAGATCGACTCCAGCTTAGCCCACAGTGCCGCTGCGGTTTTCTCCTGGAGTACTTCTTGCAGAATATCATTAGATAGATGAAGTTGAATAAGAGACAGAGCCTTACGGTCTTTCCGCTTCTCAGCTTCGGTCCATGTCGCCTGCTCCTTGTCGCCGAATTTCTCCAGCGACTCGTCAAGATCATTGGATTGTGTGAGGATCGCACGCATCTTGACCTGCCACAACGAAAATCTCGTCTTGTAGTCCAGCGCCGGTAGATCAAACTTCATCGATGCCATCGCGAAACCCTAATCTGAAAACAGATCTGAAACAGGGCTCTGATACCACTTGTTGGAAACGATAGCAAAGAAACGACGAAGTGCGGAACGATCAAACCAATGGGGACACGAGATTTTAACGTGGAAAACAACTCTAACAATGGAGGAGAAAAAACCACGGGCGCCAGCCAGCAATACTTCACTATATCGGGTGAGGTTACAAACACCGTGGGTTTACAATGTATGGCTTACCCCAAAACGGCGGCTTACAAGAGGAATATATAATGGCATAAAACCCTAGGTCGGCTGCAGTCCAACCCGGAATCGATCCCACCGCGGCGGTACTACCGCTGGAATAGGCGGTAGTACCGCTGGGGTGGGCTGGTTCGGCTCTTCCCACCTCAGCGGTACCGGCGGCGGTACCGCCAGCGGTACCAGTTGGTACCGGACAAGCGCGTCAGACGGCCATTCTGGCGGTAGCGGCGGCGCGGTAGCGGTGGCGGCAGCTCTCGAGCGGTAGTACCGCTTAACACAGCGGTACTACCGCTGGAATTTGGATCACCATAAACAACACATATTTCAGTTAGCAGCAGATGGAGGTCAAAGTATTGCTCTGTCATGGTATCTAGAATGAATAGAACCTGGTGGCAATCTTTGCGATTTTTTTTCATGGGTATCTTTGCGAGTTCATTCGTGTACAGAATAAGAAAGAAGACACAACAACCACAAAGGAACACATACAATTCCACGACATGGTATGAGTCTCCAGTTTCATGCCCACGAATAATGATCATGGGAACCCTATGCGGTGCAAGACAGAATCGCTCCAGATCGACCCAAGTGGAGTACTGTCCAAACCGAAGCTCACCGTATAATTATCCGGCGACCTCGCCCACGACGTAGTAACATAGCATCAAAGCAATCAAGCTCACCGTATTGCGAGCTCGTGAGAAGCGCTGGTGGGGACGACGGAAGGGCTGATGGATGGTGTCGCCAAAGACGGTCCTAGGTGGTGGAGAGGCTTCCGTGGCGCTCTCAATGGATCCGATCTTGGTATAGGGATCTCTTATTCACTGTCCTAGGGCCTGGCAAAGCGGCAATGGTAACGGACTGGCCTTATTTGGGCCTGCCTTACGTAAGCCAAGCCCTGGAGATCTGCTCGCAGGGATGGAAAACCGGGAGTCCCTATATAGCGCGGTACGCGAGCTGGGATAGGCTCCGCGTACCCTCGCTGCTTTGCATCGATAGTATTGGGCCCGGCCCAATATTCGAACTGTTTGGCGCGTTTCTCTCCTTCCTGTTTCGCCTTTTTTGCACTGTTTTTTCGCTGCTTCTCTGTTTCCTGTTTCGGCTACTGTTTTGAACTGTTGTGTTGTTAATTTCAGCTGCTTGTCAGGTTCATCCAGATATTTGGAAAAAATTCATTGATTCCTGGTTCTTTTTGCATATTAGAGCTGTTTCGTTATTCTTCTTGGTTCGTTCGGTTTTGTACTTTTTCGCTGTTTTTGGACACACTTTGTGAAAAGAAAAGACCTTTTTCACTGTTTTTTATGTCGTCAGTCATTCAGAAATAATAACAATGAAACGAATGAAGAAAACAAATGCTTCTTCAGAACGCTATGCCTGTTCACTTTTTCTTTTTTTGTTTTCGTGTCGTTTCCTTTTTTTTGTTTTCCGTTTTATTATTTCTTTTTATGTTTTATTATTTATTCTAGTTTACTGTTTCGTTGCTTCTTTAGAACGCTATGTCTGTTCACTTTTTCCTTTTTCCATTTAATGTTTTAACTTTCGCTTATTTTGAAAATGGTTCATATTTTGGAAAATAATTATTTTTTAAAAATGGTTCCGATTTTTAAAAATGGTCCCGATTTTTCGAAAATGGTTCCGAACCGAAAAAATGGTTCCTTTTTGCAGAATATGATTCCGAACTGAAATAAGGTTCTGATTTTTGAAAATGGTTCCGAATGAAAAAATGGTTCCGATTATTAAAAATGGTCCCGATTTTCGAAAATGGTTCCTTTTTTCAGAATATGATTCCGAACCGAAAAAAGGTTCTGATTTTTAAAATGGTTCCAAACCGAAAAAATGGTTCCTTTTTTAAAAATGGTCCCGATTTTTCGAAAATGGTTCCGAACCGAAAAAATGGTTCCTTTTTGAAAATGGTTCCGAACCGAAAAAATGGTTCCGATTTTTGAAAATTGTTCCGATTTTTCGAAAATGGTTCCTTTTTGAAAATGGTTCTTAACCGAAACATGTTTCCTTTTTTAAAATGGTTCCGATTTTCGAAATGGTTCCTTTTTTAAAATGGTTCTGAACTGAAAAAATGGTTCCTTTTTTAAAATGGTTCCGAACCAAAAAAATGGTTCCGAATAAAAAAAGGTTCTGATTTTTGAAAATGGTTCCGAATGAAAAAATGGTTCCGATTTTTAAAAAATGGTTCCTTTTTGAAAATGGTTCCGAACTGAAAAAATGGTTCCGATTTTTGAAAATGGTTCCTTTTTCAAAATGGTTCTGAACAGAAAAAATGGTTCCTTTTTTTTAAAATGGTTCCGAACAGAAAAATGGTTCCTTTTTGAAAATGGTTCCGAACCGAAAAAGTGGTTCCGATTTTTAAAATAGTTCCTTTTTGAAAATGGTTCTGAATTGAAAAAATGGTTCCTTTTGAAAATGATTCTGAACCAAAAAAATGGTTTCGAATTTTTAAAAATGGTTCCGATTTTTAGAAAATGGTTCCGAACCGAAAAAATGGTTCCGAATAAAAAATGGTTCCGATTTTAAAAAATGGTTCCTATTTTTTGAAAATGATTCCTTTTTTGTAAAATGGTTCATAACCGAAAAAATGGTTCCTTTTTGAAAATGGTTCCGATTATTAAAAATGGTCCCGATTTTCGAAAATGGTTCCTTTTTTCAGAATATGATTCCGAACCGAAAAAAGGTTATGATTTTTTAAAATGGTTCCAAACCGAAAAAATGGTTCCTTTTTTTAAAAATGGTCCTGATTTTTCGAAAATGGTTCCGAACCGAAAAAATGGTTCCTTTTTGAAAATGGTTCCGAACCGGAAAAATGGTTCCGATTTTTGAAAATTGTTCCGATTTTTCGAAAATGGTTCCTTTTTGAAAATGGTTCTTAACCGAAACATGTTTCCTTTTTTAAAATGGTTCCGATTTTCGAAATGGTTCCTTTTTTAAAATGGTTCTGAACTGAAAAAATGGTTCCTTTTTTAAAATGGTTCCGAACCAAAAAAATGGTTCCGAATAAAAAAAGGTTCTGATTTTTGAAAATGGTTCCGAATGAAAAAATGGTTCCGATTTTTAAAAAATGGTTCCTTTTTGAAAATGGTTCCGAACCGAAAAATGGTTCCGATTTTTGAAAATGGTTCCTTTTTCAAAATGGTTCTGAACAGAAAAAATGGTTCCTTTTTTTTTAAAATGGTTCCGAACAGAAAAATGGTTCCTTTTTGAAAATGGTTCCGAACCGAAAAAGTGGTTCCGATTTTTAAAATGGTTCCTTTTTGAAAATGGTTCTGAATTGAAAAAATGATTCCTTTTTGAAAATGATTCTGAACCAAAAAAATGGTTTCGAATTTTTAAAAATGGTTCCGATTTTTTGAAAATGGTTCCGAACCGAAAAAATGGTTCCGAATGAAAAAAATGGTTCCGATTTTAAAAAATGGTTCCTATTTTTTGAAAATGATTCCTTTTTTTTAAAATGGTTCATAACCGAAAAAATGGTTCCTTTTTGAAATGGTTCCGAACCAAAAAATGGTTCCGATTTTGAAATTTTTGGTTCCATTTTTGAAAACCATTTTAAAAATGGAACCATTTATAAACGTTTTTTGAACTCTCGTGGATACTTTTGCTAGCATAAACATTATTTTAAATTGAAAATGGTTCCATTTTTAGTATGTTAGATTTTGGCGCTGAATTTTGATTTTTCAGTATGTTAGATTTTGGCGCTGGATTTTAAAATGGAACCATTTTTTAATTTAGAACCATTTTCAAAATGGAACCAGTTTTTAATTTTGGAACCATTTTGACACTATAGCATCTAATTCTCTTACACATGTGAGCACTAAATTGGAACTTGATCTACCTTCTTGTCGTGGAATGGGGGCTGGACTCTTAACTTGACTACTAAAGATGCAGAGGCTAGCCTTATCAACTTGGTTGACTCAAGATGTTGGAAATATATCATAATGTTAAAGAGCGACGTATACCTCAACCCAGTTTTGTTCTGTTTATAGAAAGGTACGTTTTCCCATCTTGTGACCATGAGATATTGAGTTGATGATGCTCCAATGAAAAATGAACACACAGCTGGGTGATAAGTTGCATGGGTAAAAGTTACATCCTACCATGTCCACAAGTTCAGGTTCTGATTTTACATAATTTTTGGAGCATGGATCAAGAAACACTATCCCAACAGCACGAAACCAGACTTCGACGGGGCGAAATAGGTTTGTTGTGCCATTCTGACCTCTCTTGCCCTCAAATAAAAAACAGAACAGAGTGGGGAATTAGTGGCGTTCAAGCATTTCAACAAACACTCAGTGGGCAGCGTCCGCAAACTGAAGTCTCGATAGGTCAATCTATCGTGACTGAAGCATCAGGAATCAAAAAGTTTGGGCATAGGAAAGGGAGAGTTGACAAACTTGGAGATGGTGCAGTCCTCGAGGTGCTTCTCGCCGCTGCCGACTCGCTCCATTGCTTGTTTGCGACGGGTCCTGCTGTGGCGCCGCTCTGAAATGTGATGGCGACTGATACGTCTCCAACGTATCCATAATTTCTGCTGTTCCATGCTTATATTATACCATTTGCTACATGTTTTATATACACTTCGTATCACTTTTGGGGAGATATTCCCTCGTCAACTTAGAGCCACCAGCGACCAAATAGAGGTATAGATCAGATCCACCGGAGCTGGAAGATGAGAGCGCCGGCTCCGGCTTCTACCACGAGTAACCCGCCCCGAGGGTTCACCGGAGTGGAGGTACGGCGTCGGTCAGCAGGCTGGATCAAGAAGGAGAAGCGACCAGCGCAATTGCGATTAGGAGGCGACGGCGTCTTCTTCTTCCCCCTGCGTCGTCTTCTTCTTCCCCCCGTGCGAGCGCGCCGTGGGCCGGCCCATTAGAGGGTACGCGATGGTTCGTTCGGCTCGCGGTACGCGATATATAGGTTTTCCCTGGAAAACCGGCTTATACAGAAATTTTGGCCCCAAAATTTGTGACCCGCACAGGCCACACTCCATAGGGCCGGCCCTGTGAAAGTCACTGGAGCAGCAGTAGATTAGCAGGAGCAGCAACTGCAACAGCGCTAGCACCAGCACCAACATCAACAGCAACAGCAGCAACAGCAACAACAACAACAGGCTAGGAGCCGATGAGGCCGTGATCTGCGATTTCCAAGCATCCTGCTCGTTTGGGGGCGGAAGACTAGAGGCGTGCTTGTCAAACACTGCTTCATGAGGAGCAGTGGGTCGGTGAACTTGGCCACGACGTTGAATCGTGAGCTAGAGACAACGGCGTCAGGGCGGCATGCTTAAGCGGGGAACGACACCATCGGTGGACTGGAGTGGCGGCGGTGTTGGAGATATGCCCTAGAGGTAATTAATAAAGTGATTTTATTTGTCATATCTCAATTGTTCATAATATGTTTGTACCATGCTATAACTGTATTACACGGAAATATTAATACACGTGTGGTATAAAACAACCAGGTCCCTAGTAGCCTCTATTTGACTATTCGTTGGGCAACAGATGATCGAGGTTTCCTGATCATGGACAATAACGTCGGTTGACAACGGAGTCATATCATTAGGTGAATGATTTGATGGACATACCCAAAATATAGAAACGTAGTGTTTATACCTTCGACCGTGAGATCATATCAAATCTCTGCTTCTAGAAGGTGCGGCTGATCGCATCAAACGGCATGACTTATATAGCGTGACAATAAAGGGGACACTTTCGGGTATCGGAAGGAAGCAGTAGAAGCGAGTGATCAAGAACAGGAATTGCCAATCCACATAGCAGGTTAGATACTTTGTGCCCACTCGGTGAGATTACATCAATGAGCTTGCAAGCATGTGACTAGGTCACGGGGATGTAATATCACGGACGAGTAAAGATAGATTTGTTAATGACGAGGTCATGCTCAGTAAATATGATACCGGAGAACAACGCTCGGACAATCTAAGTATCGCTAGGCAAGAGGATGAGACTGGACGTCTAAAGGTTCAAACGATAGAAAGACTTCGTGTACACCCAGGGGCTATCATGGTAATCCAGATCCCTCTGTTAGTCATTGATCAGAGAATGTGTCTCGATCATGTCTGGAGTGATCCCGAACCGTGGGGTAACACACTTAACGGTGGATGACGATTAGATTGGATTTAGAGAGAAAAGAAACCGGAGACTCCGGAAGTGTTCCGGACATGTCCGATGGAGATCGAGGGCAACGAAATATGTTTCGGGGTCCGAATGAATTAAATAATATGTATTTAATATTAATAAGTGTTATTAGTAATTAAATATATTTTATTTAATTAAATTCGAATTTTAAAAGGCATTAAAACTATATGGGCCTTAGAGGCCAATTAGGGGAAAATCCCAAAAAGGAAAAAGGAAAAAAAAGGAGGAAGGAGGGCTAGCCGCCCTAGGTGGGCTGAATGGGGCCCACCTAGGTGGCCGGCCAAGCCATGTGGAGTTTAGTCCCACATGGCTTAGCCAAGGGAGATGGTCTCCCTCCTCCTCCTTTAAATAGGGGACCTCCCATGCCTTTGAAAATACACCGATTTCTCCCTTCTTCTCTCCTACCTTGAGCGTGGTTCCGTTTCTGTAGCTGCGTACGCGGAGGAAAGTCTCTCTACCATACGCACACCGCCGTGCTGCTGGATCCACTCTTCCACTTCCGCTGTGCTGGATCTGGAGCCCGGAGGTCGTCATCCACACCGTACGTGTGTGGAACCGCGAGGCGCCATTGTTTGGCGCTGGGAGCTGTCTTCTTCTACTACACGACCCTGAGGTCGGCATCATCGTCTCCATCGACAACATTTGTGCGGGAACGTAATCCCGCTTCCGGTCTACAAGGGTATGTATTCTAATCTCCTCCATATTAGTATATCTGCATAGTATAGATCCTGGCTAGTTTAAAGTTATCGTTGGAAGGAAATTTTTTATTTTCTGTCCACGATTCCCAACGGTGGTATCAGAGCCGCTCTATGCGTAGATATAGCCATTCGGTTTTAGAACCCATGTTTTACATGGGAGCATCGTTCTTTTAGACGCTATCCTCTAGCGTGCACTTGTTTAGCCGGCGGCATCGAGTTGATGAAGCGGTCTGGACCGACCTTACGCGTACGCGAGACTGGTTCCACAACTGACATACGGCTTGTACCGTATATGTGGCTGGCGGGTGTCTGTCTCTCTCTCTTTAGTTGGCTTTGCATTTTCTATGAAGGGCCCGACACTAGTAGAAAAATGCTTATAGGAGAAAACTTATCTGTGGCGCACAGGCTTAATAGTGCGCCACTAGTATTCTCTCTCCTCCCACGAATAATCTGAAAAAACTTACCTATGGCGCACCATGTTCCCTGTGCGTCACAGGTAAATTAGGCGCACAAGGAAGGTTGTGCGCCACAGGTAAGTTTCCCTGAATTTGCGTGGAAGGAGAGAGAATACTAGTGGCGCACACCGTCCTGTGCGCCACAGGTAATGAGAGTACCTGTGGCGCATAGGCTGGGTTGTGCGCCACAGGTATCTGACGGTGTGTGCCACAGGTAATGAGAGTACCTGTGGCGCACAGGCTGGGTTGTGCGCCACAGGTATCTGTCAGCAGATATTTTAAAACCGTGTTGATCGATTCAGCTAGCTAGCCAGGTACCGTGTGTACGCTTATCGCTGAAGGATAAGCTCGCTCGGTAGCGTGTACAATCGATCAGGATCAGCTTAGCTTATCTTTCCCTTCTCTCTCCACACACCACACACGAGTACACATCTTTGGATCCGTTTTCTCTCTCCTGGTCGCATCTTCCTCTCCTCTCTCCACACAGGCATACACACATCTCCACACACCACGCACACACACACACCACGACGACCACGCAAGCAGACTGAGGCGCCAAGCCCAAGCGACGGTCCAGCCATGGCCGCCGCCATCCACCGCGACCACAGCCATCTGAGGCCATCAGCGTCACTCGCCGGCCACGGCCATCCGCGAGCACAGCCACGGAGACCACAGCCATCCGCGAGCACGGTCACAGCGAGCACGGCCATCCGCGAGCACGGCCACGGCGACCACGGCCATCAGCGAGCACGGCCAAGGCGACCACGGTGAGCAGACCGAGCCACCATCCCCTCCCTCCACGGCCATCCACGGCCGCCTCCACTCGCCGGCCGTCGATCCCGGACGCCGGCACTCGCCGGCCTCCTCCGCGCTGGCCATCGATCCCGGCTTCTGCCCCTCGCCGGCGTCCTCCGCGCTGGCCGTGGACCTTCGCTTCAGTCCTCCCTGACTTGTGTGCAATTCTGTGTGCACGTAGCAAATGTAGATCAACGAATCTAGATCTGGGTGGCTTTTATTTTTTAATTCAAAATAACTTATCAGTGGCGCACCTCTCTGCCTATGCGCCACTGATATTTTTATTACCTGGCTCCCGCGAGACTTACCTATGGCGCACGGTGGAAGCTATCTGTGGCGCACCGGTCTGTGCGTCACAGGTAAGTAGTGTTATCTGTGGCGCACGAGCCGCGCGCCACAGATAGCCTGTTACCAGTGGCGCGGCCGTAGTGGCGCCCGTCCCGTGCGCCACAGATAGCCAAAATTTGTGCGCCACAGATAAGCTTTTCTGTACCAGTGTGAAAGGGATACATAAATAGCGACTATTTTGATCGTTGTTGTGGTCATAGGTTCGTAGGTATGAATCGGTTCTATTTACGAAAGCCCCAAACCACGTAAAATATGCATAAGATAAAATAGAAAGCGGCTAACTTTATTTTGCAGGGGCAATGTGATATGGTCAATGTAGGTTTATTAAATTGTTTATAAACTGTCGACGCGAAGGAGACCATCGACGTGGAGGAGACCATATCATGTCGCATTACATTTCATTTTGGATGTTATGTAGGTTGAGTGCATCTTATATTGTGTATATATATATATATATATATATATAGGGTTATATATATATAGGGTGGGACTATTCTACAACCCCTCCTAATAGATTGTAGAATACTTATTCTACAACCCTGCAAAATAAAACCTGAACCTGGCAGGCCGGTTTTACTCCACTCGCACGTATCCTCTCGTCTGCCCCGCCCGTGCTCCCCATCCGCAAGACGCCGCCGGACCGAGCTCTAGCTAGCCTCCTTCTTCCCCGTCGCCGGCCGAGGCCGCCGCGAGCACTACCCACACGGCGCCGTCCGTCCTGATTCCCTAGGGCGCCCAACTTTCGGACCTTCTTCTCGACTGCGCCGCCGCTGGGCCCTCCCTCTCCAGCACGCCGCCGTCGGGCGATCCCTCTCCGGCGGTACCTCCGGCTACAACCAAGCTTGGCGCGGGAAACTCCGGCCAGAGCCCCGGCTCCCCTGTCCCCTACATCTCGCGCCGCCGTCTGATCCCAACTCCTGCATCACCTTCTTCCCCTGTCGGCAGGACGCATCCCCGCCGTCCCAGACCGCCGCCATGCCCCAACACTTCCGTGATATGCGCAACGGACTTCCTCGCGCGGATCCCTGCCGCTCAGCCTCAGGCCATGGCAGCCTGGTGGCGCACCTACCGCGCCCCCACAAGGCGCACCCCACCGGCGGCGACCACGGCACCCCCAGTGCTGCCCGTGCGCCTCCTGGATGTCTGGGAGCTCCGCCTGGACTCTGTCCGGCCGACAGCGCGAGGTCGCCAGCCTTATATCGCAGGAAACTGTCGCCGATTCAGATTCCTGCACTGCCGTCCGACGAACTACTGAGCTCCGTAGCTCTTCACTGTCGTTGGCATGTGTCGCCGCTGCACATGAGGTCGACCTGCAGGTCAACAGGACAACGAACCTCACAGCGGCCGCACTGAACTCTCTCGTACGTCAATTCAGAACTCCTCCATGGGATGTTTCTTTTTCGTTCCGCTGGTATACTGTGGTGTCGTGGGTCTATATTTGTACAATTGCAAAAAAAATCAGCAAGTTTACTTCGTTTCGCTTGGGGTTCAATCTTTTGGTCCGAGACAGTTAGCTCATTCCACAAGGGTAATTCAGTTTTCTGAATGAACGAGGTTCGGTGCGTCATATGTTTATATATTTTTCGGTAAAAGTTCTTTGCGTCCACATGAGAAGTTAACCTTTCTCTTTGAAATTTGTTGATCGTCCAAAAAGGTGTGAAAACGAGCTGAAATTTGTACGATGAAGTTCAGATTAGTTTATGTGAAGTTCAGATAGCTGTTCGGGTGCTAGTAGGTAGGTGAAGTTCAAAAATATATAAAAGTATAGTGCCAATGTGAAGTTCAATTTTTCTGTTCGGGGTTCAATTCGTGTGACGCGCAGACTTCATTTTTTGTTGGGAAAAAGTTGAAAGTCATCCCCGGATTGCGGAGGTTTACTTATGTATCCCAAGAAGTTTAGAAAAGAAAGATATTCATAAGTTCACTTACATATTGTTGGTAAAGATGATCGTCCGCTGAGAAGTTTATTTGCGAAATTTCTCTGAAGTTCACTTATGTGACGAACGAAGTTTAGCAAAAATGATGCCAACCGGGAAGTTTATTTGTGAAGTTTCTGTGACGAGCAAAGTTAAAAAAAATGATGCTCAGCCGAGAAGTTCATTTGCTAATTTTTTGTGAAGTTCACTTATGTGACGACGAAGTTTAGAAAATATTATGGTCAGTTGAGAAGTTCATTTGTGAAATTCTGTGAAGTTCACTTATGACGAGCTAAGTTCAAAAAAATGATGGTCAGCCGAGAAGTTCATTTGCAAATTTTTGTGAAGTTCACTTATGTGACGAGCGAAGTTTTGAAAAAAATATGACAGCCAAGAAGTTAATTTGTAAAATTTCTATGAAGTTCACTTCTGCGACAGGCGAAGTTCAGAAGGGTTGTAGAATAGTTATTCTACAAGTGGTTGTAGAATAGCTGAGACGTATATATATATATATATATATATATATATATATATATATATTGTCATATATTAGTTACACGGCGGTGGTAATATAAGATGATCCCTCCCAAAATTCCGATAATAGTGTTCTCCCTCTGTCGTGTACCAACAATAAAGTTCTATGTTACGGGGTACGCCGTCTTTTCGTTCGCATACGGTGGGTGTAAGCCACGTTGCACACGCGAATACGTCAGAGGGTGTTATGGCGAGCCTAGCATGTACAGACATGGCCTCGGAACACAAGTACTGAAAGGTTAAGCACGAGTCACATGCGGTGATGTGATCGATATATGATATCTACCTTTTGAAGTTATGCTATCTGCCTGATCGAAGGGGTAGTGTAATGGATGGGGATTGTGTAATCACTAAGACGATGCGAGGGATTTTCGTCTTGAATGGGAGTTCTAGTAGTTTTATTTTGAAAACCTTGAACCCATATTTTATTATGAACAAACGTCTTATATTTTGCAAATTCCATTGTAGATGTCTCGCCCCACCTTTAACCTAGGCCTGTTCCTTGAGAAAGAAAAGCTCAAGACCAACGGCTCCAACTTCATGTCCTGGTTCCGCCACCTGAGGATCCTCCTCACTCCCCACAAGGTGGCCTATGTCCTGGAAGCTGCCATTGGAGACCCCCCTACGATCACCGCCTTTGAAGAAGACAAGAAAGCCTATCTGACCAAAACGGATGATTCCGCCTTCGTGCAGAGTGGCATGCTCTACGCCATGGAAGCTGACCTACAAAAGCGCTTTGAGAAGATGAGTGCTTTTGAGATAATTTCTGATCTCAAGGCTGTCTTTGCGCCGCAGGCCAAGACTGAGAGGTATGAAGCTTCTGAGCTCTTCTTCTCAGCCAAGATGGAAGAACACAGCAGTGTGAGTGAGCACGTGGTCAAGATGTCTGGCTACGTTCAACGCCTCAACGCTCTAGAATGCAAGATTCTTGATGAGCTGGCGATTGATAGGGTGTTGCAATCGTTGCCCCCTAGCTTCAAAGGTTTCTTCATGAACTACAACATGCAGAGCATGGCTAAGAGTCTGTCCGAGGTGTTTGTGATGTTGAAGACTGCTGAGGTGGAGATCAAGAAGGAGCACACGCTGTTGATGGTCAACAAGACCGTTGATTTTAAGAAATCTGGCGGCAAGGGAAAGAAGAACTGGAAGGCCAAGAAGGATAGCAAATCTGTTGCCCGATCCATGGCCAACAAATCTGGTCCCAAACCTGGCGTGGAATGCTTCTACTACAAGGGAGATAGTCACTGGAACCGCAACTGCCCCAAGTATGTAGAAGACAAGAAGGCTGGCAAGATTGCCGAAAAAGAGAAAGGTATATGTGATTGATACGTCCAAAACGTATCTACTTTCCCGAACACTTTTGCTATTGTTTTACCTCTAACTTGTGTGTTTTGAATACAACTAATGCGGACTAACGCTGTTTTCAGCAGAATTGCCCTGGTGTCTTGTTTTTGTGCAGAAAGTCAACTTTCGGGAAAAACACCAGAAAAGATCGCAAACCTCCTATTTTACCAGAAGACTCACGGAGCCAGAAGGGGAGGCGGAGATGGGCCACGAGTGGCCCAAACCACATGGTGGCGCGGCCAGGGGCCCACCGCGCCAGCCACTGAGGAGGGCGACTCGGCACCTCCCCGAGTCCCCCTTTCGACTACTTAACCCTCTCTGACCTAAAACGCGGGGGGTCGTCCACTTCATCCAGAAACATCACCGTACGCCGCCACCATCGCGAAACCTATTTCGGGGACCAGAAACTCCGTTCTGGCACTCCGCCGGGACGGGGAATTGGAGGAGATCATCGCCATCATCATCACCGACGCTTCTCCATCGACCATCCATGTTTCCCCCATCCATGTGTGAGTAATTCCCTGCTGTAGGCTGAGGGGGATGGTAGGGATTGGATGAGATTGTTCATGTAATAAGCTATAAGATCATTAGGGCATGGTGCCCAGTATCCGTTGTTAGTACTTATTGATGTTGTTGCAACTTGTTGAGCTTAATGCTTGTCACTAGGGCCCGAGTGCCATGATTTCAGATCTGAACATGTTATTGTTTCATAATGATATGCACTGTTTATTGATCATACCTGCAAGTTGTATACACATATTGTTGTCCGGAACCCGCGGTCCCAAAGTGACAATAATTGGGACAGCCGAGGGGAATGGCTGCGATGTGAGGATCACATGTGTTCACGGCGTGTTAATGCTTTGCTCCGGTACTTTATTAAAAGGAGTACCTTAATTACCAGTAGATTCCCTTGAGGCCCGGCTGCCACCGGCTGGTAGGACAGAAGATGTTGTACAAGTTTCTCATTGCGAGCACGTACGACTATATACGGAACACATGCCTATGTTTACTTAGTACTTGGATGCTTTATCATTATTATCTGCAATGCCTATGTCTTGATTATTATATGAGCTATCTTATCCATGCAGCGCCCGTTCATCCATCCCTATGCCTACAGTGTTTTAATCCTACTGTTTACTGCAATCACTACTGCTGTCTCTATTTACTGCTGCTATTATTTCACCGCTACTACTGCTATAAAACTGTTGCTACTGATAATCTGTGTCGAGCAAGACTATTCACAGGTGCAGCTGAATTGACAACTCCGCTGTTAAGGCTCAAGTATTCTTTGGCTCCCCTTGTGTCGAATCAATAAATTGGGTTTTACTTCCCTCGAAGACTGTTGCGATCCCCTATACTTGTGGGTCATCAAGACTATTTTCTGGCGCCGTTGCCGGGGAGCATAGCTTTATTTGTGAGTTCACTTGTGATCTATATTGCTCGCTGAAATTTATTCATCATGGGTAAAGCTCGTGATGAGAGGGTCCGTGTATTGCCATCCACTACAAGAAAAGGTACGACACTTAGTACCTCTGCTGCTCTTGACTCACCATCTGTATTGAGTCAACTTGTTACACCACCACAATCTTCACGTGTTGGTACTACTGCTGAATCTGAAATTGCCTCTGATAATGTTGATGATGCTTCTACTGTGATTGATGAGAATATTTCATTAGGTCCACTTTTAGATGCTGCTATTGCTAAGTCTAAACAACTTGAAAATACTAGAACACCTAATGGAAGTCCTACTACTCCTGTTTATTCACCTGAGTTAAGGGATTATACTTGTGATGATGATCCTGATGAAACTTATGTGGAACTTGATGATGATTTTATTGATAAATGTAATGCTACTACTGGTGCAAGTAATATGAGAAATTTTCTTGCACAACATGCTGTTAAATACAAGTTGTCACCTGATCCTAAGTTTGCCACTTCTCCTATAAACATTAAAGATAAGGATTATGATTTTTCTCTTGATTTATCTCATATATCTATTGTTGAGAAAACTCCTTTTTGTGGCACTAAGAGTGAAAGTGCTGTAGAGCACATGAATGAGCTCTCTACTTTGAGTGGCTTATTTTCTGATGATATTAAGAAGCGTAGCTATTTTGTTGCTAAGATTTTTCCTTTCTCATTAAAAGATGATGCTAAAGCTTGGTATAACAACTTGTCTCCTGGTTCTATTACTAGTCCTACTGGTTTGCTTGATGTTTTCTTTCAGAAATATTTCCCTGCTAGTGCTCAACATGATGCTTTGCAGAGAATTTATAACTTTGACCAGGAAGATGAAGAGAAACTTCCAGAGGCATGGACAAGGTTTTGCTCTCTTATCAGAGCTCGGCCTGGACATGATTTGGAAAAGCATGATCTACTTGATATATTTTACAGTGGACTAACTATTGAATCTAGAGCATATCTGGATAGTTGTGCTAGTTGTGTTTTCAGGAAAAGAACCCCTGAAGAAGCTGAAGAATTATTGGCTAAAATCAGCCAGAATTATGATGATTGGACTCTACCTGCGCCGACCCCCACACCTACACCGACACCAATATCAAAGAAGAGGGGAGGTATGATTGAATTGAATGATGAAACAATGAGGGAGGCCAAGAAGACTCTCATTGAGAAGGGTATTAAATCTGAAGATGTGAAGAACCTTCCACCTATTGAAGATTTGTGTAAGCCAATTCCTCATCCATCCATAATTGAGGTTCACTCTCTCCACAGGTTCGATGAAGGAGATATTCCCTACTCTAAACCACCTGATCAATGCTTAGATGAATTTGATAATTATGTTATTAAGCAAGATAATTTTAATATGAGAGTAGAGAATCATTTGCATGAAAACTCTCAAGCTATTAGTAAGTTGCATGATATTGTGGAGAGAACCTCCAATGATGTTAAGATGCTTATTAAACATTTCCATATGGTTCAAACTCAAATTGATCAACTCACTAAAGTGCAACAAGACATGTTAGCCAATGCTTCTAAAAAAAATTAAAACCTGTCTATGTTAGCACTAGAAGTGGAGCTCATACTCAGGATCCTTTATATCCTGAGGGACACCCTAAAAGAATTGAACAAGATTCTCAACTAGCTGAAAATCCAGTTTCTCCTTCTAAGAAAAAGAAGAAGAAGAAACATAAAAATGTTGTAGAATCCTCTGAAACTGTTAATGATCCTAATAGTATATCTATCTCTGATGCTGAAACTGAAAGTGGTAATGAACTTGATAGTGATAAGGATAAAAATGATGCTCTTGATAAAGAAGTTAGTGAAAAGGAACCTGAAAAGCATACTAAAAACACAAAGTACACTAAGGAAGACTTCATTGCTAAGAAACATGGTAATGAAAGGGAACCTTGGGTTCAAAAGCAAATGCCTTTTCCAACTAAGAAACTAAAATCAAAGGAAGAAGAACATTATAATAAATTTTGTGAATGGATGAAACCCTTGTTCTTGCAAATTCCTTTGACTGATGCTATTAAATTGCCTCCTTACTCAAAGTATATGAAAGATATTGTTTCTAACAAGAGGAAAATTCCTAATGAGGAAATTTCTACTATGCTTGCTAATTATTCTTTCAATGGCAAGGTTCCTAAGAAGCTTGGAGATCCAGGTATACCAACCATCCCTTGCTCCATCAAGAATAATTATGTTAGAACTGCTTTATGTGATTTGGGAGCAGGAGTTAGTGTTATGCCTTTTTCTCTCTATAAGAGACTCTATCTTGATAAATTGATACCTACTGATATATCTTTGCAAATGGCTGATAAATCTACTGCTGTTCCTGTTGGCATTTGTGAGGATGTCCCTGTTCAAGTGGCTAACAATTGTTTAATTTTGACTGATTTTGTTGTTCTTGAAATGCCTGAAGATGATAATATGTCTATTATTCTTGGAAGACCTTTTCTAAATACTGCAGGTGCTGTTATTGATTGCAATAAAGGAAAAGTAACTTTCAATGTTAATGATAAAGAACATACTGTTTATTTCCCCAAGAAAGTTGACAAGATTTATGGAGTCAATACCATCTCCAATTTTAAAACTATCAAAGTGGGAAGTATTGATTGCCCTATATATGATCATCAAGAAGGATATCAAAACATTATGATTGGATCCATATCAATACAATACAAGGTAACATGAGTGTTTCATGATGTTTAAATCATTTGTGTCATGTAAATTTATTTGGTGCCAAGACTTGATCAACCTTGTTATCAAATGTATTTGCATACATAAAGAGCTAAACAGCATTTCTTTCTTCAACTTTGTTTTACCTCCTGTAGTGATAATTAGGTTGCAAAAGTTTAGTTGTTTTGAATTTTAAAAATAATTTTTCTGCCCAAGTTTTATTAATTTAAATATCCAGATTTCATGCAAATTGAAAGTTTTCAAAATCTGTAAAAATTATACCATTGGTCCTATTTTTCAAAGAGCATCGTGGGAGTGCCTGGTGCTGACCAAGGGGACCCACCATGGGGTCAAACCACATGGTGGCGCGGCTGCCCCCTTGGCCGCGCCAGCCACTGAGGTGGGGCACCCTTGGCCCTCCAGCAGTTCCCCCACCTACCACTTCTTCCTCTTGCATCACTCAGCTCGTTTTTCTCTCTCACACTCGAGTTTTTGCTGTTCTTCCTCGCGATTTCGATCTCTTTGTTCAGCCCATCTCAGCTGCTGAGATTTGGGGCATTGCTCTCAGGTATGTGACTCCTCCATGTATCCAAGTAGAATTTTGTTTAGTAAGTATACCTTGAGTATTTTGCTGCTGTAGGTGACTTGTTAAGTGAGTATGCATGCTTGTTCTATGTTGATATAATCAGTTTTGATGCATGTTTAGTCCTCTAGCAAGTTCATATAGTAGTTCCCCTCATTTGTATGTCTCAAAATCATTTTTTATAATGTTTGTTAAAAAATTCAGAAAAGGAAAATGCATAACCACACCTTTGGGGAGGTGTTTGAAAGGGATTCTCAGAGAGCAAGAAGGCCTTTGAGGGCATCTACTCGAGTTAGGCGTTCCTATGATGAGGATGTCATTGCACCGAACATTGGAGATGGAGGGGATGACCAAATCCCAAATGCTTCATCCTTTCCATGCATGGAGTTTTTGCGTAATGCAGGGTTGCTTGATGACTTCATGTTCCTTATCCAGAGAGTTGGCCTAACCACTTATATGCAGGATGAGGGCGACCAACATTATTGGCTCACCAAAACTTTTGTTGAGAGTTTTAAATTTGTGAATTCATCTTATGCGCCTACTGTCCAATTTAAGATTTATGACAGGCCTGTTACAATGGACTTGGGAGACTTTTGTGCTGCCATAGATATTGCTCCTATAGGTACAGCGAAGAAGATTGCAGGGAACACCAAAGACTTTGTGGAACTTTACCGAGGAGTGACCAACGACGATGACCGCATCGCTCAGCGCGGCAAGATAAGGAACATCCAATTCCCTGCCATTAGATATTTCGTTTATTATCTTGCTACTAGCATTCTTGGTAGGGAAAACACCAGTAACATTTCTAATTATCATCTTGCTTTTCTTGCTGCTGCACTTAATGGTAACACTGCTTACAACCTTGGTGCCCTTATTGCTCGCCGTTTGGCTGCTAGTGGACCTATTTATGGAGGAATTGTTGCTTCACGAGTTATCGCATATCTAGGTCTTTCCGTTAGTCCTAATGATGAGAAGCTAACCCCTTTCAGACTTGATATTTCTGCTATGAAAGGCCATCAGTTTGTCACACCTAATTCTCATTTAGGAAACATTGTTTACAAAGTTTTATTTACTAACGGGGATGAATATGAAGTGCCTTTGCCCCAGGCCGATCTGTTCCCTATACACAGGAGACCGTGGTCGTACTCCAAGGAGGCGTTGGAGGAGCAGCTTAGAGTGCGAGGCTTTCACCAGCAGCACCAGGAGGAGGGAGAAGCACCTGATGATGGCTACACCGTCACTTACCTTGGAGCGTCATCCAGCTCTTACCAGGACGAGGGCCCTTCCTCGTCGTACTATGGAGGCGCCACTTCCTGGGCACCATGGGGTTGATCTCCACTTAGGCCAAAAGCCTAAGCTTGGGGGGAGGTATATCGACATCTCACTCATTTACATATCATATCTTGTCGATACTTTGTATATCCATGTTGCAGTTTTCTTTCTTTCTTTTTAATTGTTTACCTTTTATTGCTGCATTCCAAAACACAAAAAGACCAAAAATATTTCTGTTGTTTCTCTTCATTTGTTTCTTAAGTTTCAGTATTAGTTTGCTTAGTTTTAAAATTCGGTTTGTTATTCAAAAATCCAAAAATATTTTGCTTTATTGTTTGTTTCTTTTTGCTCTTGTTTCAAAAACTCGAAAACCCAAAAATATTTGTTGTTTCTTTTTGGTTTTGTATAGTGTTTTCAGAGTTGGACAGCCATCCGTGACTCCGATGGAGCTTGGTTTTCATTCTTATCATTCGAAGCAACACAAGTGAAAAAGCAATAAGGATGATCTACAACAACTCGAGTTGGGGTGAGAGGCTGGTATGAACTCTATTTGTTTTCATTTTTGTACATATACTCATCTATGTGAGCATGCTTAGTTGGTTCATGTGAGGTATATGTCATTTAGTGGATGCTTAGTAGTTCTTGTTCTCTCATGATCGGTCCCAATTTATTAATAGTGGTAGCATGTTATGTTGATGTTTGCTTGCATTGTTCTATTCATAGAGGGTATGACATTGTGGTATCCTCCTCTGAATAATTCATTCGAATTGACTTGGCACATGCTCATGCATGCGTATGACTGAAAAACAAAAGTCAATTAAGCCTTGATGATTTATTTTGACTCAGAGTTCTTGTATCACTTTTATGTCTCAATTAATTTCATTTTGTCGCAAGCATGATTATGACGGTTATTGCTCTCTTGATTGTCGCTTCCCAGTCTATTGCTAGCCTTCACTTGTACTGAGCGGGAATGCTGCTCGTGCTTCCAAAACCATGAAAACCAAGTTATTCCAAAGTGTCCACCATAAATACCTATGCATGGCATTTCGAACCATTCAAGTAAATTTTCATGTGCTACCTTTAAAACCTTCAAAGTACTTCTCAATTTGTGTCAATGTTTTATAGCTCATGAGGAAGTATGTGGTGTTTTATCTTTCAATCTTGTCATTCAGACTTTCACCAATGGACTAGTGGCATATACATCCGCTTATCCAATAATTTTGCAAAAAGAGCTGGCAACGGGGTGCCCAGTCCCAATTAATTACAACTTTCATCAATAATTCTCTTCACATGTTTTGCCCTGATTTATCAGTAAGCAACTTAATTTGCAAATAGACACTCCTCCATGGTATGTGAATGTTGGAAGGCACCCGAGGATTCGGTTAGCCATGGCTTGTGCAAGCAAAGGTTGGGGGGAGTGTCACCCATAATGAAACTAAAATACATGTGTAAACAAAAGAGAAGAGGGATGATCTACCTTGCTGGTAGAAATAACGTCCTTCATGGGAGCCGCTCTTGAAAGTCTGGTTGACAAGGGGGTTAGAGTACCCACTACCATTCGTTGACAACAACAAACACTTCCCAAAACAATTTTGCTTCTGTTTTAAAAATAAAAAGCTCTAGCACATGATAATCCCTGCTTCCCTCTGCGAAGGGCCAATCTTTTACTTTCATGTTGAGTCACCATCCTTTCTTTGAGCACTTTCTCGAGAGCATAGTTGTCATTCTTAGTGTAATGTGCTTGTCCCAGAATGTGGTTAACTGTGATATAACTTTGATGCTTTTATCTTTGATATCTTTGATTCTAGTCTTCCCATGAACTTCAGAGGTGCCTGGGCATTTATGTTTTGCTGTACAAAAACGGGCAAGCGAGATACCATCTTATCATATCCTATTATGAGCATTACAATCTTGTGAATTAATATGTTTCATGTTTGTCGCTATTAGTATGTTGGTATCTTTTCATAGTTTACATGCCTATTGAGTGACATTATTTGCATTTGCCTCATCTTGAATTGCCTAAGCATTTGTTCATATAGTGAGAATATATGCATCATATGAAGCAAATGTGTTCGTGAAAGTCTTTTATCGCACTCAGTTGTTAACTGAATTGCTTGAGGACAAGCAATAAGCTAAGCTTGGGGGGAGTTGATACGTCCAAAACGTATCTACTTTCCCGAACACTTTTGCTATTGTTTTACCTCTAACTTGTGTGTTTTGAATACAACTAATGCGGACTAACGCTGTTTTCAGCAGAATTGCCCTGGTGTCTTGTTTTTGTGCAGAAAGTCAACTTTCGGGAAAAACACCAGAAAAGATCGCAAACCTCCTATTTTACCAGAAGACTCACGGAGCCAGAAGGGGAGGCGGAGATGGGCCACGAGTGGCCCAAACCACATGGTGGCGCGGCCAGGGGCCCACCGCGCCAGCCACTGAGGAGGGCGACTCGGCACCTCCCCGAGTCCCTTTCGACTACTTAACCCTTCTGACCTAAAACGCGGGGGGTCGTCCACTTCATCCAGAAACATCACCGTACGCCGCCACCATCGCGAAACCTATTTCGGGGACCAGAAACTCCGTTCTGGCACTCCGCCGGGACGGGGAATTGGAGGAGATCATCATCATCACCGACGCTTCTCCATCGACCATCCATGTTTCCCCCATCCATGTGTGAGTAATTCCCTGCTGTAGGCTGAGGGGGATGGTAGGGATTGGATGAGATTGTTCATGTAATAAGCTATAAGATCATTAGGGCATGGTGCCCAGTATCCGTTGTTAGTACTTATTGATGTTGTTGCAACTTGTTGAGCTTAATGCTTGTCACTAGGGCCCGAGTGCCATGATTTCAGATCTGAACATGTTATTGTTTCATAATGATATGCACTGTTTATTGATCATACCTGCAAGTTGTATACACATATTGTTGTCCGGAACCCGCGGTCCCAAAGTGACAATAATTGGGACAGCCGAGGGGAATGGCTGCGATGTGAGGATCACATGTGTTCACGGCGTGTTAATGCTTTGCTCCGGTACTTTATTAAAAGGAGTACCTTAATTACCAGTAGATTCCCTTGAGGCCCGGCTGCCACCGGCTGGTAGGACAGAAGATGTTGTACAAGTTTCTCATTGCGAGCACGTACGACTATATACGGAACACATGCCTATGTTTACTTAGTACTTGGATGCTTTATCATTATTATCTGCAATGCCTATGTCTTGATTATTATATGAGCTATCTTATCCATGCAGCGCCCGTTCATCCATCCCTATGCCTACAGTGTTTTAATCCTACTGTTTACTGCAATCACTACTGCTGTCGCTATTTACTGCTGCTATTATTTCACCGCTACTACTGCTATAAAACTGTTGCTACTGATAATCTGTGTCGAGCAAGACTATTCACAGGTGCAGCTGAATTGACAACTCCGCTGTTAAGGCTCCAAGTATTCTTTGGCTCCCCTTGTGTCGAATCAATAAATTGGGTTTTACTTCCCTCGAAGACTGTTGCGATCCCCTATACTTGTGGGTCATCAGTGATATACATGTTATTGATGTTTACCTTACATGCGCCCGTAGTAACACCTGGATATTTGATACCGGCTCTGTTGCTCATATTTGTAACTCACAGGTGGAGTTACGGAATAGTCAGTGCCTGGGAAAGGACGAAGTGACGATGCGCGTCGGCAATGGATCAAGAGTTGATGTGGTGGCCGTCGGCACGCTCCCTCTACATCTACCATCGGGATTAGTTTTGGTTTTAAATAAATGTTATTTTGTACCAGCTCTGAGTGTAAACATTATAAGTGGTTCTTGCTTGTTGCAAGACGGATATTCGTTCAATTCAGTATCAAGTGGTTGTGCTATTTCGATGAATGATATCTTTTATGTTGATGCTCCTGTGAATAATGGTTTATTCCTGCTGAATCTCGATTGTAGTACACACATCCATAACGTAGATGCCAAGAGGATTAGAGTTAGTAATGATACCACCATGTATTTGTGGCATTGCCGACTTGGTCATATTGGTGTAAAGCGCATGAAGGAACTCCACTTAGCTGGACTTTTGGAGTCATTAGATTTTGGATCTCTTAACACTTGCGAACCATGCCTCATGGGCAAGATGACTAGGTCACCGTTCAATGGTTTCGTTGAACGGGCGTCGGAATTATTGGGAGTTATACATACAGATGTGTGCGGCCAATGAGCGTATTAACGCGCAATGGTTATCGTTACTTTGTAACCTTCACTGACGACTTGAGTAGATACGGTATATCTATTTAATGAAACACAAGCCAGAAACTTTTTGAAAAGTTCAAAGAATTTCAAAGTGAGGTTGAAAATCAACTTAACAAGAAAATAAAACACCTTCGATCCGATCGTGGTGGCGAATATTTGAGTTTTGAGTTTGGCACACATCTGAAGGCCTGTGGAATTGTGCCACAGCTTACGCCTGCCGGAACACCGCAACGCAACGACGTGTCCGAGCGACGTAACCGTACTTTATTAGATAGCGTACGGTCTATGATCTCTCTTACCGACTTGCCCGTATCGTTTTTGGGATATGTGTTAGAAACTACCGCATTCATTTGAAATAGGGCTCCATCCAAATCCGTGGAAACGACACCGTATGAGGTATGACATGGTACGAAACCTAAGCTGTCGTTCCTGAAAGTTTGGGGTTGTGAGGCTTATGTCAAGAAATTGCAGCCTGACAAACTCGAACCGAAATCGGAAAAGGTCATCTTTGTAGGGTATCCACGGGAAACCATAGGGTACACCTTCTACCATCAAGCTGAGGGTAAAACGTTTGTCGCTAGAAACGACACCTTTCTCGAGAAGGAGTTTCTCGCTAAAGGAGTAAGTGGGAGGAAAATAGACCTCGACGAGATAGTTGATCCTGAACTCGAAATTCCGAGTGATGCAGCGGAAACTGTTCCCGAACCGTCCTCCATAACAGATGGAGTGGGAGAAAATGTCGAGGAGGCTATTGTACCTCGTAGGTCTGGAAGAATCCGTTCCCCTCCTGAGTGGTATGGTAATCTTATTTGCACCGTCATGTTAATTGAACAAGACGAACCTACGAACTACAAGGAGGCAATGGAAGGACCCGAGTCCGAGAAATGGCTTGAAGCCACGAAATCCGAAATAGGATACATGTATGACAACAAAGTATGGACATTGGTGGAGATTCCCGAAGGGCGCAAGGCCGTCGAGAATAAATGGATCTTTAAGAAGAAGACTGATGCTAACGGTAATGTGACCGTCTATAAGGCTCGGCTTGTCGTAAAAGGTTTCCGACAAGTTCATGGAATTGACTACGATGAAACTTTTTCACCGGTAGCAATGCTAAAGTCTATTCGGGTTTTGCTAGCAGCAGCTGCGTATCATGATTATGAGATATGGCAGATGGATGTCAAAACGGCGTTCCTAAATGGTAACATTGAGGAAGAGTTGTATATGGTACAACCTAAAGGTTTTGTCAGTCCAGAAAATGCTGGCAAGGTATGCAAACTTCAGCGTTTCATTTATGGACTGAAGCAAGCATCTCGGAGCTGGAATCTTCGCTTTGATGAGGTGATCAAAGGTTTTGGATTTGTCCAAAATCCAGAAGAGACCTGCATTTATAAGAATATGAGTGGGAGCTCAGTTGTATTCCTAGTACTATATGTGGATTATATATTACTAATTGGGGACAATGTGGAACTTCTGAAAAGCGTGAAGGAATATTTAAACAGTAAATTTTCGAAGAAGGACTTAGGAGAAGCTATATACGTATTAGGCATTAAAATCTATCGTGATAGATCAAGGCGCCTATTAGCGTTAAGCCAAAGTACTTACCTTGACAAAATATTGAAAAAGTTCAATATGCATTTGTCAAAGAAAGGTCTTGTGCCGATTGTCAAAGGAAAAACATTGAGCACGACTCAGTGTCCACAAACGGCTTTAGAGAAAGCCAAGGTGGATGGCACTCGATATGCTTCGGCTAAAGGATCGATCATGTATGCCATGTTAAGTACTCGACCTGATGTAGCATTGGCTCTAAGTTTGACGAGTCGATTCCAAAGTAATCCTGGCGAGGATCATTGGACAGCTGTTAAGAACATACTGAAGTATCTTAAGCATACCAAGGACATGTTTCTTGTTTATGGAGACTCTGAGGAGGAACTTGGCGTAACAGGTTACGTTGATGCAAGTTTCTGCACAGATCCAGATGACTCGAAATCACAAACAGGTTATGTGTTTGAGGTGAACGGAGGCGCTGTGAGCTGGAGAAGTGGGAAACAACCCATAGTAGCCCAATCTACAATGAAGTCGGAGTATATTGCTGCCATGGATGCAGCAAATGAAGCTGTTTGGCTGAGGAAGTTCGTCATCGAGCTTGGAGTGTTCCCTAGTACGCAATACCCTGTGAACATCTACTGCAACAACACAGGTGCTATTGCCAACACGAAGGAACCAAGGTCTCACTCCACCGCCAAACATATTCTCCGACGCTTCCATGTCATATGGCAGTACGTCAAAGAAGGCGATGTAAAGATTTGCAAAACACACACGGATCGGAATATTGCAGACCCGTTGACGAAACCTCTTCCACGAGACAAGCATGAGAAACACCAAGGTGCTATAGGTGTTGGGCTTTTACCAAGTTGTAAACTAGATTAAATTGTACTCTAGTGCAAGTGGGAGACTGTTGGAGATATGCCCTAGAGGCAATTAATAAAGTGATTTTATTTGTCATATCTCAATTGTTCATAATATGTTTTGTACCACGCTATAACTGTATTACACGGAAACATAAATACACGTGTGGTATAAAACAAGCAGGTCCCTAGTAGCCTCTATTTGACTAGTTCGTTGGGCAACAGATGATCAAAGTTTCCTGATCATGGACAATAACGTCGGTTGACAATGGAGTCATATCATTAGGTGAATGATTTGATGAACATACCCAAAATATAGAAACGTAGTGTTCATACCTTCGATCGTGAGATCATATCAAATCTCTGCTTCTGGAAGGTGCGGTTGATCGCATCGAACGACATAACTTATATAGCGTGACAATAAAGATGACACTTTCGGGTATCGGAAGGAAGCAGTAGAAGCGAGTGATCAAGAGCGAGAATTGCCAATCCACATAGCAGGATAGATACTCTGGGCCCACTCGGTGAGATTACATCAATGAGATTGCAAGCATGTGACTAGGTCACGTGGATGTAATATCACGGACGAGTAAAGATAGATTTGTCAATGACGAGGTCATGCTCGGTAAATGTGATACCGGAGAACGATGCTCGGACAATCTAAGTATCGCTAGGCAAGAGGATGAGACTGGACGTCTAAAGGTTCAAACGATAGAAAGACTTCGTGGACACCCAGGGGCTATTATGGGTATCCAGATCCCTCTGTTAGTCATTGATCGGAGAATGTGTCTCGATCATGTCTGGAGTGATCCCGAACCGTGGGCTAACACACTTAAGGGTGGATGACGATTCAATTGGATTTAGAGAGAAAAGAAACCGGAGACTCCAGAAGTGTTCCAGACATGTCCGATGGAGATCGGAGTGCAACGAAATATTTTTCGGGGTCCGAATGAATTAAATAATATGTATTTATTATTAATAAGTCTTATTAGTAATTAAATATATTTTTATTTAATTAAATTCGAATTTTAAAAGGCATTAAAACTATATGGGCCTTAGAGGCCCATTAGGGGAAAATCCCAAAAAGGAAAAAGGAAAAAAAAAGGAGGAAGGAGGGCTAGCCGCGGGCCCACCTAGGTGGCCGGCTGCCCCCCTTGGCCGGCCAAGCCATGTGGGGTTTAGTACCACATGGCTTAGCCAAGGGAGATGGTCTCCCTCCTCCTCCTTTAAATAGGGGACCTCCCATGCCTTTGAAAATACACTGATTTCTCCCTTCTTCTCTCCTACCTTGAGCGTGGTTCCGTTTCTGGAGCTGCGTACGGGGAGGAAAGTCTCTCTACCATACGCACACAACCGTGCTGCTGGATCCACTCTTCCACTTCCGCTGCTCTGCTGGATCTGGAGCCCGGAGGTCGTCATCCACACCGTACGTGTGTGGAACCGCGAGGCGCCATTGTTTGGCGCTGGGAGCTGTCTTCTTCCACTACACGACCCTGAGGTCGGCATCGTCGTCTCCATCGACAACGTTTGTGCGGGAACGTAATCCCGCTTCCGGTCTACATGGGTATGTATTTTGATCTCCTCCGTATTAGTATATCTGCATAGTATAGATCCTGGCTAGTTTAAAGTTATCGTTGGTAGGAAATTTTTTGTTTTCTGCCCACGATTCTCAACAGGCGGGGTGTGGCGACTGACGAGATTGTTAAGACTATAGAAGGGTGTGGTGTGAAGGCGGTGGCGAGAGTGGAATCATATGCTCATCAGGGGACAACGTGGAGGTGCAGTGAGTCGGAGTGGTTCGATTCATTATGTTCGGCGCGACACTACTTCCTCTTGGTTTCTTCGATACAGAGTAGGCAGTAGAGTACACAACGGATTTATTGTTTAGAAAAAATCTTGTATTTTGAGCTATTTAATCATGTTGCATATCGTGCTTGTTTCTCTATATGGTTGCATGCAATATTCACATAATAAGAACTCAATTATTCTCGGCCTTGTATATATATGTAGAAAATATGTTGTCGATAGTGCCCGTGAATCAAAAAAGGACGAAGTAGGAAAAATCGGTTTGTTTTCTACCCCTATTTCGCTGTGGTTTTGAGGGCAGGGATCTTATAGTGATATTTTCATGGGGTCCATATGTTGCACTAGCAAGATTCCAAAATTAAACTAGTTTGCAAGATAGATTCGAGATTAAACTACCAACCACGATATAGTTATACATCACACATTATATCACTGTTTTTAGAACTTTGGCAGCCCTCCTCGAGTGAGGTTGCTATCACCCAGCAACATGCATGTTGCACTGACGAACATGTCATGCCTATGACGCTTACCATATTCCTTCCTCAACAAGGCCCTAATCGTCCTTAGATTTTCTTGGAACAACCTATGTATAATCCTTCTGCCTAAAAAACTTTTCACATAATCTAATTCAATAAGCAACTTCTTGACCTTGTGATCAACACAAATTTGAGATATCCCTTCTATGGAACATATTTTATAACCAATCTAAACCACAAGCCCATGGTACATTCACTAAACAAAAGAATATGCATCCATCAATAGCTATGTATAGGAAGATAAATAATTTTGGGAAAATAATAATAATAAACAAGATTTCCCATCAACAGAAAATTAAATCGCTCACCTAAAGGAGAATATAACAAACAATAATAATTTGTTTTGAATGGTTCCACTTCATCCTCCTTGGGCGACTCGGGTGCTATTTAGTATGTACATGCACGAAGTCTAAAATAATTTTCTTATACGGCACATACATGTAGCACTTCTAAACTTATGGCCCACAATCCAGTGACTATTTGGTTACACTCACTTCTGTTTGTAAGAACTATTCTCACGTTCGTTGAAAGTTAAAAACTAAAGTAAGTGTTTCTGACATTTGTTGTATCATCAGTGAGGTCATGCTATCTAATACAGATCCTCGTATGAATTTTGTCGTGCAATCTAGTCAGTTGTCCACGTGATGGAACCGGATCCACTTGTGCTAGATCAGCTTAGATTAAAAACTTATAAAATTTAAGTCTCTATTTTTATAACTAAGACCCGCCATATTAACTCTAGACAATTTAAATAAAGTTGCACAAAATGTATTTCTGGTCAAGGGCCGAGCAGATTATGTGCTTGTTTCGATCGGGTCATCCTATCCTTCCTATTCCCTTTCCATCCATAGCATGCGATTATGCGAGCAAACTGGACAACCGTGAGAGAGGCGGTAATCGATCAAAGACAGGACCGTTCCTATTATTTGTTTTGACCATTGGCAATTTAAGCTAAATAAAATTACACTGAATTATACTTTTTATCTTATTGTTGTTTAAATATAGCTTATACTAATTAATTAGCATTATTAAGCATACAATAAATTTCTCCATTGTTTGCCCTATATAGTTGCGATGTATCATTAAAATATGTTTGAGTTGCCCACAAGTTTTTTTTCTTCTTTGAGATATTAACGAAAACAAGCAAAAAAGAAAACACACACCTCCTGTGTTTCCCACACGAATTATATATGATATATGTATATTATTGTGTGAATGTTGTTCTCTAATTTTAGTACTATGAAACATTTTGGTAGATATTCCAAAACATAGAGCCTATAAAATATTTAATAGAGGTGTCTACTCACTAGTAGAAAAGTGGCCTTAGAGGCGGACCTTTAGTTGCGGCTCGTTTCCGAACCGCGACTAGAGGTCTCGCGGCTCCGACAGCTCCAACGGCTAGGACAGGTGGCGGTTTGTGCTGGAGCTTTGGTCGCGGTTGGAGCCACCAACCGCGACTAAATGTCCTCCACCTGCGGCCGGACCGCGCGGGGCACGCGCGAGGACCTTTAGTCGCGGTTGGTGGCTCCAACCGCGACTAAAGGTCCCGCACAAAAAGGTCGCCTGTCCTAGCGAGGACCTTTAGTCGCGGTTGGAGCCGCCAACCGCGACCAAAGGTCAGTCGCCTTCATCTTCCACCCCGAGCCAGCCTTGGCCATTTCGAGCTCGAGTTGAATCTCCATTTTCTCTCCACCGAGCTCGATTTCATCCACGATTTTTTGCACCATTTGTTAAGATTGACGGTGGTGCATCTATCCAAGGGTTAGCAACTGCAAACTCTCTCTTTCGGCGCCCGTTTCGTTGGTTGTCTAGCTCATTTAGCTCAATTCATATTTGTAGTGCTAGGTAGGTGTATGATGAAATGCCTAAGTTAGCTCATTTTGCTTATTTAGCTCAATTTTGTATTGTCAATTTGATCTTAAACTAAATTATGTTTTTGTATTTCAGTGTCACAACATTCACCTCCTCACCGTCGTCGATAGACCGTCTCGTCACCGACACCACCTAGGTGAGCTTTCTTTTTTATTTAAAAAAAATCTATGTTGTATGATTTTGTTCCATAATTATTATTTGTTTTTTTGTATAAGTTGTATAATTGTTTTATATATATATATATATAGTGCCATGGTTTTCACAAATACCCCCACCGGCTCTCGTCCGCTCTATTATTCGGATGTGGTATGACTTTTAATAACTATATATTTGTTTCGTTTCGCGTTTATGACAATCATGCGGACCAACTTTGACATAAATATATATTTGTCTAGGAGGTAGTTGAACCGGAAATTCCAGTGGACCCTATTGTTGAATATTTTGTGAAAGAAAACGATGATTTGAAAGCTAAATTAAAAATAAGTGAAGATCTCCGCAAAGAAGAGAAGAAGGAATTGGAGGTTAAGCTTGTCAACATCATCGATGAACACCAGTTCAAGCTTGCCGACGTCGTCGATGCTTACGAGATCAAGTTGGATGGGATGCGCTCGAAGCTTGCCGACGTCGTTAATGCTTACGAGATCAAGTTGGATGCGATGCGCTTGAAGCTTAAAAAAATTAGAAGATATGCCATTAGTCAAGAGGCTTGGTATCATTATGCTGTTGGTTCAATAGTTACCTTAGTTGCGATTCTGATCGCATTTGTTGTTGGACTTAAATTTTTTAAATAGTTCAATGTTAGTTTAAATTAATGGATATTTAATGCTACAATGTATTACATTTGTCGCCACTCTACTTTGCTTGAATTATTATGGTCACTTATCTATTCATTACTGGCATGCATAATTTTTTTGATATACTTATATAATGCAGATGAGACGTCAATGGATGTACGGTGACCGAGTTTGTGCCGAATTCATTACTGGCATGCATAATTTTCTCCATGTGGCTGAGACAAGCAAGCGAAAGGATGGTTTTATGTGTTGTCCATGCAGTCTCTGTATGAATAAGTATACATACTCTTCCACAGACAGGCTTCACGAACACCTGTTGCGAAATGGTTTCATGCTTGGTTATTATTGTTGGACCAAGCATGGAGAAAGAGGGGTTATAATGGAAGAGAATGAAGAAGAGGAGGATAATGACAACTATCCTCTGTTCAATGAACACGCTGATACTACAATGGGGGAAGACGAAGTTGAAGAGGATGCCATCTTTGATGAGCCCGACGATGATCTTCGTCAGGCCATTCATGATGCACAAATGGACTGTGGAAGTGAAAACGAGAGGTTGAAGTTGGAGCGCATGTTAGCCGATCACAGCAAATTGTTGTACCCAACTTGTACAGATGGCCAGAAAAAGCTCGGTACGATACTGGAAATGCTACAATGGAAGGCAGAGAGTGGTACTACCGACAAGCACTTTGAAAGTTTGCTGAAAATAGTTAAGAAGATGCTTCCAAATGAAAACGAATTGCCCTCTAGTACGTATGAAGCAAAGAAGGTTGTCTGCCCTCTAGGATTAGAGGTGCAGAAGATACATGCATGCATTAATGACTGCATCCTCTACCGCGGCGAGCACGAAAATTTAAATGCTTGTCCTGTATGCGGTGCATTGCGGTTTAAGATTGGGCGAGATGACCCAGGTGAAGTTGAGGGCGAGCAAGGTTGTCCAAGGAAGAGGATTCCTGCCAAGGTGATGTGGTATGCTCCTATAATACCACGTCTGAAACGTTTGTTCCAAAACAAAGAGCATGCCAAGTTGTTGCGCTGGCACAAAGAAGAACGTAAAAAAGACGTGATGATGAGACACCCCGCTGATGGGTCCCAGTGGAGAAAAATCGACAGAGTGTTCCCGAAATTTTCGGATGACGCTAGGAACTTAAGATTTGGTCTAAGTACAGATGGATTTAATCCATTTGGAGAGCAGAGCTCCAGTCATAGCACTTGGCCTGTGACTCTATGTATATATAACCTTCCTCCCTGGTTGTGCATGAAGCGGAAGTTCATTATGATGCCAGTGCTCATCCAAGGCCCGAAGCAACCTGGCAACGACATTGACGTGTATCTGAGGCCATTGGTGGAAGAACTTTTACAGCTGTGGAGTGATGAAGGTGTGCGTGTGTGGGATGAGCACGAGCAAACGGAATTTGATCTACGAGCGCTCTTGTTTGTAACCATCAATGATTGGCCTGCTCTTAGTAACATCTCAGGACAGTCAAACAAGGGATACAATGCATGTACGCATTGTTTAGGTGAGACTCAAGGTAAACATATAGGTAACAAGATTGTGTACCTGGGCCATCGTCGATGGCTTGTACCGAGGCATGCAGGAAGAAAGGAAGGCCGACATTACAAAGGTGAGGAAGATATTCGGCGGAAGCCTACTCGACCTTCTAGTTCTGTTATACATGATATGGTCAAGGATTTAAAAGTAATATTTGGGAAGGGTGCTGGAGCACTATCTGTTCCGAATGACGCTCAGAACCACGTTCCCATGTGGAAGAAGAAATCTATATTTTGGGAGCTGCCCTATTGGATAATGCTAGAGGTTCACTCTGCAATCGACGTGATGCACGTGACAAAAAATCTTTGCTTGAACCTGCTTAACTTGTTGGGCGTGTATGGAAAGTCAAAAGATACACCGGAAGCAAGACAGGCCCATCGACGTATGCATTCACGAGACGACGATCATTCTGATAATCATCAAGGTCCTGCGAGCTATGCTCTTACGAAAGAAGAGAAGAAAATATTTTTTGAATGTCTTCGCAGTATGAAGGTTCCATCTGGCTTCTCGTCGAATATAAAGGGAATAATAAACATGGCAAAGCAAAAATTTCAGAACCTGAAGTCTCATGACTGTCACGTGATTATGACACAATTACTTCCGGTTGCATTGAGGGGACTTCTAAAAGAAAATGTTCGAGTACCCATTGTGAAGCTATGTGCATTCCTGAATGCAATTTCTCAGAAGGTTATCAATCCACTTACTCTAAAAGATTTAGAGAATGATGTGGTCCAATGTCTTGTCAGCTTCGAGTTGGTGTTCCCACCAACCTTCTTCAATATTATGACGCACCTTCTAGTTCACCTGGTGGAAGAGATACGTGTTCTCGGTCCTGTATTTCTACACAACATGTTCCCCTTCGAGAGGTTTATGGGAGTCTTAAAGAAATACGTTCATAACCGTGCTAGGCCAGAAGGAAGCATCTCCAAGGGCTATGGAACTGAGGAGGTCATTGAGTTTTGTGTTGACTTTATTCCTGATCTTAAGTCGATTGGTGTTCCTCAATCGCGTCATGAGGGGAGACTGCGTGGAAAAGGCACGCTAGGAAAGAAAGCAATCATATGTGAAGACGTGGATTCTTTCACTCGAGCACACTACACAGTTCTGCATAGTTCCATCTTGGTGGCTCCGTATATCCAGCAACACAAGAATGATTTACGCTCCAAATACCCAGAAGATGAGATTGATGGAGTACACATCAGGACTTTTGGCGGTTGGTTACAGAAAAGACTGATGAATGTCACCACAAATGAACTACAGCTATACTTATTGGCCAAGACACCGTCTTCGACTATATTGACTTTTAAAGGGTACGAGATAAATGGAAATACATTTTACACGGCCGACCAAGATAAAAAGAGCACCAACCAAAACAGTGGTGTCCGCTTTGATGCAATAGATGGCTGCAGTGGGGAAAAGGTAACATATTATGGTTACATAGAGGAGATATGGGAACTGTCCTATGGACCTTCATTTAAGATTCCTTTGTTCAAGTGCAAATGGTTCAACCTAGATGGCGGTGTAGCCGTAGACACACGGTACGGAATGACTACAGTGGATTTCAAGAATCTTCATTACGAGAACGAACCATTCATTCTAGCCAGTGAAGTGGCTCAGGTTTTCTATGTGAAGGACATGTCTACCCTACCAACAAAAAGAAAAGATAAGCAAGCGAATACATCAAACGATGAGCCAAAGCGCCACATAGTTCTTTCAGGTAAAAGAAACATCGTGGGAGTGGAGGACCACACAGACATGTCAGAAGATTACAATAAGTTTCATGAAATTCCGCCCTTCAAAGTGAACATTGACCCAACCATCAAGTTACTTCAAGAAGATTGTCCATGGTTACGGCGCGTTCAAAAGAAAGGGGCACACAAGAAGAACAAGTGAACAATACATAGGGATGTTGTTGGTGATGTGTAATAATGTATTAAACCTTTTATGTAACTGTGTCCATGTGGGAACCTCTCAAACCTCAGCTTCGACCGTCCAAACACAGTTCCCCCTGCATACAGCCCGACGGTGGCTCGTGAGTTTGAGCGCCACTTCGATCCAAGCAGCGGTAAGACGTCTCTGATGATCTACAACCGTCCGGCAAGACGTCTCTGATGATCTGCAACCGTTTGGAACGGTCGCAGGTCATCAGAGACGTCTTGCCACTGGTTGCCCAAAGATGCCTCTCCGAGTGACGCTGGAATGTTTGTGTTTGAGCGCCACTTCGATCCAAGCAGCGGCAAGACGTCTCTGATGATCTACAACCGTCCGGCAACACATCTCTGATGATCTGCAACCGTTTGGAACGGTCGCAGGTCATCAGAGACGTCTTGCCGCTGGTTGCCCAAAGATGCCTCTCCGAGTGACGCTGGAATGTTTGTGTGAGTGAGTAACCTGTCTGAGGAGGGCGGCTATATATAGGGTACGTGTGCTTCTTTAGTCCCGGTTGGTAACACCAACCGGGTCATGTGGCTCACGAAGTGGTCGTGATACTGCTGATCCAACAGCTCACAATCCCTCAAAAGAAACACACCCCTGATCCAACGGCTCACAAGCGCTCGAAAGAAACACACGATCCGTGTGCTTCTTTAGTCCCGGTTGGTAACACCAACCGGGACTAAAGACGGGCTTTGCGGTCACGACACGTGTCCTCCCCCAGCGCTTCCCTGGGCACGTGTCCTCCCCCAGCGCTGCCCTGGAGGTCTTTATATATTGTCGCCGACGGGGTAAACCCTAATCCACCATTCCTAGCCACGAACGCATCGTCTCCACGAGATGGATCCGCCACGCCCGCCGCAGCGCCTTCTGGACGAGGTCGAGCGTGCTCGGCAGAGCGCGCTTGGGCGCAACCGCGGGAGTCTATCCCGCCGTATGCCCACGAGCCCGGCGTGGAGAGGAATGCCCAGCTACCGGCCTCCTGCTCCACCAGGTGCCGCCGCACCTCCACCTGGCGGCGCTGCACCTCCACCAGGCGCCGCCGCTCCTCCCGCGGAGGAGGAGGAGGACGACGACTTCGACTGGAGCGACGACGGGGAAGAAGGTTGTGGGTTGCAGATACAGGAGGCCATGGAAGCCTCCTTCCAGTCTATCCGCGACTACCCTGTCCAGCGAGCCAAGACTTCCTACCAGCTCAAGGCGAAGGAGGCTTCCGATCTGGATTGGGCGCTGAAAGACTCATCCTCCATGGATCTTGCCCTCCGCCGCAAACGTGCGCGCGAGAACCGGGCGGCCGCCCACGGGGCTGGCTCCTCCCGCCGTTCCCCCTAATCCTACGGCCTTCGAGCCAGCAAGTCCGTTTATGTAGAATAATGTTGGTGATGTTGGATCAGGGGTGTGTTTCTTTCAAGCGCTTGTGAAAAACAAAAAAAAAATAGAAAAGCCCTTTAGTCGCGGTTGCAGCCAGCAACCGCGACTAGAGGTCCCCCTGGGCTTGGCGCCAGAATTTTGGCGGCCCAGGTCGACCTCTAGTCGCGGTTGCTGGCTGCAACCGCGACTAAAGACCCTTTATATTAGTCAAGCTGGAGTTATTGTTAGGGACGAGGTCCCGATCTCCATAGCAGAATGGCTTAAGCCAGCAGGCGTTGCCGAGGATGACCCTTGCTATGTCCACCAACATTATAAAGATTTCTGCTTTGACACACTCTTGCAGCATTTTAACCTCCCGGATGGTATTGAGCCCGCCTTGAAGTTGAAACTCAAGCACTGGACTCTCTCCAAGATGGCCGACGCCTTTCGGAAATATAAGCAAACATTATGGGCAAAATATGAAAAGGTTGATCCAGATTTCAGTCAAAAAAAACTGGTGAAGCTAAGAGATCACTGGGAAGCCTTTAAGGCGTATAAGACCTCGGCTGCGGCTGTGGCCCGATCGGAAAAAAATAAGCTAAATGCTGCGAGTAAGACACACCACCATAACTTGGGGCCAGGTGGGTACAGGTTAGCCATTCCTAAGTGGCTAGCCATGGAAGATAAACTCGTGGCTGCAGGTTTCACTCCACAGACATACAGCTGGCCCGAAAGGTCCAAATTCTGGTTGTTCGCGCATGGCGCAACGTTGAACGAGGAAGGGAAGATTGTCCCGAGGGTTGAAAAATACAAGGCAACAGTAGTAGCCATGGTCCCAAAAATTGAAGATGCAATAAAGGAAGTTCTAGCGGGTACGTGGGAACCCTATAGAGAGGAAGACGAGCTGGCACGGGCCCTAGGGAAACCTGAACACTGGGGACGTTTACGAGGCTTACCCGGCGGTGCCACCTTGAAAAAACAGTATCCGCAGCACGTTGACACTTATAGAAGCCGTGCAAGAAAGAAGAAGCAGGGTGAAGAGCGGATAGCGAATTTGGAACGGCAGATGAAGCAACTCATTAATGAACGCCAGGTGCAGCAGCCCCAAGATCCTGAAGTCGTGGATGCTCGATCTCAGCTTAGAAGCAGCGTGGGTTCCACGCAACTAGAACTCGATGCTCGCTACCCCGTGGATGATATCACGGAACCGACACCATGTGAGCTACATACGCCTGTGAGCAACATATCCATGAAGGTGGCGGTCGGCTATGCTTTACCGATTGTCGACACAGCAAGCTACCATAATGGTGTCATTCATCCTGGCTATGCTGTTGTCGGAGTGGATGAAATTGTGCCGGAATCGGAATCATTGGCTCTTGAGATTCCTGGAGGTAACGGTGAGGAGGCATTGTGCGATGTCAAGGGTGGTTTCGTCCAGTGGAACAAGAAATACATCAAGTTCTCAAAGCCACCGACTCAGCAAAGCCCACCCTGCCGGGGTATCGATGAGACACATCCATCTCCGGCACCGCGTGACAGGGACCCCACACCGGAAAATAATCTAGAGGACCATCTCAGTCAGCAAAGTCCATCTCCATCTCCGGTACGGAACCCCCCACCGGAAGTGTCCGTACCGCTTAAACGGAGAAGGCGCGCGTCTTCCCCGGTCAAGAGGCGACCTGCTAAAAGGGCCAGAACGCCTGATCTGAGGCAACCTTGGCAGAAGACTCTTGACCAAAACGAATCAGCCATCGAGGAGCATAATAAATCATTGTTCGCACCGAAAGTGCCGCCGCCAACATTTACCGAGGGCTATACTGCAGCGGCTTGTCATAAAGTCATTGACAACTTATATGTCCCTCCAGAGAAGCCGCCATCTGACTATGTCCGTTCTATTCAGAAGTCATATGACGAGGTGACGGCGGCGGAGGCGCCGAAGAAAGGTGAACAAGACGCAGAGTCAGTCCCGCCGCCGGCGGCAAACGAAAAACAAGCAGCACCATCGGTCCCGCCGGCGAAGGAAGCTACAAAAGCAGCACCATCGGTCCCACCGCCGCCGAAGATAGGTAAACAAGTTCCCCAGCTCGGAGAACAACCCGTACGTTCTGTCCCCCCGCTAATTGTCCCGCCGCCGACGAACAAAGATAGTCGAGTTCCCCAGCGCGGAAAACAACCAGTACAATCTGACCCTAAAGAGCCGATGGTGTTTGACATAGAGGTAATCCGTCGTCTTGCCGCCGAAGCGCAAATGCCTATAGATGAATATGCTTCGAGATTGAATTTTGAGACTGCACCACCAGCTCCTCCAGTAAGAAACTTCGTTCCGGGGAAAGATTTGGTGCAAATCAGGTGCCTTCCAACAAAAATGCGTACTCTGCATCAATGGTACATGAAAAATGCAAAGAAGACATCTGCTATCGTTCTGAAATGTAGGGAAGACGATGAGCACTTCTTAGAAGACTACAATCACAATGTTACGTTTAGCGAACTTTTTCAGCTATACAATCTGCGGGCACTCGACAAATCTATCTTGAGTTCCTATTGCCTGTAAGTGATTTATTTAAGTCTTTACCTAGTCTCGTTCATTGTTTGTAATTATTCTCAATTTAATCTTTTGTGTGCTATATTATGCAGATTGAAGATGCTCGAGCTCAAAAAGCTGAACCAGCATGACATTGGGTTCATTGACCCGGATAAATATAACGAAGAAACCATAATAAATCCCTTGTATAACAAGAACACACCGGATGATTTGCTAAGGGTGTTCAAGCGATACCGCGACAAAAGAACTATATATTGGCCTTACCACTTCGGGTAAGTTTTAGTGTCTTCTACACATTCTAATTTGCTCACCCGATGTTAAGTTCAACTGATGAGTTATGCATGACTGTGCCCAGCTACCACTGGATTCTTCTTGTCATTAGACATCACGAAGGACTTATTCATTCACTTGACTCATTGAGGTATCATCCTGACAAATACAGGAGTTGTTTCGACTTACTAGCAAGGTACATTCATTTCTTACCGCCTCTGTCATTCATATCTTGATGTCAAGTCATTAACGAATAACTCATTTGTGAATGTTCTTTGTCGGGCAGAGTTTGGGAAAGGTTTCGAGCGGAAGATCCTGAAGGTGGGTGGCGCCAAAAGCTGGATTGGAAGTTAAACCAAGTAAGTACTGCTACCTCTTCGTCCACACAACATTTCTCATGCATACTTCATTATTATTGACTGAAATCTATTCTTGTATAGTCTTGCATGGAGCAACCAAAGGAAACTGAGTACTGTGGATTCTTCGTTTGCGAGTATATATGTATTAGTCACCGAGAAATGGAATATGAGAAAGGATGCAGAGTTGGCAAAAAAGCGCGAGAGGCTACCACTCGACCACCGCTTCAGAGCAATTGGAGAGAAATTGGCGGGATTTTACCTTTCAGAGGCCTTATAGGAGAAAGGAGAGTACTACGATGCTGAAAGCATGAAATCGTTAAAGTAACTTGTTGTTTTGCTTCAACTCTTGTACTACGATAACTCTTGGCGCATCAACGAACTCTTGTCTACGATTTTCAAGTATTACTTAATTTAATTGTATGTGTTATAAATATGTGCATCGACTTCATACGACACGGGAACGGTTACGACATCGAAAACGTTACGGTTACCGTAGCGGTAACCGTCACGGTTACCGTAACGGTTACCGTCACCGTAACCGTCATCGCAACGGGAAGGGTTACCGTTACCACGGGACACGGGAACCTAGCTATAACCAAACCCCGGCATATATAAACCCTAAACCCTGCAATTAAATCGAAAAAGAAAAAAAAACCAAAACCCTTTGGTCCCGGTTGGTGTTACCAACCGGGACCAAAGGTCCCAACACCCCACGTCCCCCTAAAGCCACGTGGAGGGACCTCTAGTCGCGGTTCGGAATCCGCCGCGACTAAAGGGTGGGGGCTTTAGTCCCGCCAGCCTAGTCGCGGTTGTCCAACCGCGACTAAAGGTCCTCTGGAACCGCGACTAAAGGCCATTTTTCTAGTAGTGACTGTATGGCTATGTAAGAAAATTTATAGAAATTTCTAGGTGTAGAAGTTGAAGAGTTGGTCTGACATTTTTTCTTTGGTCAAATGTGTTTTACAAGTTACCGTGGATTTAGTAATAAGTTAATAATATTTTGGTGATATATGTTTGTTATTTAAAGAGCATTTCTTACAGTAATCACCGACAATTATTAAAATTGTGGATTGCACACACGCAAAATTCAATTATTATATATGCTCATTGGAATGCGTCTCTATATACAATTGCTACTATTAGTTTCTAAATAAGGAGTTATGCATGAAGTTAAACATTGAAAACTATTTAGCAAAACCTTTAATATGTTATGTGCAAGTTGACCCGTATATGTGTGAGTGCCACACTTAGGGCCCGATGGCTGCGTAGTTTCAATCTCCGGAGCCGTATTATTTCCGGCGTTGCGCTGTATTTTTACGAGGGCCTCACATGGTCCGTGGAAATTTCCGGCTGGTTTCGCTTATAATACGCTGAACCAAGCGAGCCCCTTAGTGGTAAATCATGGACTTCCATTTTTCAATTTTGCACATACGGTGGCGTTATACCTCGTCAACGGTGAACGCAGTGGGTGCAGCATCCATGATAGTCTGCTGACGAAAACAACCACCACTAGTGTCTTATAAACATAGCTCTGGAAAAAATTGCAACTAAGTAGCAACGTGCCAACTTTACCACAAAATTCCAGGAAAAAGATGCAAAACTAAAGGTCACTCGCACCATTGACGTGAGTCAACGCGCGATGCTCTACTGGACCATTCTATAATTTGATGAGTGGATCACATGGAAGCCTAGCCGTGCTCACATCCACGTTAAAGACCGACGCATTTGTGGAACCATTGTTGAATTTGACTAGAGGATCATACCCACTTCGAGGAACTCTCGTGGCCAGTCGTCCAAGTCTATATACCACCGCCTTAGAATCAACACAAGTTGCACAGCCAGGAGAGTGGACAGAGAGGTAGCAGAGCAAGTGAGGAGGGATCGGAGATGGTGCGGCAACATGCTTCGTCTTTCCGCAAGCTGCTCATGCTGGCTTTCATGGTCATATGTGCTGCTCTGTTGGCTGTCTCCGTGCAGGGAGGTATAGTACTGTACAATTTGTGCAAGCAGCAACACCTCCTCTCCTTTGCTTGATTCCCGTTACCTTCTCTTTACTGCAAATTACCACCAATCCCTTCAGATTAGAATGGTTCTGAGATAAATTACCTGACTAACTAGAGGGATTGAGTCCGTATATATCACTCAACAATAAGGTTCAGTATTTTAACTATCGAACCATGCATGACACAGGGTCAAGAACCCCAAATATCGTCGGAGGTGGAAGGCCATTTCCCTCTCAACTACGCCAGCCTGGCCGGCCTTACACTGGCCGCGGATGCGGGCATATGTACGATTGCGGCGATTCACCTGAGGTGCCAGTGCCACCTCCTGCAACACCATAAGTTACAAAGGAAGTCCTTTCATTACCAATTTTCACTCTCATGAACCAGACGACATCATCAAGAATATGAAGAAGACATGTTGATATGTAGCTGCTTTTAAACCCATACCCGCAAGCGGTCTCAGTCTATTTATTTGCATTAAAATATAATATAATTAATTATAGTTTTGATTTCCTGTGGTTTATCCCTTGTATGAGACCCCGTTAGTGCAATCCTGCATAAATGAAGGCAGAGTAGATGCTATTTTTTAAACTCTACAACGCAAATCTTTACTATTAAATTGTGAACGGTGGTGATGGTATGTCGAAATATTTGTGTATTACCTCATCAGTTATTGGCAAATCAAGCCACGGCCCCTCCTAGATCTAGAAGTCGACACTTTACCGTTTAGTCCCTCAATTTTGCAAAATTCCTACCCTCCAAACTCATGCTGCAGTTCCACCAGCCCCTCCCTCCTCTCTCGAAACAGCTGATCCGATAAAAAGTGATATCAAATATATATTCAAAGAACAAGAGTAGCCACACCCTCCAAGAAACAACCAGGACTAGCGACTAGAAGCGTGACAACACCTCATTGTGAAACCACCGGACAACTCCCTTATCGCTCCAAGTCGTGGACCGACGATCACACTAGCATACAACGAGTACCGCGAACGGTGATAACTAAGTCACGTGTATAGGATAGGATGTCACCGAGACCGTCCCACGCTAAGACCAAAGTGCTTCGAGATAGAATCCGAGCATACCCGCCGATGTCAACATGACAGGTCCGGGGAACCAGAGCTACAAGACGATGCGACACAGATGGTGACAACGGTTCGTGCCACTATCGTCGGGACATAAAATGGACAAGGGTTTTCACTTGGAGCCTTGGTGCAGGTAAGATTACTAAGATGGCGTCCCTAGGAGGGGCCACGACACACACAGACATCGCTGCTGCTGGCGCTGGAACGGTAAGGTTTCACCCAAAATCACCTCTACGTCAGGACCATACGATGGAGTGCCCGCTGCCACCAAAACAGACGTCCAGGACAAGATCTGAGAGCCGTCACCACCGAAACACACCATCAGCACCATGACTCCCCGCAGCCCGCTCTTCGCCATCCACATGGCCAAAGTGATTTTTTTTTTGCTTCATTAGCCGTTTTGAATTTATTTTTGTCCTGCACATGCTAAACCGTCTCACGCCCAAAAACCACTCTGCGTCCGCATTCCTGATAATAACAATCGGAGGGTAAACCCTCTCCTACAAAAAATAAAAAAAATCCTTGCATATGATGCATGTAAGAATGCATAGATCTTGGATGTGTCTTAATAAGCTCTTGGCACCGTATTGTTGTAGAGGCCGGTTCATTTTGCATCATCTTATCATCTTCACGCATGATGATATGTTCTTTACTGAAAACAAAGGAAAATGCATAGATCTAGCTGCTAATCAGAGTTTAATTTATGACTGCAGTGATACAAAATAAACTTTCGGTGGAGCAATGGCTGGAGGGCCCATGTTGCAGCTCTGGACTGAGTGGACGACCCAAATCCTTGTCCTACTCAGCTTCGCACCGGAGGCCTTCCTCTTTGTCTTCGCTAGGACCCGTCGGCGATCCTCCGCCGTGCTGATGATTCTCCTGTGTCTAGCGTACCTCATGGCCAACTCCACCGCCGTCTACACTCTCAGCCATCTCTCAATCAATGGCCTGCCCCGCAAGCAGCAGAAGCTTGCGGTATTCTGGGCGCCCTTCCTCCTAGTGGGGTAGCCATGACACCATCACCGACTATGCCCTCGAGCTTTTGTTTGTGATTGTGACTAGATTTCCTGCTTGGATTTTGGAGGCGTCTGCGTCCCTCCCTCTCTGTGCACACCAGCTTGACAAACTGCAACCGGTGTGACATCTTGATGAGTAGCCACTGACGAGCTTCAGGTTTGGCTCAGCCATCCCTGTAAGGAGATGAAGTATAACTGCCAGTTTTACTGAAGGAAATCGTGGTAAAGTGTCACAAAAGAGCGAGGGATAAACAGCATCCAGAAAAGCAATCACGATGATTTGGAAGTCTGCGCAGCATCACAAACCTCTAGCAGATTGGGGTCCGTCCAATGCAGCCGTGGCGGCAAGCTTAGGGCCGTCGTCTGGCTCATGGAAGAACACGCTGCAGTGTTTCTCAATCTGACGCATAGTTCTGTTCTTCAAGGAAGATTTCTTAGCTCAAGAACATCACATAAATTTGTACTCTTTGTTCACTCTATTGTTGTTTGTGATTATCTCTGCTGCTGAGGCTTTTGTTGGCGTCTGCATCCGCGTGGGTGCACACAAACTGCATCTGATGTTTAGATTCCGTATGCAGGAAAAGTATCTTGAGAGCTTCGGGTTTAGCTCAGGCATCTCTGTTAAGCAGATAGAGCACAATTTTCCATTTTTTTTCCTATGGGGATTGACTGATCTGTCGTGGTTTATCTGGGATGGCAATAACATGGTCTTAATTTAAACACAAAAAAGCAACTTGATTACATTTGGAGCACGAATTGTGATGAAGAAATCCAATCCTCTCATTACTGCCTTGTAAAGGCAATGCACAAAATCACTCGTACTTGAACACATTCGGGAAATTTTGAAGCGTGGACAGACCAAGTCTGAAGTCCAGCAAGCAAACCAAATACTTGCTAAGTGTTGCATAGAACGTATGATTTTAGAGAAAGAACTGGATGCCATAGATCTGATTGGAAGTAAATGAGCATATTCACATGAACAAGGACAACGAAAATAACATGTGCACTTCCAAAAGTTTGTATCTGTTTCAGTTTGGCTTTTGGTTCAGTCCAGGAAAAGACAAGGCACTCTCAACCATCAGTCTTATACATGGAGAACGGGCAGCTCACGCCTCAATTATCACGTCAAGCGACCATGCATTGAATCGAGAGGATATCACAATACATCTTTTTAACAAATTTTTACCATGAATCTTCAAACGGGGGAACTTTACAAAGTTGGAAGCCATTGTTGAGTACAATACTGATTTTTTAGATAAAGGGAACTTTACAAAGTTGGAAGCTATTGTTGAGTACAATACTGATAGCAAACAACCACGCCAAAAACAACAATTAATAAAGATAATTCAGAGGCTGGCTGGCAGGAAAGCATCATCAATGCCAACTGCTGCCTTCATTATTACTTTTTTTTTTGAAACGAGACTGCCTTCATTATTACAAGCATAATTTAAGTGTGACCATCATCCCAGAGAGGCTCCAAGTAACTCGATGAAACACTGTATGGTATTGTTGAACAAGGACAATGAATTGGTTCGATGAAATGAGGTAGCACGAGCAAAACGGTATATTGGTCTTCCAGCAGTACATTTCCAATTGTATGTGAGGGACATCCTCCTCCAGTATCCCTTTGATTTCCAAAATCGAAGCAAATAGGATCCCCTCACCTGGAAAAAAACCAAGAGTGGTAAAAAGCTCATAAAAGATAAGCAGCAAGTGTAGGACTTCACACAGAGAGAGAGAGAGAGCGTTTTGCTCAGTACATACCAGCTGCATGCTGCTACGCTGAGTGATGCATTAGGGCATCTCTAGCCGTTGTGCCCCCCCCCCCCCCCCCAGGCCGAAAAACGGCGCTATTTTGGCCCGCCTGGGGGGGGAGGGGGGGGCAACGGCGCTATTCTGGTTTCTGTGGTGGTCCGATTCCCAGCCGTGGCCAAACCCAAGGCTTCGGCCCAAATATTCAAAAAGACGAAAATATGGCAAACTAGGCGAATTTCATTCATATATGGCGAAAATTCGCCGATTACATATTACAAACTTAAAATAAAAACATAATAAAAGATAACTTGGCGATCTACGCCATTCTACATGCCCAACTGGCTGTAGAACACGGTGTAGTCGCCGCCGTCGTCGTTGTCGCCATCAGAGCCGCTCCCAGCGGCGTTGCTGGGGCCTTCGCCGGTGTCTCCGCCGTGCCACCTGCTCGGCCCGGGCGCGCTGGGGTCATCCTCGTCGCTCTGGTGCCCTGCGATTGGACGGCTCGGCCACGACCGCTCACTGGGCGCTGGCCACGCCATTACTCCGGCAGCGTTTGACCGGCGCGGGAGCCGAGAGGATCTCACGGGCGGTTCTGTTTCCACGTCAACTCGCCTGGTCACTGACAGCGCTGGCCCGCCTGTTTTGCGCGCCATTTCTGCCCCCCAGGCGCAACCCAATGGGCTGGGTTCCGTCTGGGTGCACCGGCACCAAAACGGCGCAAAGCGGCGCTATTTGGGCTCCTGGGGGGACCGACTGGGAGAAAATGGCGCTATTTGGGCCAAAACGGCGCTATTTCTCGGGCTGGGGGGGGGGGGGGGACTGGAGATGTCCTTAGTCCCAGTAACGATAAGACAAGCGTTTTACAAACTTGAACCCAAAACGAGGATGGCTTGGATGATTGTCGATACAACTCCTCAGGGCGGACACTACGCAGTTGATTTCTGCAGAAAATTCTTCAAGCCCTAACAAATGCTTGACCCCTTCAGGTCCGCCCCCATTCTGCTCTGATCCAATGACATTGAACTTCAGGTTGAGCTTCTGGAGCTTGGGCATTGCACCGGCCTCAAAGGTCAGGTACGAGGCGCTGCTTAATTGAAGACAAAAACACTCTAGAGCAGGGAATGCTCCTCTGCCCCCATAGATGACAATCATTTTATTTGTGGATACTATGATTTTAATATTAGTGAGTGCGGGTAACTCCGCAAGGATACAAACACCATCATTTAGCAGCTCTTTAACCCTGCATTGTAACTCACCAAGGTTACGGAATTCCACCATCCAGCTAGGAACCCTAGAAAACCAGCTGCATTCTGACAAGAGGAGTGTCTTAAGACGGTGGGGAGTTGGGGGAGGAGACAGTGGAAGCAAGCCATCTATGCAGTCAAAGAAACTGACAAGCAGGTACTCGAGGCTCCTAAGTCTTCCTAGAGAAGAGCATAGAGCATTCATGCGTCTCTCCCCATCGACCGGGGTAGAGGTGCAGCTGCTTAGGAGAACTAGATATCTCAGATTGTCCAGCTCTCCAAGGCCCTTGATATTATCTATCGTATTTACGCAAAGTCAAATCCAATTAGATGTCGCAGGAATTTCATGTTGCCAATCCCATCAGATAGCAATATTTTCGAGTCTATACATGGCCAGTCCCACATATATGATGGACGAGGATGGTACAGATAAAGGGTTTCCAAGTGCTGTAACACACTAATCTGTATTGGCAGCTCAAACAGAATAGTTTCACCTACATGTAAATACCTCAGATGGCAAAATTTACACAGTCCAGTGAGGACAGCTCTACCAGCTTCGCCGGCGTCGCTAAAAAACACACGGAGGAACTTGAACTCTGGCAGAGAAGATGTGTTCCAACAGCCCCCAAACAACATAATTGTCTGGACTTGTGACATGCTAATGTTCCTCGGGAACATTGTGGCACAAAATGATTCCATGCGGATAGACAGCCGGCGGATCTTGTAATCCAGTCCTGTAATGGCTTGTGGGTCCTCCACTATGGTGAAGAAGTTCTCTTCTGCAGATTTGAGCAAGATAAGGTCAAGCATTATATCATGTACTCTGCATGCTATCACTGACCCTTAATTGTCAAATTCAACGGGTTGAATAAGGCTCCTATTGACAAGCTCATTGAAATAATTTCTTGCAACCTTCTCCACAACTTGTCCATTTTCTTTGCTGATAAAACCTTCAGCAATCCATTGATGTCCAGATTAATCCTCGTTATCATGTAGTCCACCGGATACATACCGAGATACAGTAAGCATGTCCTTAGATGAGGAGGAAGATCTTTGTAGCTCAGGTTTAAGATTTGCCTTATCCCTTCCAACGTTAGATTTGTTTCTGATCCCAAGCAATTCACTACATGTTCCCACATTTCCTTTTGGTTGGAACCTTCGCTAGCTAGCATGCTAGATATAATAACAATTGCGAGAGGTAACCCACCACACTTTTTGAGTATTTCAACCGTAACATCTCTAAGCTGGAGAGGGCAAGCTTCTTCGGAGCCAAATATCCTATCAAGAAATAGTCTACTAGAATCTCCACTGCTAAGGGGCTTCATTACTAAAATATGATCACGTCCATGTGAGCAACATGGCTTAGCCACATCCTGAATTCTAGTAGTTACTAAAACTCTGCTGCCAAGATCATTTTCAGTGAAAGCACATTTAATAATACCCCATGCTTCTACATTCCATATATCATCAAGAATAACCAATTACCTGCCAAATCATTCATCACAGCTTTATATAAAATAGTAATTTTATGAATGCTCTCTGTTTCACAAACGCTGTCCACAACCCTACCATGTGCACTGCCAAGAAAACATATTCTAGGAGTAAGTTAGCATGATTTTTTAAATTAACAGTTACTCCCTCCGTTCCAATTTAATTGACTTCCATTTGTCCAAATGTGGATGTATCTATATTTGTAATATGTCTAGATACATACACATGTGGGCAAATGGAAGTCAATTAATTTGGAACGGAGGGAGTAGTAAGAAATAACCATGCACACCCCTATTAAGTGGCATATTACATCCAACTAATCTCTCACAAAGATGTAGGGTATAGAGTGAAAACATTGATATTTTTTTGGCCTTTGATTCCCGACTGGACATTTATTTTGAAATGAGACTGCAATGTTTATGGATGAATACATCGAAACCGAGCAAGTAGTCTTAAATAATGGAAGGACACATACAATTACTATTCATTCAAATTTTAAAAACATATTCTTGATGCCACTTTTTACTTGTTGGTGTTTCTACAGAAGCATATAATAATTTTCAACAGAGCCTTTACTCATGGAACAAAACAGAAAATTTCAATGAACAAGGAAAATACATTTTTTATTTATTTTCATGAAAGTCAGGGACAAGCAACAATACAAAAGTAAAATAAGTACCTCTTATGTTATAGATATTCTCTGATTTTGTTGAGAAGAACATGTAAGTCGCAAGCGTGAAAAGATACTTCACTCTCAAATTGGGATAGTAAACTATGAATAAGTTTTGGGATGTCCGGCTTTTGGGACACCGAGACAAATGCACCACATTCAAAATCACTCTTAAGACTACAGTATACCTCATTGGCAAGTGTTGTTTTTCCTAGACCTCCAAATCCATAAATTGGTACCACCTTCAGCTGCTTCTCCTCATCAGCTAGCAAGTTGACGAGCTCATTCTTTGGCCCCTCCATGCCAACAAGGTTAGCCGCCTTTTTGTAGAGTGCCATGACTCGTGGATCAATGGGCACATGACTTGACAGGGGGAGATCCAGCTTGTACCGCTGGCGTCGAGCACTTGTCTCAAGCACACGTTTCTTGACATCTTCGATCTGGCTAGCAATCCGATAACGATGCCTCAAAGTTTTCAGGCGACGAACAGTATTGCTGACAAACCCAAGAGTTTTATAGTTTTCCCCAATGTTTTGCATGAAGTCATCAAATATGTCTTCAATGTCATAAGACATCTCCCTCACGATGTCTCTCCACCTTCTGGTTTGTTGATCTAGCTCGTCCAGATCCGAAAGCCTCTCAAGAGCATCCTTCATGCCGGTAAGCTCATCGCTGATGAACTTCACTTCCTTCCGTAGTTTTTTGAGCTTGGCGAACTCCTCCCCCATGAGGGTAGCCAGCTTGCCAAGGAGAGAGTTCATTGCGCCCGAAAAAGCACTCACCATTATTCCAGCAACCATCTCTTGCTTGCCAGTTATACTTTGATCTTGGCTACCTAGTTATGCGTGTAAACGACACCTGCAATTTTAGCAGTCTGTATTGGGTGACATAGCTTCTTGTGAAGAAAGACAAAAGTAAAACAAATCATGTATGTAGATAATAGTCTGACCATTCATCTCATCCATTCGAGAGCATGAATCAAGACACCCCCCAATTAACAAGAGTGGTTTTCCCTTTCCTACTATTTCACCACAAATTAAACCGTAGCCTGTAGGGAGGGGTTAAAACCTGAGTCTAAAGAGAGATTTAATTACCTGGAAGTTGGAGCATGTGTTGAAGGAGTAGATTGAAAAGCCTTCGTTTTGGACGAATTTACTCTAGATCAAAGAGGGCCACACATGGAATGCGGCCATGGCTGCTCCTTGGCGAAATCTGCTTGACGCCTCACAAACTGGACCAAAACAAAATGATGGATAGAATGGCTTGTTGGTTGAGACGAATCTACATTGATAAAAAGTGATTAGTGGTGTAGTAGGCACTAAGGACTGGTGCTGCTACTTGATTACGAGGGGCCTTACATTCTATAAGCAAGCTTTTTTGGTGCTAAGTGAATAATTGTCTAGACTAATGCGCGAAGACCAACGACTGACCTGTGTGAACCAGATAGTGTGTGTGACTAGATATGACAATGACATAGCACTAACTCCGCGAATTATCGAGTAAATTGGTCATAATTGGTCGAAACAACGGCTTATCTTATAACAACGTGTTCCCTTTTAGAAAATTACTAGTTGAATTTTGGCGTGGCGTCACGCCACGCCCTTGGTGATTTTTTTTGTGCAATATATATTTTTGTTTTGTTTTTGCTAACCAAAATGTTGGCTAAATTGGAGTGTTGAAATATTTGTTTGTTTTCTTATGAATAGGTAGCATTTTTTTGTGTGCATTTCTGATATATTGTGTACAATATTCAAATGTTTGAAGGTTTGAAGTGCTCAAACATGTTTGTATTTGAACGTCAATGTTTAATTGAAATCAGAACAATCCATTTGAATTTGATTCTACATTTGGGGAAAGTTTGTTCGTGTGGTGTCTAAATGTTGGCCAAATTGAAATGTTGAAATAAATTTGGTATTTGTTATGAGTATACTGCAGTTATTTTTGGTGAGCATTTTGGTTTTATTTTATGGAATATCGGAATATTCGCTCAAATGTTGGATAAATTGCAACTTGCAAATATGTTTTGTTATTTTGTTATTGTAAAGTAGAACTGTACTCGTAGTTTTTAGATAAATGACATCATTATTAAGTGAGATGTGAAGCATTTGGAGTATTGTAAAAAAATGGCTCCATTATCATTTGTTTAAGAAATTGGAAAATTGCATAAACAATACTTCCTTTTTGATCATTTTTATTGTTTAAACAAAAATCGGAATATTTCATATTTCTTTTATCTTTTGTAGATCGTAAAAAAATATTTGTTGAAATTAAATATAAACAGATATTATATTCCATCATTTAGTAAACCCCATCCAGGACGTTGTGATTTGAAATGTTAAAATTCGTCGTAATTTGTCGTCCGGAATAACTCCATTTTTTATTTTTTTTAGCGAATTTAAATGTTCAAGTGTGTTTGTAGTTTGACATAGATATTTAATTAATGTACTTAATCAGGAGAAATACAGTATATAATTTTTTTGTAAATTCAAATCCATTTTTTTTAGAAGGAATGCATTTAGGTTTTGTCGAAATTTTTGGTAAGTTGAGTTGTTGAAAAATGTTTGTATATTGTCGCAAGTAGGTAGCATATATTTTTTGGTCATTTTGATAATTTTTCCATATTTTTTTTATGGCTATTTTCTAATGTTATCTTCTACTCTAGAATGCACTATTTTTAAATCCTACAAATGTGTATTTGCATGCCGTACGAAAGATACTGGCATATATTATGTATGGATAGAAACTAAAAAGACTCAGCAAGGCTATATATAGTTACAATTGTAAGAAAAAACCAATTTCTTGGAATAAGAAGACAATGATTGTTTATTCTTGTGGAATGTGGGATATGCTCTAATTTTCTATACTTATTTCTTATCGTTCCAACTTTCTCCTAAGAGGTTACACTACTTTCTTGATTGGAGAACACCTCCTAATACTCCTGCTTATATGAAAATATTAGTCACGAAATAGTAGAACTCTGAGCAAGCATAATAAATTGATAGCAAAGATGGTTTTCAAATACGGGGGAACATCCAAATTTCCCTATGCTCTCAAAATAAATAACATGAAGACGAAGCTTTCACAAAGATTCACAGCATGGAAATAATTTGATCTGCAATTCCAGCAAAATTCATGGACCGAGCAAATGGCACATGGCTTCAGATCATTATGTAGACAATAAATTGAAGCTAAGCTACTATTTCACTGTAGAAGCATTGGTGGGTCACAAAAGTAAGGCGTGAATCCTCAATGCATCCAAATGGAGAAAATACGGAGGATAAGTTCAACATATTTATTGATTTTAAATCCTAGCATATCTACACATTCGTCGCTTGTAATTCTTGAAATCAATGCAGTCTAACCAAACCATTCGCATTATTAACATTAAGACGCAAAACCATAATTACAAAATTCTGTTCTTGGCACGGCGACACGCCGCACCCTTCTTGTTAACTCATCTGCCATGGTTAGAGATCATCAGCTGGAAATTACCATCGAGAAGGTCGAGAAACTGTAACAGTAAGATGATTTTGGTTCCTTCAATAAGGAAGTACATGGAAGAGGCATTCACAACCGTAAAAATTGAATCAATCCAATCATCATAAGGACATGGTTCTGTTAAGTAATATAAATCATATACCTTTTCATTTTGCATTGCTGTCTCTTCCCGCACAAATAGAGCTGCCAAAATCTGATACAATGTAATAATTGTTGAGCACAACAGTATAACATGTAAATTAATAGGAACCAAGGATCAATTGCCAAAACACATAAAGCATCAAGAGGAATGCACGTGAGAGAATACAACCTATGGATCCAAGTAAATAGCACTTGCGGGGATAACTTGGAAGCACCATTTTGACATGTTTTTTGCAGCCTAGAAATAGTTGTTCATATCTGCTAGCGTGCTATGAGCTCCCACTGCACAGGTAAAGCAAAAAAATTACCAAGAACGCACCGGAGAACAGAACATGCTGATCTCATGTACAATCAAGAAATTTCATACACTATAGTATTATTTCCTAAATCGAACAGCATGTGCAAAATATTTATTTCTTACTCTGAAACATAGCAGGAGACATAAAAGAAAAAAAGAAATCCTAGAAGTTAATGTTGAAGAATAGCAGGAATATTTATGAGCATGGCCCAAGGAACGTATTTCGACTAATATGTCTTTGGCTTATAAATAAAGAGGGATGGCAGTAAAAAAAGCTACCTAGAAGACATACCAGGTGACCCTCAAGCAAGAGCGTGAAGCGTTCCTGAACCAAAAAAGGGTCGTCGTTCCATGCAAAGAAGCATGGTTCTAACGGTTGTCGGAATATGATCTGTAACTTAATTTCAGGAATGATATCATACAAAAGCCTAAACATGTTCAAAATTGAATACAACATGGGCCTTAGATCCGATAACTGATATTGTTCTCACGAATCACTTATCTATTTAGCAAATATATCTTGTAGATGGACCTCATATAACCAAGATATATTGCAGAGAACATCGACCTTATTTAGAGCAAACATTCATATAACAATATTTCTGTGGAAGGCACATATATTTTTACTAATATTGTTGCATGAGAGGTGTGCTGCGTCTCATTCAGCTTAATACTATTACAAAGCATGGTTCTAACGGTTGTCGGAATATGATCTGTAACTTAATTTCAGGAATGATATCATACAAAAGCCTAAACATGTTCAAAATTGAATACAACATGGGCCTTAGATCCGATAACTGATATTGTTCCCACGAATCACTTATCTATCTAGTAAATATATCTTGTAGATGGACCTCATATAACCAAGATATATTGCAGAGAACATCGACCTTATTTAGAGCAAACATTCATATAACAATATTTCTGTGGAAGGCACATATATTTTTACTAATATTGTTGCATGAGAGGTGTGTTGCGTCTCATTCAGCTTAATACTATTACAGGACATGAGAAATTAAATATACGGTCAAACAGAATCACTGTTGAAAGATTTGGAAAACTTCAGAGTGGGGTGCTCACCTTGATATTCCAGGTAGGCGTTAGTTGTGGAGAGTCAATGAAATCAAACTTCAGCATGTTGAAGAAGATTTAATTTAATGATTTAAGATATAGAGCACTTCCAGCAACAGAATATTGGTAGATGGAACCTACACTGCCCAGTTCTTCCAGCTCGTTGGTCAGCCTGCACTTTGTTATACATGAACAAAAATCAGTAGATATCGTTGCATTATAGCTAGACATTGGTGAGTGGAAATAATATGACAATAAACCAGATGCAGACCTCTGAACCTACCGTAAACAGGTAGATGAACAATTGGAGTTATTATGGTGGATTAGTGCTAAATTTCAGAAAAACAAAAATACTGAGTAAACGACAATGCAAAGATAGACAGATAAATCTTTTTCCTTTCAGGTTTTCGTCAAACACCTTGTAGGCATAAATAATACAAAACCTGTACAAACAAAGATGGAGATCTGTGGGGATTAGAGAGAGAGGTCCGGACCTGGAGATGGACGCTGAGGTAGGCAGCAGTGGCGCCATGGCCCGTGACGGCGTTGTTGGCTTCCGTCCAGCAGAGCCGCCCACGTTGGTGCTGCCTCTCGTTACATGCTTTTCTTCATCACCTCCATGCTCTGCACGCCCATGGCGGCGGCTCGAGGTCAGCCGGTCGACATGGGGTTGGGGACGTGTCGGTGGAGGTCGGCCTCCTCACGCGAGGAGCCTCCGCGTCACGTCGCCGCCGCTTGCTGAGGGAGAGATAGAGCGAGAGAGAGGAGTCCATGATAGCAAGAAAACCACTATAAACCTCATGGTAAATAGGAAAAATATTTGTACAATCACTCCACTTTATGCGTCACAACACAACGATAGTAAATAGAAAACAAATCATGGAGCCACTGAATATAAAAGAAGATAAATTCTAGGACTACCTTACCAATTATGAAGATGATGTTTAGGTACTGATATCCATTTAATTGAGCTCCGATGGGAGTGCCAACCTGCATGAGAATAAGCCAGCCATTCAGTGTAGAAATGCCCCAAAAAACAGATTAATCCCTAGTAGAATCAGCCGCAACATCCCCTTTTCCCCACCTTTTTCTGCTCGTCCTTCCACTGCTTGTAGTTGGCCTCGGATGCTGCCGCCAATTCATTGTAGGCACAATAGCCAGAAGAGAGGCTTCATGGTTGTGTTCTGCTTGTAAGGCGACATGGAGGCCGAGCGGCAACGATGCCACTGGAGAAAGTAGGAGTCAGGAAGAGCAATAAGGCGATACGTGCGAGCAGAGCGACGAACGAATCAGTAAATAGTGAAGCCCACCAGATTGAGCTGAAGCAATACCGGGAAGAGAACTCAGTACAGCAGCAGAAGAAGGACGGTGCCCGCCTTCGCGAGTCGTCGTCTACCTCCCGCCCGGTGAGAGAGGAGGATGGAGCGTCGCCCTGCTCCAGTTCAGCTGCTCCGGCGGCGACGATGCACATGCGGAGGCGGCACTTGGAGTGACCCGGTCGAGCTTGAGGAAGCGGAGGTGGCATCTGGAGAGCGCCGCTGACATGGAGGAGGCGCGCGCCTGCCTGGGTCCCCTTCTGCCTCCACTGCTTGAGGCCGACCAGGGACGGCGTGGCCGGCGACTCAAATTTCTTGTCCATTTTGTCGCCGTCGCCGCCCAGCATGTTGCGGCCGGCTGGGGCGCCGCCGTGCTTTCCCCAGCGAGCCCACGACATAGCTTGTGCTAGAACGGAGTGTGAGGGGGCCTCTGCGTCCTCGACGGCGAGGTCGCGCTCCCTGGCGGCTGCGTCGCCCTGCCCACGGCGACGCCCCCTTCCGGCGCCCGTCTAGCCGCGACACCATGGCACGGCGCGCTCAGAGCGGACGCGACGCAGCGACGCGACGGATAGCTCTTCCCGACGACGCACGCTCCCCCGTGATGGAGATGGCGAGACGCGGAGTGGCTGCTGTGGCTCCCGTTGGGTACTTGAGGCTGCTGGCGGCGCGAGGGGACGAAGTGGTCGAGACGGCGGCCGTCTGCTCCATCTTGTCCCTGGCCCATCTTCTCCAGGCACGGCGTCCTCCACGGCTCCGCTCCACCGAAGGGAGAGACGGCTCGGAGCTGAGAGAGGTCGCGGTGGGGATTCCGGATCTGGTCGCGGCGACAGTGGAGGAGCTCGGACGGAGGAGATCCGGCCGGCGGCGTCGCGCACGCACCGGTCGCCAGCGGCGTCGTGAGAGCTTGGAGCGATGGTTGCGGGAAAGTGGGAGGGACAGGAAATTTTGCAATTTAGTCCGTGGTTGTTTCGCAATTTTCGAATTGGTCCCTCGCTTCGCGTTTTCGTGGACTGCGGGTTTGATTTATGGTTTTTGAGGGGTGTTTTTGCAAAAGCGTCACGGTGCGCTCTGTTGGCCGTCGGATCGGCAGCGGACGGCACGGATCGTTGAACTGTTGTTTACTGTTCATTACTGTAATTGTACAGTGCGTCGGCAGCTCTCCGGCCGCGAAAGCGTCCGTCTTTCATATACTTAGTAATTTTCCAAAACTAGAACTTTTGGTAACAATATTCACAGAGGGGCGTACTGATTGATGGAATTCAGTGTGGTCCGTGAACTGGACTGAATTTGGTGCTAACTGATTAAATGGCGTGTACTAACGCGCTAACCTAAGAAATGGAACAAGATTGTTATGGCTAGCTGGTTAAGTGTCGATTGATCACCGTACGTAGAGCTTCCTCCGCTAACATTGTCAATACAATCACCAACGATAATTCCAGCCTTACTAGCTTTTTTGCATTAAAACCGCATCATCTAGAACAACAAATAATTTCTTGATACCTTGGGTGGTTTTCTTAGGTATAGGGATCTCTAGGTTAAGAACCATCTTACGGCTTTGAGCTTTTTCAACAGTGGTCCTCCCATCTTTTGGAACCCTAGAGCTGGTGCGGGTGGCCATGCCAGACCCCCACACTACGGGACTGAGCTGCTACGCCGACGGCTTTTGCCCGTCGGCAAAGGCCTATAAGCCGTCCGCTTAGCCTATGCCGACGGCAACCGTCGGCTAAGCCCGGTCGGCGTAGGCTGGCGTAGGCAAATGTCAGCATTGCCGTCGGCGTAGGCGAGGCTGTAATTTCTCTATTTACCTTTGCCGACGGCAAACTTATAGCCGACGGTAGCCGTCGGCTTAGATTAGCTATATGCCGACGGCATTTTCTATGCCGACGGTTGTGTTTGTGGGCTGGCCTCGACGGGCTCTATGCCGACGGCCCCGATAAAAGCCGTCGGCTTAGAGCTTGGCCGTCGGCATAGGCCTGCTGTGCCGTAGTGCCAGTTCTTCTTGATGCTTGTACTGATTTGTGGTACCACCACCCCAAGTGGTAGAGGAACTACTTCACTTTGGGTCATGGAGTTTTCAGGCATGTTTGCAAGATTTTGTTTATTCACCTCTTCTAACAGAGCTTCATCAATATTTGTTTCAGGAGCCAAGCACAAACATCCCTGTCAACTTTTGGAGCCACAACATCAGTCAAACCATAGACTGTGTTCTATACACTCCCAGTTCTAGTGCATTGATTGTGTTCAGCAGATACAGTTTTGTGAATAGTTTTGCACTTATGCTGGCAGACCCCCTTTCAGCTGGTGTCGAGAAAGAAGGACCTCTAACCAATCCACCTCAACTATTTCTCTTTTGCTTCATTCCTTTTCTCGCCTGGAACTTTTCACCCCTCAATACGCATCACCATCGGTGCCCATCCTCTTCTTCTGGAGTCTTCTAATTTAATACTCCCGGTAAACATGGCATATTTGCAAGCTGATACTATTTGTGCTTGGTAAGGAAAATCCCTTTCCTTATTTGTAGGTCGGTTGATAATTTTCTCTACAAAAAGGCCGGTTGATAATATGCATGAAGTCGGTTTCGTATCCTTCTATTTACGTACGCCCCTCTTCTAGTATATCTACCCGATAAAATCAATGAACGTACGCCGAATCTTATCACCCGCGCGCATCCGAAAAATAAAGCAATCATCTGAACCTGTACGCCCCTCTTCTAGTATACCACTCCACATGACCGTTTGAGGTCCGCCTCCATCAGTTTATCCTACGTTGAAATTCGAACTAGCTGGACCGATCGGCGACAAATCCTGAAGGTGATCTACGACATCATCTTCGGCTTGTAGTCTGGCTGCGCCAACCGAGCGAGAGGTTCTAGCAAAAGGAAAGTACCGTCCACCAAGACCGCGATCAGCGCTGGCGTTGTCGAGTAGAAATAGGATCGGGTCTCGCCGCTCTCTGCATAATAATAAAGAAAGAAAGAAAACGGAGACCTGATCAAGTCCTGCAGTCGTCTACGTCCAAAACCAAACATCTGACCTAGACCTCAGCCGAGCCGTATCCATGGCGCCGCAGCAGCCGCCCTTCCTGGTGGTCGGCGACATCGTGGGCAGTATCAGGCGCGAGAGATGCTCGGAAGATTGGGTGAAGGTGAAATGCGGGAGGAGGGAGGCCTACGGCTGCGGGGAGAAAGGCAAGCGCATCGTGGATGGCCTCAACCTCTACAAGCGTCCCGGTCCAGAAGACCACCCAGATTTCTTCCCCAGCATTCATATCGGCGCCAGTCGCGACGTGTTGAACCTCGTCGGGTGCGAGATCGACGAAGTTGTGGCGGAGATCTATGGGAGGGATATCGACGAATCCGCTCAAATCATGTCCGTTGACGGGGGCGTCATGGTCCTCCACATCTCCTTCGTCGCCGAACACAAGGGCTCCGACTTCCGGACCTACTGCCTCGTATACGACTCCACTGCCCCAGGGGCGCTCTTCTTGCTCCCCGAGAGGCCTCACGGCTGTCTGCCCCTGTGCCCCTCGTCCCTTCTCAAGGTAGGAGAAGACAACTTCTCCGTGGTCCTCATGGTGGAGAGAGTGGCCCGCGAACATCCAGGTACCCTGCTCTCTGCTGTGGTCACCGCCGGCGCTGCTGCCGGCCACCGGCATCAAAGGGAAGCACAGATTGGACAACGAATCAGAAAACTGTGCGTGGACTGAGAAGGCAAATCTATCTGGGGCTGATGCTATGATCCGTAAGGATTTTTATGATATTGACGGCTTCGCACCGAGCCTTGTGTTCTCTTACAAGGGCTATGCTGTCTGGGGCGATCTTGGGAAAGGTATCCTCTACTGCCGTTGCGGTGATCTGAAAGTTGGGCGGGCGCCAGTGGATTTCAAGTCAAACTTGTTGCCCCGAGAGCGCAGGGCTGCATTCGACTTTGATAAGCCCCCTTTCCATTTTTACCGTAATATAGGCTGCGTCGGCGACTCCATCTGGTTTGTCATCATCGAACCACCACCACCAGAGTGGGAGCAGTACCCCGGCGAAACCATGGTGAAGGTGTGGACTCTGGACCGCCTGTCGGAGGAGGAGGTGTGGAAACCACACAGGGAGTTCAAGATGCAAACCATCTGGGACCTAGATGGCTTCAGGGAACATAAGTGGTTGCCAAAGACTGTACCAAGGTTTCCCTTCTTTAGGCAGCAGGATAATGGCATCCTCTACATTCTGCTGCAAGTGCCCTTCAACCCTGGAGAACAGTATGCTTACCTTCTGGGCATCGACTTGAGCAGTAGCTGTGAGGAACTGCGTCTCCTGCCGCCCAGGTGTCTGGTCGTCCCATGGATGAATTGCCCTTTTGTCCTGGATTCTGATTTCTTCGGTCCAACACCACTCCACATGACTGTTTGAGGTCCGCTTCCATCAGTTTATCCTACTACTAAGCTTCTACTTACTACATTTTGTACTCGGGGAATGTTGTCACTTTTGACTACTCTAAGTTGTGCGCTGCGTAATTGGACAATTACTGTTACATTACTTGATCATATCACCCAAGTGGAGTAGTACATTGCTTTACTTGCTCATGGCATCCAATTACTGCTCATCGATCTCAGTTTTATGTTGCTTTGTTTTGACAGTGTTGTTATCATGCACGGATGCGCGCTGGCTGCATGTATCCCCGTTGGCTATCAGGGATTAGCATAACCTTAAGTTAGATTATTATCGCAGCGTACCTACTTCCTAGGTGCACGTGCTTCCTAAATGTACCTTCGTTTATTGTCGTGTTTGTTACTGAATATGCCATATCTGTTTCTACGCAAAAATCAATACAGTACACATTATTGAATATGAAGCACTCTGTTTTAGGTTATGAAAATCATATTTTGTGAAGCTTCCATACAAGTACAACGAGGTCCTGGACTAGTGTAAATGGTACATATTCTGGTCTGGCGAGCATGCTGGAGGAAAGAACTATGCATACAGTAATAACTATAATATGTGGACTTCAGGAGAAAATTCGCAGTACAACCTAGAACAAAATTACCATATAATTTACATGCACGTCTAAGATACCTTAAGCCAAATATATTACAAACGTAAATTTCAAATTGTTTCTATGTCCATGTGAGCACGTTCTTTAGATTGTGACCACCCGTCAAGCTACCGAGGCCGTAATAATCCTTTGCTGAGTAAGAGCAACATGCTGGAACAGTACATTTCAGCAAAACTGAACGAATGTCCCTTCCATCATACTTTAGTCACGTTTATTTAATATTATATGGATGCTACAAATGTCTTATGAACAATTTTTAAATAACCCAGAAAATATATTTCCTTTTATTAAACAAAGAAACCCAGAAATACACATGTGCCAACGAAAAAATGTACTCCCTCTGATCCATATTAGTGGATATAACTTTGTCTAAATTCATATGTATCTAGTTAAGTATTTAGACTAGATACATGTGTATCTAGACAAAGTTGTGCCCACTAATATGGATCGGAGGGAGTACATTTATATAACCATAACACATATACATGTGTAATATCATTCAAAATTACAATTATCACCCCAGCCACACGGTGAGGCCGTTCTCAAGCAGCTCAAAGCAAACAGAGCACTCATGGCCACCTAGACGCGACAATCTCCAACACTTCACCGCCCGCTCACCCTCGTGTCACCACCACTGACAGCAACTCCACCGTATATACACCCAAAAAACTTGACCGACAGTTATAAAACCATAATTAGAACGGGTTCGTTCCTATATACCTCTTTGTCATTGATCGAACACCCGTAGAGCTTCCTCCGCTAGTGGAACTGGGGCCGTGGCCACCGCCGCCGCGTGAGTAGCAGGACGGACACGCCCACATGGCGGACGGCGGCTGCTGCTCGCTGGCTAATACTTCTGCCTCGACCGTTCTTCCAGGCCACCACGGCAAGTTCATCAGATTCATCGACCATCTCGGGTGGATTTGAGTGGCGGCGTGGGCGTCACGCCGCGCCGGCCGCCAAGATCTGTAAGGTGTGGAGGAAATCCGAAGCCGCCGCTCGCCATGTGTGACCGACTGGGTCTATCCTGGCAACGCCGCTATCGACCGCGGTAAAAATAATTCCAAATCTGGCCCGTGGCAAAATTATTTCTAAATCCGACTCGTAAAGTCGATGCCAACAAGTACGAAACCGAGCGAGCTTGTATAGATCGACGCCAACAAATTCTGGATTGAACTAGGTTGACACCAGGGATGTTATCGCCCAACACATGGAGCATTATAAAATGTCAAAATATGATGACGCCGAGGCGCATAAGTTCGCCTCCAAGGACATTAGCGCCGAACACATGGAGCATTAAAATTTCAAAATTTGTTGGCGCCGAACTGCATAAGTTCGCCTCCATCCTCATTTGCGCCAACCTCGAGGGTCATATTTGGTAAAACAAAATACTCGACCTGGTCAGATCTTTTTCAGTATTTTCAAAATCTGTCACTTTGACGAAACTGTTGCCATATCTTGTTCATGGCCAAAACAATTTCTATATCTGGCCCCGACTTTGGCACCAACAAGCATGGAGCCGAAACTGTACAAGTCGCCACCAATACAATTATTCGCCGAACTAGGTTGGGTATGGGACACTGGTGCCAAACCCACGGAGAATCAAAATGTCAATCACTTCAACTCCGTTTTGGGGCATGGCCAAGCTAGGGCTCAAGACTTCAATTGGGAGGGCCTCCATTTTGAGGAGCAAAATTTGCAAAGCCTTTGGGACCCCTTCACCGAAGAGGAGGTGAAGAACGCTATTAACCAAATGCCAAGTGACAAGGCTCCCGGGCCCGATGGATATACGGGGGCTTTCTTCAACAAGTGTTGGGACATTATCAAAGTGGACTTTATGCGTGTGATCAACCTTTTTGGCAACCTTCACTCCGAAAATTTTCATTGGCTTAACTCCGCCAATATTGCCTTGTTGCCAAAGAAGGATGGCGCGGAGGAGGTCTCCGATTTTAGGCCTATTAGCCTAATTCATGCCATCGCGAAGATCATATCCAAGATACTTGCTCTCCGTCTTGGGCCTCTTATGAATGATCTTGTTTCCAACGCCCAAAATGCATTCATCAAGAAAAGAAGCATCAACGACAATTTCCTCTACGTCAAAAACCTCGCTAGGCGTTTCCACAAGGGCAAGACACCGGCTCTACTTTTCAAGCTTGACATTCGCAAGGCGTTTGATTCGGTCCGTTGGGAATACATCATGGATCTCCTCCAACGTCGTGGTTTCCCTCCTAGGTTTCGCAATTGGATCGCCGCTTTGCTTTCCACCTCATCCTCCCGGGTCCTTCTCAATGGCATTGCGGCCCTCCTATCTTGCATGGCCGCGGCCTAAGACAAGGAGACCCGTTGGCTCCAGTCCTCTTTGTCTTGGCTATAGACCCGCTCACTCAAATCTTGGAGAATGCAACGAGAGAAGGACTACTTCACAAGCTCCGTGGGAGAGGCACAATTTTGAGGACATCTCTCTACGCGGATGATGCGGCGGTATTTGTGACGCCCAATAAGGAAGACATTGGAAACATTGCGGCCATTCTACATGCTTTTGGAGAGGTTACCGGTCTTTGCACCAATTTTGACAAGAGCTCCGTGGTTCCAATAAGATGTGGGGCGATCAATCTTGATGACATTCTTGAAGGCATTCCGGCTACACGTACTACCTTCCCCTTGCGCTACCTTGGGCTCCCTCTCTCCGTTTGGCGTCTAAAACGGGTGGACTACCAACATCTTGAGGACAAGTGTGCGGGAAAGTTGCCAACTTGGAACGGTAAATATATTGCTACGGCCGGGCGTGCGGCCCTTGTCAAGTCGGTTATTGCGTCTCAAGCAATTTTCTACTTGACGCCCCTCATCATTCCATCGGGCACTATGACCTTTCTCAACAAGATCCAACGTGCTTTTCTTTGGTCGGCGAAGGAAAAAACTACCGGTGCTAAATGCAAGGTCAATTGGGAGCTAGTTTGCCGTTGAAAGGAGCTTGGAGGGCTTGGAATTCTTCACTTGGGAAAGTTTGCCACCGCCTTACGCTTGCGTTGGCCATGGTTAGAATGGAAGGATCCCGGTAAAATTTGGGTGGGGTTCGGCAACCCTTGCTCTAGTGATGACATGAACATCTTTTATGCCGCAACAACGATATCTATTGGTGATGGGCTCAGGACTCCTTTTTGGCACGCCCCTTGGTTGGAGGGAAGGAAACCAAAAGAAATTGCTCCCCTCATTTTTGAATGCTCTAGTATGAAGAATTGCACCGTTGGAAATGCCATGCTTGGGGCTAGTTGGGTGGGCAAGGTGCGTCTTGATGAACATTTCACCGTTGCTCACTTCTCGCAATTCGTGGAACTTTGGAGCCTCACCACAAACGTCCACCTAAACCATGGCGTGAGTGATGAGATCCATTGGAAGCTCACAGAGAATGGGGAGTATTCGGCCAAATCCGCCTACAAGATGCAATTTATGGGCACAATTTCCTCCTCCATGAAGGATTCGGTTTGGGGGCCTTGGGCTCCGCCCAAGACGAAGTTCTTCACATGGCTTGCAAATCAAAATAGAGTTTGGACCGCCGACCGGCTAGCCAAAAGAGGTTGGCCAAATTGCGGTCTTTGCCCTTTTTGCAAGCAAACTACGGAATCTCTAGTTCATCTTCTTGTGCATTGTCGCTTCACAAGAAGAATTTGGGATCTTGCAAGAGGTTGGCTTGGTCTTCTCAACGTCAACACCGGTGATTGGCTAAACCTCAATGAGTGGTGGCTTTTGATGACGAACGTTGCCCCAAACCGCAAGGCCATCGCTTCTCTCACCTTGCTTGTCACTTGGGAGGTTTGGAATGAGCGCAACGCTAGGGTGTTCAAGAATAAGAGCGCGCCACCAATAGTCGTGTTAGACAAAGTTAAAAATGAGGCCCGGTTGTGGGTTCTTGCGGGTGCCAAATGTTTGGGCAACTTGATACCGCGAGAGTAATCGCGTTGTAATAAGTCCGGTCACAAAAACTTGCATTCTTACAATCTTCTCCCTTAAATTAATATAAGGGGCAAAACTTTTGCCCCTCGTTTCAACAAATTGCACAAGTTCAATTCCGACCTCATTGTTGTCAACCTCGGGACCAGATTTGAAAATAGTTTCACCCAGGGCAGATCCGACAATAGTTTCGGCAAAGAGCCAGATTTGTCAAAAAAAAATACTCACCGCGTGGGTCGGATCGTTTTCAGTATTTCTGATGTGCAAATTATTTTGAAAAGCTTGAGTTCTTATGACCGTGAAAGAGATGGTGACAAAAAGGTGAAAATCATTTGCTTCATTAGCCATTTTGTATAATTTAATTTTGTCCTGCACATGCTAAAGTGTACTCAACCATACGGATGTAATTTTTGTCTATGTTGCACCGAGCGAGGAGGCCGCCCACCAACCTGGCTCGATTCCTTGTGTACTGGAGTAGAAAGATGGGCTCGACTTCAACGGAAAAAGGAAAGCTAGCAAAGAAAAATGGGTTCTGCCGGAGATAAGACGCAAGGATCGATCCGTGTTTCCTTCCCTCCGACGACGACGAGCTCCCTTTTATTTTCGTGTTCGCTCTGTGGTCACCCATTAGTTGGTCCTCGAGCTAGCTCCCGGCGGCCGAGGGCAGGCGCTGAGCTCGGTGGTGCACCACTCTTGTCGACTCTTCGTCAACCACAGCCAGGGTAAGCTTCTAGCCTCCCTCCCTGTTCCTGCTCGGTATCAGAGCAGCTGCATTTCCCCCGAAATCGAGCCCCCAACACTGTTGATTTTGCAGAAACCATTTTCTTTAAACCATATATGGGTGGGTGTGTTGCTCCTTTTTACCTATGTTTCTTCACCTAGTTATCTAGGAAGAGTTGATATATGTAAGCAAGATATTTCGAAGAACTGGCTTAGCTAAGAAAAATCAATATAAAGAAGAAACTCGGGCTGGTCTAATATCTGAATTTGTCGGTTCACTTCTCATTCAATTACGTATTTTTGTTCCTATACAAATCCAATTCAATATACGTACGTACTCAACATCACATTCGTTGATTATGCAAATATACAGTACTCTACTCTACAACTACTGCGTTGAGTTTCGACAGGCATATAATAGTACTGGGCTGGCAGACCCTAGCTAATCCCTTTCTACTCTCTTCTTTCCATAGAATGTGTCTTGCGATGGTGTCGCGCGGCGGACAACCATACACTACGGAGGCGACATGTCTCAAGTACGTAATTATATTTACTCCTGAAACATGCACATTGCATGCATATGCACATAGAAATGTGTATATCTGAGGTGCTAATAAGATTTTTTTTCTATTTTGTTACTCTAGAAGCTCAAGATTAACTTTGCGTGGAGCAATGGCTGGAGGGCCGATTCAACTCTGGAATGAGTGGGCGATCCAAATCCTCATCCTATTCAGCTTCACACTGCAGATTTTCCTCTTTATCTTCGCCAGGACCCGCCGGCGTGGATCCTCCGCCGTGATGAGGATCCTCCTTTGGCTGGCGTACCTCATGGCTGACTCCACGGCTGTGTACACTCTCGGCCATCTCTCCGTCAGTAGTTTGACGCACGAGCAGAAGCTCATGGTGTTCTGGGCGCCCTTCCTCCTCGTGCATCTTGGTAGCCAGGACACAATCACCACCTATGCCCTCGAGGATAACCAGCTCTGGCCACCCACCTGCTAACTCTTGGCGTCCAAACTTTTGGGGTTGCTTATATCATCTACAAGCACATCGCTGAGATCCCCACCTTGTTGAGATTGGCGAGTGTATTGATGTCCACTGTAGGAGTCATCAAGTATGGGGAGAGGATATGGGTCCTCAAGTGTGCCACCTTGGACAGCATCCGGATCTCTGTGAGGAAACCTCAGTATCTCCCTTATTACTATAATGTGCTTCCATCCCAAATAGTTGGGGCCCAGGAGCGCGATGAAGAAGAGCTCTTGTTGTTTGCTCAAGGCTTGCTCCCTCTTTGCAAGGGTGGGATTGCTAACTTTCCTCTGGCTTTAACTTCCGATCCAACATTTGATTGGTCCAACTTTAGCTGGAACTGGAACTGGAAGGCTACATTTAAGGTGGTGGAGATGGAGCTCTCCCTCATGTATGACATCCTCTACACCAAGGCTGCGGCGATCCACACTCGGTATGGCTACTTTATTCGTGCCTTCTCAACGCTCGCCACTTTCGCCGCGTTAGTGTTGTTTCGGTTAAGCGGTAACAGAAATTGTTACAACGGAACGGATGTGATAATCACTTATATCTTGTTGGTCGGGGCTTTTCTCCTGGACATGGCGTCAGTGCTTAGTGCCCTGGGATCAACTTGGACATGTAACTTCTTGTTGAATCTTAACTGGAGTAGGCTTGGTCTTGCTATCCTATTTCTTCGCCGACATGTCAAGGCTGCTGCAAGCAACAGAGGGTGGTCAGGCTCCATTGGACAGTTTAACTTGTTACGTTTTGGCTCTCGTGACAAGACCAAGCTAATTAACATAGTGGCTAAGATGATGGGGCTTGAGGATTGGTGGAACAAATGGTATTATTCAGAGACCCTGGTGATTCAGATGATGTCAAGGAGTTGGTGTTCAAACATGTATGGCAGGTAGTTAAGAAGATTCACCTTCCAAGTGTAGAAGATGTCGTGGAGGAGCACATGGCGATGATGCCACCTATTAACGAATGTCCAGGCTTTCGTCCTGAATTATACGATGACACCGCTAGGAGGCGGAAGAAATTAGAAATTAGACGATGCTCTGAACTTCGGTACTGAACTTCAAGAAGTGATCCTTACCTGGCATGTCTTTACAGAGGTTTTCCTGTCGTGCATTGTTACCCCTGAGGATGCATCATCATCTGCATATGTGAACGCGATCAAGGCATTGTCGGATTTATGGTGTACCTTATGGCTGCACAGTCTGACACAATACCCGGTTTGGAGCTACGCAGCCTATACGAAGCAACCAGGATGACTATGTGCCTCATATGGTCCCACAAGATTGACTTGTCCGTTTCAAGAAACAAGCCTGGCTTGGTTCACCTCATTTGTAAAGAAAGAGTGGTGACGCTTTCGAGAGTCCTCATAGAGCAAGAAAATTGGTGGCTTACAGATACAGATAATCCTGATGTAAACAATTATGTCCAGTCGACCTTTTATTCGAACCGGAGGCCAATTCGTTCCAACAAGCCTTTCATGCAGGTGCTTGTAGAGTCGAGCATAGTTATCTCGCATGGAGCTTTATATGCCAGGCTGATGCTAGAACTTACAGATGCGGGCAGTCCTAACAAGCCAGCTGTCATATCTCGTTACAAAAATACTAACAGTGTCGCCATGAAGAAACTGAAGCGTCTGATGCCAGATCTGAATCCTCATGCAGAGATAGTGAGTTTGGTATGCCCAAAGTGCTGGCCCTCATCTTGGATACATGGGTGCGTCTACTCGTCTTGACATCCGTCGGATGCAAGAGAGAGGCCCACGCCAGACAGATCAACCGTGGCAGCGAGCTCACCACTGTCGTTTGGCTCATGGAAGAACACGCCAGCGTGTTTTTCAACCAACCTGACCGCTTAGGGCGATACATGGAAGTATAGCGGGCTGCTGTTTAGTGGTGTCCATGTAATAATCCTAGACTGTTGTATTTCCTTCCATTAGCTGTTTTTAACGGGCTTCCATTCGATGTTAAGTTGCCTGTCATCACACACACATTATTTTCCCACGTAATGTACGTAAGCTCTCATTACTCCTATTGTTTACTCACCCCCTCTACATGGGGATTCTAGATATGTACTACACTCCCTCCAATCAAAAATAAGTGTCACGATTTTCAATTGGAATTAGTTCAAAGTTGCGACATTTATTATGGATCAGAGGTAATACGATTGTTTACGATGTTGTCATTTATGAACTGTAACTAGATATGGTGCTTGGATTATGTTTGAATCCGGCCCTCCGTGTGCACAACAACTAGACAAGCAGTAGCTGATGTATAAGAAAATGTAAGCAGGGAAAACATGGAATGAACAGAACCTTGCGGCAATCTTTGCAAGTTTTTTGACAATCAATAACATGGTATATTATAGTAGCGAAAAATACATGGTAGATATAAATGAGCTGACTGCAGCAACTAAAAAATAAAGTTTAAAAGAAACGAGCAAATTTTCTAGATCTTCAAAAAAATTTCTTCCATTACACAATCTTATTTTTTTTGAATACATCAATAGAAAATGTCATAGATTGCAAACCATAGGCCTATAAATACCAACGAGAGTTCTTGTGTAATTTTAATTTTAAGCCATAATTGTCAAAGCTATGCGAGTTCATTCATGTACAAAAGAAGAAAGATGACATAACAGCCACAAAACAGCACACAATTTACCAGGCCACGACTTGGTATTAATCACCAGTTTCATGCATGTACAACCACCAATAAATTACCAAAAAACTTGCACATCCATGGTAACCTGGTACGATGCGAACCACAACGCTCCCGATCGAGAGAATTTAATGTACAAACCAAAGCTCATAGAGAAGGCGGCAGAAAATAAAGCCCACGGAGACACTTGAGGCATTTGTACCGCTCACCGTCTGAAAGGTTCCAAAATGGGCCGGGTATCATGAGGCCTATTCACAGTTTTTTTACATTATTTTGTAATTTTAGAAATTAGGTTTGCTTTTTATAAGTACTAGTTGGCATCTACGTGCAACGCACGTTACACAATTAAAAGGGGCAATTTAGAAGTACAAAATATTAAACTTGTAATACACGTGTCGACTAATACATATACAAAAATTAGTCTGGTTGTAATAAATATTGATGTATAGACATAATTATCAAGAAAAAAATAATCATTTATTTACACAATGTTTTCATCTAGAATGGCTGATTCTCAACTGGGTTGTCCCTTGCTGCAGTTAGGCGCTATGAATTACAGAAAATTAAGTGGTTGACTTGGACAAATAGGCGGGTTACACGTTCCACTGTGGCGACATGTGAGGACTATATGAGGAAAAAATGAACTGGTAAGCTTGTTTCGTCAGCGGAGTAGGAAATAAAATACAAAATCTCTTTTAAAGTAGTAATCACAAGTAGCTATGAGCTGACACAATGGTAAGGAACTCAGCAAAGGACACGGCATATGCCTACACCTAATTGCCAGATGTCAATACATAGAGTAGCTAATTACCATCAGAAAACCTAATTGCGGAATCTCTATATGTATTAATGAAAGAATATGATAAGGCAATAAGTTGAGACCAGAGAAAGTTCACACATCAGATAGTACATAGGCAATACCTTTTACATGCTATACATGAAGGAAAGTTCGAAATCACTGGACAATCTCAACAAAGTATTTATGCTTTGATATCGCTGAAAGACGGTGTGTGCATAAAAAATTACAACTGATCAATAAGACCAAATGAGAAATGCAGAAAGTGGCTAAGTTAAATATCGGTCACGATGGAATAATCAGCACGTATTTTTCCTGATGTTCTACAGAGGGTCTTACTTATTGACTGGAGAAATCATCACATCTATTGCATGCACCAGGAACAATTCTTTCAATCCGGCCACAAAAGCAGCATAAAGATCAATCAATAATATTTCTCGCTGCAATGAAATCCAGTAGCTAAGGATTCATATGATGGGCGCAGCACTTTTCATTTTACCTAGTTCTAGAAAGATTGGTTGAAGACTTCAAGGTCACTTCTGCAACCTAAGATCCAACAAGTAACCTAAGAGATAGAGTAGAAATTAGGAGAATATAGCATTAAGGTCTGTTCGGAGCAATATAGAGTAACTAAGATAGAATATAAGTCGGTTTAACTTCATTGCTACCCCCACCACCACGCTAGCTTATTACATTTGCCATTCAAGACCCTGAATCCGACAGTAAGGTATCCAGTGGTGTACACACATCTGGTCACTCACTAAACTCGGTATTCTGGCATTAAGCTGCAACCACTGAACCACATATGCAAATAAGAAAGCGCAAATTTAAACAGGGCCAATAAAAACCTGTAGAGAACAAAGGGCACGGTGGAAGGCATCTAGGCAACGACCTCGTTCGGCTCCAGTGCGACCTGTGGGTCGCCCTCCTCGTGCGCTGCCATGGCGAGTTATAGGACAGGGTGAGGCGAATGACGACCTGGACGCGGGATTGTCAGAGGCAGGCAATGCACGGACAGTCCTCTTGTCCGCCGGCACCATGATGCGTTCGTGAGGATGCTGCACAGGTTGGTAGCGACCGCGCCGGAGCTTGGTGGTCGCGCACCTCCAGCACCTCCCCCAAATGCCCAGCTCCACGAACGTCGACCCTCGGCAGGCCGGCAGCCGACTGCGGAGCGGCATCCGGCGGAATGGCTCTCCGGGACGACGATTTGGACCGTCAGCTCGTCCATCAATCGGATCAGATCAGCAGCGTTGACAGGGGTCGTGATCTCTAGCTTGGCCAGAGATGGGAACCCTCGTCCGTCCGGCCATCCAGCGCCTCTAGGTAGAGCGAGAGTGTGAGGTCAGAGGTCTTCCTGGTCGTCGCGCGACTCCCTGTCCCATCCCGCATGCACGTCTCCCTACTCGGCTACTCCCCTCCGACGTCCCGGTCTAACGGCCACTGGATGGCACCGAGGACCGCGATGGCGGCGAACGTCCCGGGCTAACGGCCACTCGATGACGCAGAGGACCGCGATGGCGGCGAGGGAAGAGAGGGTCGCCGGCAGGGATCCGGCGAAGTACATGCCACCAGCGGCGTACTTGTGTTTTGTTTAGATTAGATTGAGATCGAACCGGTTATGTTTTGAGTTGTTGAAAGAATTCTTTGTCTCGCCGAAATAGAAAGGTCTGTTGAAATAAAACGAACCGGTACGATGGTATTAGCAGTATTATGTGATTTGGTGGGAGGGTAAAACGGACAAAAGTGGATTTGTGTTGAGTTGTCAAACATTGAAGCGATCTGGACCGTTGGCCAAATATTGAAGGGCTCAGATTCAATGTATCAACACAAGTTTGCTCTTTTAATAGTAGTATAGATTTGCATATGTCTAAACAACTATTCACGTGTATATTTCTCCAAAAGAAAAAAAATCACGTGTATACAAATAAAAGTACATATATAGATGTTTATGTGTTATTGTTATTTTTGCTTGGGGTGGTGTTTATGTGTTATATTTTTTTATTATATACTAGGAAACATGCCCGTGCGTTGCAACGGAAAAAAACAAACTACACATCACTGAGGCGAACGAATTGATGATATATATAAATTGATGTGAGTATGAAATATGCATTGGATATCATAATATTTATATATATCAACTATCGGTGCACTCTCTTGACATGGAGATTGCGATTATTTTCTCAACAATCAAAATGACTACGCAGGTGGTGGATCTAGCTCAGGGCTGAGTTCCGTCCAGGTTGGATCGATACGGTGGTGGATCAACGTTTGGACCGGAAGAATAAATATCCGTCCAGGTTTGATCGATATATAGGGTGGTGGATCAGCGTTTGGATCGGAAGAATAAATACACAAAGTAAATCAACAAAGTAAATCAACGTACAACCTCCGATCCATATTAATGGACTCAACTTTATCTAGATACGGATGTATCTAGTTAAGTGTTTACACTAGATGCATCCGTATCTAGACAATGTTGAGACCATTAATATGGATCGGAGGGAGTAAAAAAAAGTGAAACGACACGGTGGTGGATCTAGCTCAGGGCCGAGTACGGTTGGATCCGGCGATGACACTCGGTTCAGCGACTCTTTGCAGTAGACAATGGCACCGATATATGATGCCGTCCTGCTTCTCCAGAACTGAGTCGACAAGGTGTGCCGCCTGCGCCGGCAACGACACTGGTCGATTCGATGCGCGCATGTGGAGGGAAGCAGCGACTACAGTAGCCGCTCTATGCTGGATCGGTTCGATGCATGTGGACGGCGGCGGAGTGAGCCGTGCCAGGCTGCTTGGCGCCGGCAAGTAGGGGAGCTCGCAGGACGGGGCGCAAGGAAGCGGCGGTGGTGAAGAGACGTGCTTGTTACAGTACTCGAAGACCTTAAAGACGATGGGGGATTTTACATTGGGGGAAATTGTCCTTGATCATGTGGTAGATGCGACAGCGCCGCCACCTCGTGCTTGACCAGCGTGATCATCTTGCTCTTCTCACCTACGACCTCGTCGACTTCCGTCCGTCTGCTTGATATCTCGTCGAATTGAATCGCTCGTGTGCGTGAAAATCTTGGAACCCTCGATTTCGATCGTAAGCTTCAATTATAAGAAGCTTCAATCGGTCAATCCCCCGTATATGTAGAGGCTCAGAGAAGGAAGAGGAGGCCAAATCTGGTCCGATGGGATAATCTAGTTTGGACTTGTCTCTTGCCCAACACAGCCACGATCGGAACAGAGAGAGAGGTAGCGATCGATCAAAACTTCCGGATGGCAGTGGTGGGTAATTTTCGTCAACATTAGGGGTACTTTCAATGACGTACCACAAGAAACCTTAGCTCCTTTATTATTAAGTATAGATAATATATATATATATATAAAGTTCACACAAATTATAAAAAAAGGAAATTTACATTGCCATGCATGGGTTAAAAACTTAAAACCGGCTTGGGCACCACCGTTGAGTATGCCCTCATGTTCTTTAAAATAATGGAAATGGGTCCAGGTGGGCATCTTGACCCCAAGACCCCGTTGACGCACGACGACCTCACTTCTCTTTCCCGCTTTCGGTCACTCTCCTGCTTCCCTCCACCCGCCGTTACTTGCTCCACGACCTCCTGCTCCTGGTGGCCGAGGACAGGCTCCAGCGCCGCGCCGCTCGTCGCTTCTTCGTCCACAACCAGGGTAAGCTCTTTGGCCTCCCTCCCCTGTTCGGCATTTCCTCCAAATTCTATAGCCTACCTGCTGCGCCAAACACTATCCAGTTGTTACTCTGATTCAGTCAGGTGTGGCTTCAGGGAGGAATACGGACGCAGAGTGGTTTTTGGGAGTCAGTTGGTAGATCCTGCGCGTTTTGTTCCATAAACCTCCGCTATGTACTTCTAGATTGCTAGTATATGTTGGGGATTCGATTCCTTGTGGTTTGTTTAGTACAAACACACCTATCGTAGCCAGTGGGGTAGTAGTATATTTTTGTGGACTGGGATAGTTAATTGGATATTCAACTTTGGAGTTTGTTTATCATCCCAATAATATATACTACTAAAATCTCTAGCACTAATTATTGCAGTGAGTTCTAAGAGATCTCATCATGTGGTTGTACTCTGTTATGAGCTTTGGCTTGGACATTAATTCATCAGCCCACGGAGTATTACTAATAGGAGTATTTAAGTACTAGTGTTGGCAGATGGACCCAAGCTACGGCTAATCACCCGTACTCTGTTATTTGCACATAATTTGTCTTCTGGCTGATAGTGTCGTGGTGCACAATTGAGTCATGCAAGTCACATTCCTTGATATGATGAACCTCTGCTTGAGGACGCTTCGTGGAAATGGCAGTTTTAGCTGCTGATTATTTTGGTAGATGCAATCTATTAGCTTACTTACCTTTTGATGTGTTGTCAAACTTCACAAAGCTAGTTCCATGTATGTTCTTGCTGCTGGGTGTTGAGGGCATATAGGGCTGACGATGAAGGAGTTGTTTTCTTTTCCTTTTTAATGTGGACAAAGATTACTTGCTCTGCCAACTTTTGTGGCCTTGATTTCTTATAATGAAAATCAGAGGGGAACCCTCTCCTAAAAAAATAAAAAATCCCTTATGATGCTTGTAAGAATGCATAGATCCTCGATATCTTAATAGGCTGTTGACACCGTATTGTTACACGGGCCAGTGCATTTTGTATCATCTTGATGCATGATGATGTATTTTTTTCCCAAAAGAATTGAAAATGCACATATCTAGTTGCTAACAAGAGTTTTAAATTTTGTCATTGCAGTGATACACAGTCAACTTTTGGTAGACCAATGGCTAGAAGGCCAATGATGCAGCTCTGGAATGAGTGGACGACCCAAATCCTCGTCCTTCTCAGTTTCACACTACAAGTTTTTCTCTTGGTCTTTGCTAGGACTTGTTGGCGTGGATCCTCCGCCATGCTGAGGATTCTCCTATGGCTAGCGTACCTCATGGCCGACTCCATCGCAGTCTACACTCTCGGCCATCTCTCAATTAATGGTTCGCCCCACAAACAACAACAGAAGCTCGCCGTATACAGGCGCCCTTCCTCCTGGTGCACCTTGGTAGCCAGGACACCATCACCACCTATGCCCTCGAGGACAACAAGCTTTGGCCGCGTCATCTACTAAATCTTGGTGTCCAAGCTTTTGGGGTTGCTTATGTCCTCTATAAGCACATCGTCCATATCCCCACCTCCCCGGGATTGGCCGGGTTGATATTCGTCATTGGTATCATCAAGTATGCAGATAGGATATGGCTCTAAAATGCGCCATCCTGGTCAGCATCCGGAGCTCTGTAAATAACCATTGGCATCTCCCTAATAACTACGAAGGACTGAAGGCAGAGGAGTGTGGTGAAGAAGAGCTCCTATTGTTTGCTGAAGCCATGCTCCCTCTTTGCAAGGGTGCTATCGCTGATTCTCCTGTGGCTATTTAGTTTCAAAGTTAGAGGTACATGGTCATTTGCTTCTATATATGAATGGAAGAGCTGGAACTAGAAAGCAACATACAAGGTGGTGGAGATGGAGCGATCCCTCATGTATGACATCCTCTACACCAAGGAACGGTGATTCACACTTGGTATGGTTACTTGTTCCACCTAGTTTCACCCTTGGCCACCATCATTGCATTCATCCTATATCAATTAAGCGACAACAAAAATGGTTACAACAATCGATGTTGCTACAACTTGCATCTTCTTGATTGTGGCCTTCCTTCTCGACATGGCATCACTGTTCAATACTTTGGGGTCGACTTGGACATGTGGTTTCTGGTGGACTAGATGCTTGAATAAGCTCGGTCTTGTCAACTTGTCTCTTCGTCAGCATATCAAAGCTACAACGCCATTTGTTCGAAAGGTGGTCAACCTCTATTGGGCGGTTCAACTTGTTGCATTCCCTCTCCCCTGACACGTACAAGCTAAGAAGGTCTAGAGAAGTGGTGGAACAAATGGCGTTGTACTAAGGCCCTAGTGATTTCAGAGGATGTCAAGGAGTTGGTATTCAAACATGTATGGTATTCAATAACACGCTGGCAGGGAGCTCACGAGCATTGTCTGGCTCATGGAACAACAGGCTAAAGTGTTCTTAAAGCGACCCAGTCCTGATGGTATTGAATCTTTTCTACTTCAGGCCTTTGCTAATATGATATTAGTTTCTTTCCTTCTTTCGCTTCAAACATTAGCGGTCGGCGATGCCGGGGGAGTTTGTTATTTCTATTCGTACTTGGTCCTTTTGGAACATGTAATTGTCTGTTATGTTAATGTAATATGTACTTTGTTTTCCTCTGTTATTGTTTGTAAATGGTGACTAGCTTTGCTGCATGGATTTTGTGGGTTTGTGCATCGCACCCTATGTGTGCACATCAACTTGACACACTGCAACTGATGTGACATCTTGATGAGTAGCCTGTGACGAGCTTCAGATTTGTCTCAGGCATTCCGGCAAGCAGCTGGAGTACAACTGAAAGATTCACTGAAGAAAAACGTGGTAAAAGAGTCTCAAAAGAGAGCAGAAAAAAACAGCATCCAGAAAATCAATCACGATTATCTGCAAGTCTACCCAGCGAGGAATGTTCATCACAGACCTCCAGCAGATTAGCGTCTATCCAATGCAGCCGTGGCGGTGAGCTTGCAGCCGTCCTCTGGGTTGTGGACGAACACGCTGCAGTGTTTCTCAAGCCACATAAGATGGGTCTGCAATCTACATCTCCTTCTCCTTATGCAGATGGCCGGAACATCCACAAGATGAGGCTTCATGAATCTCCAGTCAGTTAACTGTGGACTGTTATGCTGTATCTCCTCTGCTTCTGTTCCTCTGTTATTAAGATGCCTGTAAACACACGCATAGTTATTTTCTTCAGACAAAGGAAGGTTTCGTTGGTCCAGAACATCACATAAAAATTGTAACCTTTGTTCACTCTGTTGTTATTTGTGATTATATGTGCTGCTGAGGCTTTTGTGTGGGCGCACAAACTGCATATGATGTTTAGATATGCAGGGAAAGCATCTTGCGAGCTTCAGGTTCGGCTCAGGCATCTCTGGCAAGCAGATAGAGCACAATTTTTCTTTTCTTTTTTTCATCTGTCAAATGATTGAAGCATCAGGAATTCAGGATGACATTTCAGTTAGCAGATGGGGACTGATTGCTCTGCCGTGGTTTATCTGGGATGGCAATAACAGAGTCATAGCCTAGACACGCATACTAATATAATTGTCAGTTCATCTCGGTTATCTCTGCGAGTTCAATTTACAGCAACTTGATAAAGAGCTTCTTTTACATGATCATGGAAAAGAGTTGGTACCAGAGAAGAAAGAAAAAATAACAACCTGACAAGCAAGGAACACATCATAAACCTCACACAAGATTTACAGTTACAAATCAATCTCTCACACGCGATGTACAATTCCCGAGCTCGTGCAATCGTCAGGACCAGATGAATAGATGATCGAGTCATACGCGACAGATAGCTAGCTCACGACGACTTGTGAATTGTGATCGGTCCTGGCCTGGCGCCGGTGAGGTGTTGGCGGCGTGGGGCTCCTCTGGCGACGACGGCGCCGCCTCCTCCTGCACGGGCGGCAGGCTGGGCTCCCAGGACCTCGCCGTCCACGGCGTCGGCAAGGCGCTGCCGCCCAGCAGGTTCCTTCGCTGCTGCTTTGTCCTCCTCCTCCTCCACTTCTTGTCCGTCCTGTCCGCGGCGCTCCGCCAAGATGACGATGACTGCTCGACGATGAGGCCGCGATCCACCATGCTCTTGAACTGCGACTCCGCCCACCGCTCCCTGTTCACGTAGTAGTCCGCGCAGCACCGCTCCGGGGCAGCCGGCGGCTTCCACTCCTCCTCGGACCACGACCGAGACCTCGACGGCGACGTCTCGGTGGAGGTGTCGTCGTCCTCCTCCTCTTCTTCTTCGTCAGGGGCGCCGCGGATGTGCTTGTCGGTGAATGGGGCGTCGTGGGGGATGTCGCGCTGGAGCTTGCGCACGGTGGTCTCCGGCAGCAGGAAGAACTTCTGGCCAGGGAAGAGTGGTTCGAGGGGCCGGAGCGTGGCGCGGTGCGGGTTGCGGAAGACGTCCGTGTGCGCAAGGCAGAGGCCCGGCGGGTGGCGCCGGATGACCGTGCAGGCGAGCACCACCCCGGCGTACACCTCCACCACGCCGCTCCACAGCACCACCCGCACCACCGAGGAGGCGGACGAAGAGGAAGACGAGGACATGGACGCTGACGACGCCGACGAGAGGGACGAGGCGCTGCTGATCAGCTCCACCGATGACAACGACAATGACCGCTGCCTCGCGTAGTACTCCTTGTCCCTGAGGCGAGGCTTGCAGCGGCCGCTGCCGCGGAGCGCCCGGCGGAGGTACTTGCCGAGCGGGAGTAACATGCAAGTAGCCCCATCGCCGCCGCCGATGCCGCCATGAAACATAGCTGGTCGTCGCGGATCAAACAAAGCACGCGCAGCGATCAGATGGGTGGTTTGATCAGCTGAGTTGGAGAGCAGAGGTTGCTCGACGCGGCGCGGCTCGTTATATATACGCGCGGCCGCCCGCCCATGGCGCCCCGGCCTGTACGGTTCTTTTTGCTCCATTCCCTTCTCGGTTTTGTCAGCTTCTTCGATCTCGTCGTCTCCTTCCCGTTGTCCTCTGCTCTCCTCCTAGCGATCACCGACACGTTCGCTCGCTCTTCTTGTTCTCTGGCCATTGGAAGTGTCCACCGATGGACGCCGGAGTCGGGTAGATGGTGGATGGGTTTAAAATTCGCCGGCCGGAGCGCACGCTGAAATGAGCGGCCGGCGCCGAGGGTGTTGTCCACGTACATCGGCCCTGCACGCCGCCTTGTTCTAGGTCCAGGGGATGGAATGGATAGGCGTGAGCGTAGGTCGTATCGACCCGTCCCGCTCAACTCACTTCGATCAGCGCCACTGCATATGCATGTGTGTATATAATATATCTGCCTTTTGACAAGACCAAAGAAAAAAGATTTTGTTTGCTTTGTTACAAAGAAAAAAATTATTTACTTGCAAAAAGAGAACTCAACATATGCTCCATACTTGGATTTGCTTGGCAAGTGGCAAGCTCCTAAACAAATAAGCTTACTGCTCTGATTTACTATTCAAAAACGAAAATATAAGACTGCTGACAATTTTGCATAGTACTCTATTACTTTGTCTTTATCATTTTTTACCATACAAAACACAAAATATATATTGGCCCCCTCAACTCTCATCTTATTTCTTTTGGCCCCTCCTACAAAGATGATCAAGCTCCGCCACTGGCTGACATCGATTATACACAAGTGGCATGCTCCTAAGGAAAGAACCTTATTGTCTGGTTCATTATTCAAAAACGAGAATATAAAACTGTTGACCAAGATTCATGCATACAAATATTGTTAGAGAGCCGGCGAGCAGTGACCGGACAACAAAACAATGGGACATGCATGGAAACGCCCAAATTCCACACCAGTGTGCGCCATTTTTGCTTGTTTTGCCAAAGCTTTAGTCCAGAAAAGTTTAAATTCAGCCAAGCAGTTGCCTGCATTGGAACTGAGTGAATATCGTAAAAATCGCCACTTTCAAAGCCAAATTTCCAGTCGGTGCCAGCGGTTTAGAAAAACTTTTGGCAAAAAACTATACTATTGATTTGAGAGTGAATTGATATTAGTTTTTATAGTGGGCCCACACGCCAAGAGTAAAATTTCCTATCCTACTTGTGTGTCTACCATCTTTTTTTCCTCCTCACTCATCTCTCATTGTGTTGACCGCCATCATAGCTGTTTCTTCAGAGTTTTCGTTCATTCATTCTCACTGGGGGATTTTCCTGCACAAGATTGCTTTCCTTTCAGAGTATCTTGCTCAACTCTCCGTTGATGTCTTTTGGGATAATCAGGGTATTGAGTGGCCGAACCTATCATAGTATTTCAAAATCTTATTTTCATTAGTAGACAATTTCTCGAATAATTACTTTTATAATGTAGCTAGTTACTCAATTTTGATATTTATCATTGAACAATGTTTAACTACGGATATAAGTTGATTTTTACAAACAATTTTACAGATTATTCCATCACTAGTTGAATGCCCGTGCGTTGCTACGGGTTGGTCAATTTTTTGTTGCTACACATGAAAAACTAAGATGTGCATTATAGAAATAGATATAACCAAATAATATTGCAAAAAGGATAAGATTCTAATTTTTCATAATTAAATCGATTAAAACATATAAATTGAATCATATGCATAGAATCTACAATTGTGATGTTGCACATACACAATACAAGTCTGATTTGGCAATTAAATAAAGAACTAAAACACATAGTGCACATGGTAGAAACAATTGGTAATAGAAAGCAATATTATATAATTTTGCAGTTACTGAGGAGGCATTATGTGAAACATAACAAACAGTAGCGACACTTCAGCTTTAGACCGTCAAAAATCATGTCAGCTTTATAAGTGGTTGTAGAATACAAATTTACTCGGTTAAGCCCATTAAATTTGCAACTACCACCATCATGAGTAAACAAAGTGCACTTGAACAAAAACAAGTCAAACTGAAACAAATTCATTAACTACTGAACCACCACTAACGGAATCAGAACATGGAATGAGAGACATCGTGGCATCATTCACCAAAATTTCCTGAGTTAAAACGGATTTTGTCAAACCATTCCACTACTCCTAAGTCTATAGCTGGTGGGAAATGAATATCGGCTGCCAAGCGAATGTTGTAACTATTGAAAAAAAAAGTACAAGCAACGAAACGAATATATGGAGATTTAAAAGTTGACTTCTTCCTTTTAACAAGAGTTGTTCTTAATTCAAAACAGGCAACAACCTTCTTAGCCTGGTAATCATGTTAATTAGTCCAATCTAGGGACATGCCCATGTACAGATCACTCATACTAACCGTCTGAAACAGTGCACCGTACGTAGATACACAAATCAACACTAAATTACCTCAGGCTGCCGGGAGATTTTCAATCCTTTCTCGCTGCTTGTGTGTAGCATGCGGTTTCTGAATGTCAAAACAGAAAAGTTGGAGCTAAAACGTTGTACACAACGAATCAGTTGAGTATTCCATGAAATTTGCTATGACGAACCAAGTTCCTGAAGCAGTTACTCGTGGAGAACGCTGAGGATAACGACGCCGAACACCCTCGCCGCCGCGCCCCTGTAGAATACCCCTACTTTTCGTCTCTCTCACGATCTCCCTCTTCCTCCCGATGGTTGCCGTCAGGGAGCAGCTCACGCCTCCCCTTCCTCTCTGCATCTCTTTAATCCGCGAAACGTCGCCAGTCCATCGCGGCGCTCCTGTTGGGTCGACAGGACGATCTGGGAGAGACGGGGTGGGATGCGAGAGACGACGAACGACAGATCCACAGCTTAGGATGGGGATTCGGCAGCCGCCGGTTTCGTTCCTCCTATGATGGAGGCGATGCCAGTTGCCATGGAGCTCCATAGGTGGCGGCGGGGACGAACCCTAGACGTGAGCTCTGTTCGCTCGAGGGGAGGCAGCGTTGCGCGGATTTTTGCTTGGCTTGACTATGCTCGCGTGATTAGCGATGGGGTGACGTGTCGCTCGGTGATTGGTGCGGTTTGTGTCGTTCGTTCGTCCGTCCAGGACCGAGACAGGACACTTCATTCTTTTGTAGTAGAGATTTAAAACTTGCTGACAATGAACGTATAAAGCCGAGCAATCTTCGGTTCGTGTTCGTGAGCCAGGTAACGTTGTGATATGTCAGAAAATGTCATCAGTTTGGGAGCCCATTACACGTGTCGATTTTAATTGGGCACAAAATCTGACTATTTTTTACAGTCGATCACGAAATATTCAGTTGAACATCATAAGAGAAGAGTTTCTCATACAAACACACACACGGCTCATCAACATTCCATGTCACACAAGATAGCATATCATAGACATCCCTACAATATATAGTGCTGGATAACATTCCAAGAAAAAAGAAACCATGTCGTGTTCACTGCTCTCGCTTCTTCTCAGCCTTCTCCGGCATCAATTCCTTTCTTGCAGAGTGCAGACTGCTCTCGGATCTTCTCAGCCTTCTCCTCTAAGATCACTTGTCTTCCCGGAGGCGAAGACAATGACCCAAGTCGCCCCGCCACAAGGACAAAGATTTTTCCTACCGGAGCCAACTTGAACAACTTCCAGTAAATCTGATACGGCTTTAGGTCGCCGTATTTCTTCCGAAGATACTCCTGACGAGCAAGCTTCTCGGTGGTGTAGAGGCGCCTTGTCACGAGCCGGCGTCGCTCCTCCGCGACCGTTGGTGATGTGAGCGCCGCTTGGTTCGCTGGAGCACGGAGCCGCCGATCCTCCTCGCCCCCTGTCGAAGAAGCGACGCCATCGTCTCCCTTAGGATTAGGGTTGGTTGCTCGCTCGACTGCCTTCCGTCTCCAAACACGAAGAAGCTTTATACTCTCGCGACCAGGCCCAGCCCAGCTTTGTACTGTATGATTTAGACTCGGTCCATTCCTCTGCGGCCCAGCCCAACCGGGTTTTTTTTCCTGAAAAGGAACGGCATATCCATTTTAACCACCGATTATTCTCTAACATGTTTAATTAGAACTTCTTCAAATCTGAATCTAGATCTTCCCAGAGCCATAACATGAAAACTATGGACTCAAATGCGATGTACCTTTTTGCATTTTGAACTTGTGTGTGAAAATAAACGTTGTTTTTTTTGTAATGAATCTAGTTCAGGTTGGCAATCCTCTCCTGGTCTCAAGGAATAAAGGACCATACCTGATAACACCCATGTAGTTGCGGCGTACTGATCTGTGATGGACTAGCATGATCCAAGCTTGCATCACAACTATGAGTGTTGCGGTCTGAATGATGAGCGGCATACGAGTTGATCCGTCCTAGTCAAATCGAGGCAGAGGATAAATAAGACCACACCCGAAATCAAGAACCTATGTTCTAGTCTAAGATCCAGGGCAAGGGAACACTACTATGTAACAGCAAGATCTACCTATTGGGTGGGGCGGGTGGTGGAGAAGGGGGCAGGGGGAATACTGCTTATCGCTATGGGAGAAGAGAAGACCAAGATTTCGGTGCTGCAGAACAGGCGTAGAAGAGGCGGATCTTATCCCTCGCCGCTAGTGTTGTCGCCGCTCCAGCCGTCGCGTCCTCCGCCGGTTCTGCCATCGCTAGATCTAACTCGTTGCCGCTTCCGCCTTCACCTTCAAGCCGAAATAATGTGGTCGCTCCTCTCTCTTGCGGTGACACCCAAAAGAAGGAGGTGAGAGTAGCCTTCGCGCCATACGCTTGCATGAATTTTCCTCTCCCGCCAGCTCCATAGCTGCATCCTCGCGGCTCCGCGCGTCCCAATTTTGGCTCCACTGTGTTGTGCTGAAGGTGGTTGTGAAAAAATGGCCGAATCAAGCGTTCCTAGCGGGCCCGGCTGAGGAGTGCTTTAAGATTCGTGTGAGCTGGGCCAAGCCACCCGTGGGCAACCAAACGGGCCGATTTTGCATATAGGACCTGTTTGGGTACTGCGTGGGCTACAAACACGCCCTAGAACTAGATGTGATCTCCTTACATTCTACTAGAACAAACGACTCCTCAGCTTGTTCCAAATCATCAAGCCCATGGCGAGCGCTATGCAAGCATGTCACACCGGTCGCTCTACAAAGGAATCGACAAGTCAGTACATGTTAGGTGAAACCAAGCTATAAAAAGAAAATGGTCTACCTGCAAAAAAAAAGGTATATTGCCCGGAAGTCGGCACTGGAGGCATATGTTATATCTGATAGTTTATTTCTTACTAGATGCTAGAGCTAGGAAAATATCTACTAAAATGACCAGCAATTCATACACTCAGGAAAATATCTATTTCTTTCATGAATTCGCTCCAAGAACAGAGTAATTTGATACTCTTAAGGAACTAGTTTTGCAAAGGTTAATCATAATTGAGGCCGAATACATCGTTCCTTCTCGGAACTTGATTTTTGCTTGTTCCGTGCAATTATTTAAGATAGCACAAATTGGTAAGTGATTGCCCTGGACACGTCAAGTTGTATCGTCAGCACAGCACGGCCTCTCAATGAATCAGAACCCGTGACGTACATAAGCAAGAGCAGATGTCCTATTCAGAGCTAAAGCCGAGTCTCCTTCGCATAATTATACCAAAGTGAATGTGACGGGCGTATTTAGCTCAGTGGTTTGCAGCCCACGGTTTGGTGGCGTTGCCATACAAGTTATCAACAGGGGTGTCTTGTAGCTGCTGCCGTATGCCAACTAGGTGCATATTATTTCCTAACTAGCATGGTGGCCCTCGCAGGCCATTGTCTTTAGTATGTTGAAATCTACAAGAAATGACATGTGCTTTATGGATATCATATTATGTGGAAGAAATAGTATAGAAGGGACCTTGTATCTCTATCACCTCACCCTACTTTGTGCATGTATCTATTTTATATTAATTTTCAAATGTTTACTTTGACAATGTCTTGGTAGTGTTAGTTACGAACGGATCATACAATAAATTAATTTGAGCATAACCTGATTATTTCTAGTGTTAGCTATTTTTATCAATGTGATGTGTCCATAATGTTAGATGCTTCGAGTTAAGAAAATATAAAACCAAGAAACAAATCTTTATAACTAAATCGAAATTCATGAAGACTGTGTGTTTCTTATGTCGGTGAATGTCTTGTGACAGTCAGATGTGCAGCCTTCAAAAGATTAATTTTCAAGAGTCGCTTTTCAAGCCATTCATATACTCTTTTATGTTTTGAACTCGAAATTGGAATTGTAGAATTTTAGAAAACCAATGTGTGGTTGGATAGCTAGAAGTATCCACGTCAGAGGATCTCGGTCTGGGAATTCCTGACGACTTTGCCCCAAATGGCGTGTTCCCCGGCGGCAAAAGGACAAGGACCCGATTACGTTTTTTTTTGTTTTTGCCCCAGGGTCTTTTCTGTAACTTGTAGGGCCTAGGTGAAATTTCCATAGTTGTTAGGGGTATACTTGTAATTTTGTACCACCGACGATTTGATGCAGCTTTTAGGCCCTTCGGGGCCTTACCCATTCAAACAAAAATTGGTATGTGCAAGCAGTGTCAAGTTCGAGTCTGCCAACAAGTCGGTTTGGTCCTATATATACACACACACACGCATATGTGTGTGATTTATAACGAGATTGTACCTTAAGAAAAGAAGAAATAAAGAAGAAGAAGAAAATAGAGGGTGTGATACGTATCCTTGTCCTAAGTTTTGTTTATGCATTTTTTCATATAATTTGGGTGAAACCCAATCCCATTTTCAACTTGATAATCTGAACTGCATTCACCATACATCCAATTAAAGTGACGTGAAAACTTATTATTTTCTTTATTTTGCGAGACCAAAAGAAAGTGCGTGAAATGGAAAGTTCCCATGGTCTAGATTTTCCAAACGAGGCGGTTAACGGATCCAAGAACTAAGAGTTTCTGAAAAAATAACTATCTTAAGGAAAAAAACGTTGCCACAAAGCGATGCCCTGCTATGCATATAATCGATTCTATGTCCCAATTGAATCGCTTTTTAGCCACACTCTGGCTGGTCTTAGTAGAGTATCATAAAAAATGGAAATGGTGCGAGTATTAGATTTTGAAAGGACAAATGGTTAGAGGATCTTCCATTACCTCAGAAATATCCATCTCGATATAACATATTTACTTTTTAAGGTTTAAGTCGATCGTATCCGCCATCCGATATAGATAGAATAGAGGTATACAATATATTTAGCCGGAGAAACGTTTTGAGAGAAAAATTGTACATCGATTGATGCAGAGGTCGATGTGTTGATCCCCTTTTCAGAAAAAGGAAACAGATCCGATAAGAAGCATGATGAGACTTGTTGGCAGCACAACATACCTATGGCTTAGACCTCTTCGATTCTGGCGATCACTGGTGGCAATGCAGAGGAGGACTGCAGGCTTGATGAGGATATGTAGGAAGAAGGAGAATAATGCTACTTACGCATGAAAGGAGAAGAGAGCCGTGTAGCTGTGAAGGATGAGCTACGTGAAGATGCTGAAAAGCTTGTTACTGCTGGTCTCATATTGGTTGATGTTTACTCCTGTGATCCATAGCGGTGTAAAAAAATGTTTGGCTACTCCCCTTCACTAGTTGGCTAAGTCCGCGCGCGCGACCCGCGTTCGAGCCATCGGCTCCGCAGTGTGCGCGCCTAGAGCTCCTTCTGCTTAATTTAATATCCGCAAGGATTCTTCCCTGCTCGACTCTTTCTTTCTACTAATATTGTTGAGCGAGTCTAAGCACGTCAAGTTGTAATGTCAACTCTGCCTCTGAACCAATCAGTACTCTTAGACGATCATAGGCCAGACCTCAAGTTCATAAATTATAACCAGGCTTGGTTTGATTAAGCACCTCCCAACGCGCGAAAATAATTGTGATAAGTAACCATGCACCACCCCTTGTGTGGTCCTCTCTATTTAACAAAACAAATCGATTCTTAGTTTGTTTAAGTATCCCCCTCACCCTCTCCCGTCTGTTCCTGCGATCGACCGCTAGGAGAGGGAGCCCTTGCTTCGATTTTTCACTAGTAAGTTGTGGAGTTGTTGCATCGATTTTAATTTTGTCTGAGCTGATGCTTGTTGCTCCATTTTACTTTTTTGTTTTTGTTTTGAGATTGCTCCATTTTACTTAGTTCGCGAGTTTCTGCTGCAATAGGGATGCTGTAGGCGCGTTGGAGCTTAATTAGGATGGTCTAGCTTTTATTTATCACACAATTAATGCCCAATGAGTCTTCTGGCCACGTGCGGCACTCATATGGCGCTAGCCAAAAGATTCAGATGATGTTGTAGTATTACCATCTGTCCATCTGAACTAGGGATCAGATCCACTTTCGTTGCTTTGCATCCTCAATTTGTTTGCTACGCTAGCTATACTCATCATGTTTAATCCTATCTAGGATTCTTCCAGGGCTACTCTTTAGGAGTACCACTCTAGCTTCTACTTTTTCCTTTGCCGCCACGTGTCACTTCTATATGTCCTGCTCTTTTCTTAAAGCAACTCAAGTAAGACACGAAATTAACTGAAATTGTAGCAGACGGAGAAGGAAAGTGATCATGGTTAACAGAAAGGAAGCCAAGGCCGTTTACCACATGCTCCATCGGGGTATTTTTATTTTTTTTTGCCAAATATGGCCTCTGAGCAGAACTAATCCTAGTTTTGCCCTCTCTGCAAAACTATTATCAAATCTAGCTACTGAGGCCGGCTCCATAGAGGACGGAGCAGACCTTGTACATGTCAGCTCCATCCTCTTTGGCACCGACCCCTGTTTTTCTTTTTAAGTCTTTAGTAAAATTATGAGATTTTTGGGTTGGCGTTGAACTGAACAAGTTCGGTTTCATTCTTTTTGGCGCCGGTCTCAAGAGGCTAGATTTGAAAATAGTTTTGAGAAGAGGTTATACAAGATTTGGCAAAAAAAATACTACATCCGTTACTGCAAAATAAGACGTATAAATTAGTAAACGGCCAAACTTTTCTAAGTTTGCACAAATTTATATACGAACATATAAACACTTGTGTACCAAATCTATATTTATTCACTATCACACTTGTTCATATTTTCTTCGAATATATGTTTTGGTAGATTAAACCTTAATTAGTGTTCATTGCAGTGCATATTTTGGTATGCGCTTATTTGCTATGTACACTACGGGAAATCCACAAAACGCCGACGGCCAGGACATACGCCGACGGCCAAATGTCGGGGCCGTCGGCGTAGACCCCGACCAGGCCAACCGAGATCTTTTTTTCTTTTTTTAGCTAGCCGTCGGCGTATACTTTTTCAATTTTCTACATTTGATACGCCGACGGCAGCCGTCGGCGTATACTTTTTCAATTTTTTACATTTGATACGCCGACGGCAATGCCGTCGGCGTATACTTTTTTCTATTTTCCATTTAATATGAAATAATTCATATTTTTAAATCCGTAAATCGGAATTTAACAAATTAAATGTCTAAATCGATTAGAAAAATGAGAGGAATCCAAATATGACATCCATAAAATCTTTTTCACCGTGAACATGACATTTTGTAACATATGTTTGTTACTTTCTTAATTAAAAAGTCATTTTTACACTTAAAAATGGAAAATGATATTTATAAAAATAATTTGGAATTTGGGGGCGACTGATTTTGGCAAGGCCAGGCAAGCACGACCGCGTGGGGGGAGGGTGGGAGGGGACGCGGGGGGCGTTGGGGGCGACTGATTTTGGCGGCGGCGCCATTGGAGCTCTGAACGGGAGTTAGCAGAGAGAGGAAAACGAAGAGATGTGCTGCGTGCGTCCATACTAGAATTTGGGCTTTGCTCAACTTGGTCCATATCGTTGGCTTGGGCTGATTTTTTTTGTTAACTCTAAGTGATTTAGTGGGGCCCGGTTGACTAAACAACTTGGATGGCTAGTATACACCACGGCTGAAATATCAATCCAGTAGTCCCCCTAAAAAAATATCAATCCAGTAGTACAGCGTACTTTCCTCAACAACAATTTTTTTCCGCATAATGTCACTACCTGTTACTTTTCTTCCACTCAAATTAATTGACTCATTTCCTTTTTTATGATGTCTTGATTTATTCTAAAAGTGTTTCCGGTGTGATCGATTCATATTAATACACTACCATCATCCGTGTTTTGAATTTAGTAATGTTAGAAGAAAAAATTGAAACAATGTGTAGTTATCAAAATTGCTTTGTGTGCATTTTAACACTTCATGTGTGTATTTGCATGGAAAACATTGTTACCAAAAAGAGTTTCCAAATTATTTATATAAATATCATTTTCCATTTTTTAAGTGTCAAAAAATGAGTTTTTTATGAATGAAGTACCAAACATATGCTGCAAAAAGACACCATATAATTATAACAAATATTAATCCATTTTTAACGGATAATACTCAAGTATTAGGATTTTCTCGATTTCGCCTATTTAAATAACTTTAAAATTATTTTTACATATATCATTTTCTAATTTTTAAGTGCCAAAAAAGACTTTCGTGAAGAAAATACAAAAAACATGGTGCAAAGTGGCACCAATCAAATTTCCACGCAAAGTACTCCATATTTGGCATATTTCAACTATCACTTTCCATTTTTAAGTGTCAAAAATAACTTTTTTTATGAAGCAAGTACCAAAAATCCTTCGCAAAAAGGTCTATATTCTATAGACATGTTTAAGTTTCGAGCCAAATGATCAAGTTATGATCATCCTCGTGCCATATTTTGTGATAAAATGTTCATATTTGACACATAAGTGTGTCTTGGTATGTCAAACATTGTTGCCAAAAAAAATTTCCAAATTATTTTTCTAAATATCATTTTCCATTTTTAAGTGTCAAAATAACTTTTTTTATGAAGCAAGTACCAAAAATATGTTGCAAAAAGACATCATCTTATTTCCACAAAGAATAGTACATATTTGATGGATAATCCCCAAATATTAGAAATTTTTCTTGATTTCTACCTAATTTCGCCTATTTAAATGACTTTATACCGATTTTCCAAAAGTAATTGAAATTTGAACTACAAGTGTGCGATAGTTTGCTCTGATTTTTTTACAAAAATCATTTTAAGGCACACAAGTAGTGCTATATCACAGAACCGTCGATAGTTTTGAAAAATGCGACCTCTTTCGATGAATATACACGGCGGCCATTTTGACTATTTTTCAAACAAATAAAAGAAAATGAACAAATACTCAAAAAATGTAATTCTTTGGCATGAAGTCCTTTTATGTTTACTATTTACATATTTGATGGATAATCCTCATATTTACCAAGCGTTTTTCAAACTGCAACGAGAAGAATCATTCAATCCACATAAATCTAAATGATTCAATCTGAAGCGTTGATAAGAAACACACAATCCGCGTCATACGAAATGCTGCAATCTGATTGGCCAGGACGGAATGCTGTGGATGGATAACATAGCATGTGCATTTTCTCTCTCCTGGAGTCACGCACACAAGTCATTCACACAATCCTTATCTTCACGCACCCGGGCTCTCTCCTCCCCATTCACGCTCAGCCTTTTCTTTCTCTTTGGCAGGACGCGAGAATGGAGGCCTCGCCGGCATGGCCTCCAGGAGCTGATGGAGGGCGACGACCGGAGGCGGGCGCGAGGCACGGCGGTTAGAGGGGCGTTGGCGGTCGTCGCGAGCGGCGGGAGGCTGAAGCGCGACGGCGGCGGCCGTCGTGAGGCGGCGTGGGGCTAGGCGTGACGGCCGCCGCGAGGCGGCGCGGGATTTAGGCGCGGTGGCGCTGCGGTGGCCTCCCTCGCCGGCGCCGCGTGCAGTGGCAAGAGCCGGCGCGCGGTTCCGTCGAGGATGGCGACCGTGGTGATAGACATCCTCGAGCTCGCCGAGCTGCCGGTGTCCTCGCTGCAACCACGTCTCCGCCGCCGCCGACGTCCGCGGCCTTGAGCAGGAAGGTGTCTGCAGCCTCGAGCAGGAAGGTGACTCGACGGTGAGCGCGTCCGCGAGCACTAGCAGGACCGTGGGCAGCAGCGCGAGGGCGGCATCCGGCGGCGCCAAGATTTATGCTTCCGCCGGGCGCAGCGCGGCCGTCCTCCCCGCGTCGGACACCGGGGCGAGCCATGAGCACGCCGCCGGCCCAGCCCAGCCCGCCTCCAACCCGCCCCCAGCCCGTCCCGAGCTCGTCCCCACCGAGGGGCAGCCGGGATTTTTTTTGTGACAGGAGGCCGCTCTACGCCGACGGCAATACCGTCGGCGTCTGGAGGGCTGACGGAGACGGACGGATGCCGTCTTATGGGTCCCACCACAGCCTACGCTGACGGGGTCGCATACGCCGACGGCAGGGGGGCTACGCCGACAGGCTGCTACGCCGACGGCGATACGCCGACGGCCGCCGTCGGCGTATGCCTACGCCAACGGCAGACGTGCCTACGCCGACGGCTTCCGGCCGTCGGCGTCTCGTGGGTTTCCCGTAGTGGTATAATCTCAATCGTTCATTTCAACCTGTCTTAGAGCGCTTTTCTCCCTAGCATAACGAAACGAAACAAGTAGGGTAGGTGCACGTACTGCTGTGACTGCTCGAGTGGTCTTCTTTCTTGCACGGGAAAATGATTTTTTTCTTTAGAAATAGAATTACAGTCTGCTAATACAAGTTCTGATACCCAAGCTGCCGCTGGTACCTGGTGCAACCACAAATTGGTGCTAACCCCAGCTGTACCCTATTTAATTTGATACCTACAGATTTTCAGGGGATTAAACTCACAACTTTTCAGGAGACTCTTCGTCTCAGGTGCCCACAGGACTGATTTCATTTCATCTGAATAAATGGGTCCGTTGAAAAAAGTACCGACGGACGAGGACAACTTTGAAATCTCAGGGCCGAAGTATATGTTGTTCCGTGCTACTAACTGGTATGTTCGACCCTCCCGTGCTCTATCATCGATCCTGCAGTAGTGTTGTGATTCATGGAGAAACATACCTAGATATATATATCCCATGCTTGATCAAATCATGCACGTGAAAATCACAGGAGCAACGAGGAAGACCGCCGGTGTATTGCTGCCTGCCTTGTGAAGGCCACTTGGGTGATTGAGAACGACAAACGGAGGGAAGAGATGAACGTGCCGAAGCTGGCGAAGCCCTGGTACGAGAATTTTGACTTCAGATTGAAGCAAGAGTTCTCGACGGGTTCCATCATTAACGAAAAATTCGCCCATGGTGCCGTCTTCGAGCTGATGACGACGCCATTACCCCCGGACGCCCCAAAGTACGTGATTGCCTTCCGAGGCACCATGCTGCACCATCCCAATGCGTATCAAGATCTGGTGCACGACTTGAAGGTGATGTTCAACGCACTGACCACCTGTGCGCGCTTCGAGGAGGCGCATTCGGCTGTCGACCGCCTTATCAACATTGTCGGCGACGACTGCACCTGGCTCGCGGGACACTCCCTCGGCGCGGCGCTGGCGCTGGAAATAGGCCGAGACATGATGCTGAAGAAGGAGCGAAACGTCCCGACCTTCCTCTTCAACCCGCCGCACGTGTCACCGGCGCCGGTGATCAACAGCCTTCTCAAGGGGAAGCACAAGACTCGGCTCTACACCTATAGCTACGCGGTGAAGTTCGGGCTCGCGAACATCTTTCCATCGCACCGCAAGGGGAGCAAGGATGTGTTCGAGAAGCTGGAGTCGTGGTGGCCGAATATGTACGTCAATCCGGATGACTGGATCTGCCGGGGACACATCGATTACTTCGAGCAGCGGGAGCGGGTTGCTGAGAACCACCCTCGCTTTGCCAGGACGGCGACGAGGACGTCGTACCGTGATATCTTCTTCTCCAGCAAGTTGCGGCCCCATCTTCTGCCGTCAGCGTCGTTGTGGATCAACTCCAAGCAGAAGGAGGACCGCACGGGCTCAAGCACTGGTGGAAGCCGGATAATGAACTGAAGCTGGAGACAAAATTGTTCTGCCTTGCACAAGACGGCTTTGTATTTACTCAACTCTAGGTGCATGCATGCATGCGGCATCAAGTTTTTTTATCCCATATACTTGGCCATGTTTGGAAGCTTAATTTTTTTTTGAAACTATGTTTGGAAGCTTAATGTGTTGCTCCATTGGACTAATTTTGTATTTGGTTCAAAATAAACAAGAAACAATAATCCCATGCATGAAAACCGTGCTTCCAAACAGGGCCAACAGTGAGTTTTTTTACTCATGCAACGTGCATGAAATATTGTGCTATTTTACTTTCATTATAAACTTACCCGCACCGTCCCAAATTAATGGAAGTTATGCATTTGTGTTAAGTCAATCGCATCTCTGTTTGAACAGATTTATTTAAAACTATGCTAATATCTACCCCGGAACTTTTCTTTGTGTAATATTGTACACTTGGTGTTGTCCCTACAGTCTCAATAAGTTTTCGTGGTGCGTGAGAGATACTCAATGGCCCTATCGGTATGACGGTATCCATCAGCGTCTGAGCTGAAAAAACATGATGTAAACCACAAGAATACTGAAATACAGGAATGAGAAAAGGAAACAAATAGGTAACAAAGTATAACAAGGTGTAGTGAGTTTTTCCACCATGTAAAACTTGCAGATAATGAATTGTAAATTATGTTTTACATTAAACCATAGTTGATTTTTACAGAAATGTCACCATAGTAAATGTAATATTGATTTTTACAAACAATTCTGCAGATTATTCCAACATGTAAAACTTGCTAACAATGAACATATAAAGCTGAGCATTCATCGGTTCGAGTTCGTGAGCCAGGTACATGTTCTAATATGTCAGAAAATGTCTTTGTTTGGGTTTCTAAGCAATCATCGGTTTAGCCCACTTTTTATTTAGAAAAGGGAATTTATAATCCCATCCTCTGCATCGAGTGATGCACACAGTCGCTTAATACAAAGTTTGATCGTATCTTATTCAAGTTAACATCTCAAGAATTACAAAGATTGAGACAAGTCTCAACCAACACACAGAAGCTAAAGCAGAATTACGAATGCCGACTAATATGTTGCCACATATGTCGGAAGAAAAACTACTGTGCCAACTGCAGGAGTCTCATGCACCCAGCCACCATAAGGTCCAGCTGATTCGAAAAAAGCAGGAAAGCCCATAACTTGATCCAGTGCACCGCCGAATGAATAACATGTGAAACATGAAAATTATATTTCCTGTTAAAAACTATATCGTTCCTACAATTCCAAATCGACCAACAAATAGCTGAACGTCTATACGAATCCGATCCTTGGTCTTTCTGTCCACCCCACAAACGATTCCCAAACATATTTATGACATTAGTAGGGGGGCGAATATTGTGTCGATTTTAATTGGGTAAAAAAATCTGACTTTTTTACATCACGAAATATTGAGGTGAACACCGTAAGATGATTGAGTTTCTCATACAAACACACACGGCTCATCAACATTATTCCATGTCATACAAGATAGCACACATACATCACTTTATTGGTGTTACTCAGGTTCTAGCTAGTATTTCATAGACATCCCATAATAGTGATAATATATAGTGCTCCACGACATAAGAATCCATATTGCATGTGTCACTGACAGGTGGTGGTCGAAGGACAAATTATAAAGGATCTGAGAAAAAGTGTGGCAAATAGTAAATTATCCCACAAACACGAAGAAGCTTTATACTCTCGCGACCAGGCCCAGCCCAACCTTTATTCCTCTGAGGCCCAGTCCAACCGGGTTTTTTTTTTTAGAAGGAAACGGCATATCGATAATCCATTAACCATTCGTGCCCATGAAATTGCAGAGGCACTTATTCTCTACCATGCTTAAATCGAACTACTTCAAATTTGAATCTAGATCTTCCCAGAGCCATAACATGAAGGCTATGGACTCAAATGCAATGTACCTTCTTGCATTTTGAACTTTGTGTTGGAAATAAATGTTGTTTGTTTTTATATAATCTCTACAAAGTAACACGTTCTCTGGCCATTAGAAGTATCACGGTGTCAGCTCACGAAAGAAAACGCATCACGGTGAGTAAGGTCGATCAGTCGATGGGTGGCCAACGGGTTAGGCAGCAAGCAGCTCCCACAGTTAGGCACGTTTTAGCAGCCAATACAACAACATAGGTAGTTATATTACCAGTATATACAGTGGAACATCAGGGTACAGTTCAGGAACCGTGCCTACTTACTCTGCTGCAAAAAATGTAGAGTAGAGCAACGTCTGGTGACATTAATATACGTATTTGTATTCATGTATATACAGGGGGGTGCTGATTCCTGAGGGTTCAGTTCAGCAGAGTACATGCGTGCATGCGCCAGGACATGCCTACCTACTCATTGCAATGGCTGCAAAACAAAATTACAACTTTCGGTCATGTGGCTCTCAGATGAGTTTCAGCAGAATGCCATCTTTCTTACTGTTGTTTCAGTTTCGTGAAGTCGCCTAGTTAGGGTGAGCTTGCTGCGCGTCCAGTAAGGTCAAGGGACGCGGCCTAGTACCCTTGTACCGCCTTCTTTACGCCCTCCTGGTCCAGGCTCGTCGTCAAGTACACTTCCTGGACCTGCAGGGTTGAAAAACTATCATAATTTGGCCTACACGTTTGTTACACTACAGCAGAACATGAAGTAAGGAGACAAGGTGTATATTATAGACTTGTGAGTTATCGGCTATGGATAATAGTTTCTGCACTCCACAGGTGCAATTCTTTTGGTAGCTTGTCGAGTGCGGACATATCAATGTACAAGTTGGGGTATTTGACATATTAACTATATTCGTTTATCGTTCCATCTGTTGGAGTAAACACCACATAGCTGTATAAAGAGAAGCTTTGTGGTGTTTACTCCATCAGATGGTAGTATTTACGGCTTGGAAGCTATATCAGTAGTTAAATCGTGATCAAGATGCCATTCTGGAAACAGAGCTACATTGGTTTATGGGATGTAACATTTGTTCCGTTGACTAGGGACTGAAAACAAATGCAGGTACTTGCAATCCTGTTTCCTGTCTAATGGAACAGCCAACCGAAACAAAAATAATACTGTGTGAATAAGAAAACTAACCTGTCTCCCAGCTCGAGCAAGAAGCTTGTACTGGTTGTCCTTAGCTGGCACCTGCATAACAAGACCCAATACGTCACATGCTTGTCCTGTATGTAACTTCAATTAGTAAAGTTGGTGCGTTTTAGGATCATACACTAGAAAGCCAAAGCTCTAAATCTTGCGAAACCACGCGTTTCTCTAATGCTGGCGCCCAAACTTCACATCTGTTATACTGTGAAGAAAATACAACAAATTAACATCTGAGATGATGACAAAACCTATAGATATATATACCATAGTATAGTTCAGCCGAAAAAGGCACTGCTCATAAAATGATACACAACACTAAACAACTGGATACCAGACATGTAAATAGAACCCATACCCATCCTCTTGTAATAGTTCATTACATATACCCTCGAGTCCTGGAAGAAGTTCAATTTCTGCAGGAGATGACGTGATCTCAGCATCTGGTGATAGATCAGGTTCCTGCAAAGAAAGATTATTGAATGAGTCCAAGTTTTACATGAAGAAAGGTCGTAACGCAACAATCAGACTGTATTCAACAACTAACCAAAGGAATAATTTTGTCCAATGTCTCCAGGAGAGGATCTTCCTCCAATTGCCTGATTGATAAACCTATCCTTGATTTTTCCCTGTTTGTCCAGGGAATGTATGCGTGTCAGATTATTTAGCATGATTTTGTGAGTCAAGATAAAGATGGCTAGTGTTTCCTGACCTCTCTTATTCTCAACAAAGGAATGCTTGGCTGGAATGAATTCGCTTAATTTAATTCAACTAAACCATACGAACTGTGTGCATATAATTACCAAAGCATTCATTGATATTTCTGGTTCGCAAAAAGCATCCTCTTATTTGCTCCTGATGCATATGATTTTACTTACAATTTCCTAGAAATAATATATATTAATTTTGGTAGTTGGCTCTGGTACATGTTCTGCACCAGAAATTCAATATCAGATCTAGCAGATATTCTCGTGACAAACTAAAGTGGTCAAGTAGAAGATACATACGCATCAACATTCACCACTATGACCTTGACGGTATCTCCTTCGCTTAGAAAATCTTGGACATCTTGGACGAGATCCCAAGAGACCTCAGAGATATGTACAAGACCAGTAAGATGATAATTTCCTGTTTGAGCACAGTTGCTATCAAATTCTATGTGAAATGTTGAGAACAAGCATGACCAAGAATACTGCCAGTGTGTACCATCAGGAAATCGCAGGTGAACAAATGCACCGTAGTGGAACACTGAACCGACAATCCCATCATAGGTATCACCAATCTTGACCTGAGAAGAGTACGTGGACCAACTTGCATCCTTTTCAGAGAAGACAAGCTTCTTTTCTCCCTCGTTCGCTTCAACTACCTAGATCAATTAGCAATAGTAAGTGGAATGCTGAAATCTGGAGCTCAGTGGGTTAAAATTCTGAGTTAGTATTTCAAGGCGCAATTTGAATTGCCAATGTAACAAGTTCTAGCTAAGGATCTGTTCGTTATCTGACAGCCAGTAATTCGGAAGGCTATGTTGGAGTTTTGCAGCACGTATCTGGACAGTATCAGAATGCAGTCTTAGAATATCAAGAGCACTTCCTCGGAGATATAAACCGAGTTTACTAGTGCTATAGGATCCTACCAAACGGGCTAAGTATCACACTAAATGTGTTCTTATTCAACTTTGTGTAGCACATTTTAAAATTATAAACTGAAACTAGTACGAAAGTAAACCTCGGTTTACCTTGACAGAGATGGACGAACCTACTAGGTCCTTTGTGACGTCTTGAATGGGCCTTTTGGGGTCTGCAAGCCAAAGCAACCACACAACTCATAAGTTACAACACCCACAATGAGTCAGCTCTCACCAGCCACCACCATGCCTGCGATGGTTGTTCCACACGGGCGGTCCATGCAAAGTCTGAATCTTCAGCGGAGAACATACATGGCTACAGGGGTCGTTACCTTTGCACCAGTGCGCGGGGCTGAGTAGCGGGTTGGGCACGAACCCCTGCATGGTGCTGTACTTGAGGATGACCCCGCCGGTGTTGGACCGCAGCACGGGCAGCGTGAGGATCCTCCCCTGCTCCTTGTCCTCCCGCACGGCCTGCCAGTCCGCCGCGAACTGCACGCATCGCGACAGTCTCATAAGTACCATGTGATCGATTGAGATCGATGCCCCGAAGCAACCGGGCATTGCATCGAACAGCGTCCGCGCACCGCCAGCAGCCGCAGTTGGGAACTGCCGCTGGCAGCAACAGTAAGTGAATGGCTCAGGCGGCGCCGCGAGACCGTCCGTGCGTGCGTGCGTACCTGGGCTAGGCGCGCCTCATCGAAGGCGGCGGAGACGGAGGCGGCGTTGTCCTGGCTGACGGCGGGGTCTGCGCTCTCGGCGGTCGCGGCGGCGGAGAGGTGGAGGCGGCCGCGGCGGGGGAGGCGCGCGGCGAAGGAGCTGGTGGCCGGTGCGGGAGCGAGGGCGGTCGAGGGGGAGAAGGCCGCGAGGGAGGGCGGCGGCGGCTTCAGGGACGCGGCCAGCATTTCGTTCGCCGGCGGTGACCGGTGGTGGCCGTGGTGGTGAGGAACGAGTGGCCGTGCAAGCGAACGTTGCGGCCTGCCCTGGTGGTGTGGAGGCGATTCGTGCAGCGCTTGATCCGTTCGTCGGGGTGCGGATGGACGGCTGGATTTGCTCGGGAGGAACACGTTCGTTCGCGCGGCAATACAATCCGCATCCCGTGGTGGCCGTGCGCGCGCGCGTCCAAATCTTCTCATCCATTTTCGTTACCTATTTCTTTTTAGACGGAAGAAAAGACGGAAGGCTCGAGAGCCCAGCTTTGAATTAACAAAATCAATAACCGGCTAAACGTTACAGCTTACAGTAACACACTGGCCAAGCCAGCAGCACACACGCACACCACAAACGCACACACACCTCACTACAACAGAGCGACTGCTAGGTCCGAAGGAGGCACCAAGACTTCTGTTGTACGGAGACGACGTCGAAGATGTCTGCATCAACAAACCTCCACCGCACCAACCTTGGCAACACCACGACATGACCATGGGGAGGAACCCAAGGGGTTGCAGCAACGCCTCCAAGAAGGTGAATGGCGTACGAAAACGTCGTCGTTGCCGGCAGAAACAGTTTTGGCATAGCTTTCGCCCAAGCCCCCGAAGCCAACCCAAGAAGGGTGACTCACGCCGCCGAGGAAAACCTACCCAAACGGGCACACCTGGGAAGCAAGGTGGGGCGGTGAGGCAGCGTCCAAGACAAGAAAAAGGAGGGTGCTTCACGGCGATGCCTTCAACAAGGGGAACGACACCGGAGGTGTTGCCATCGCCGGCAAATGGTCTCTACCATTCCGTGGTTTGCACGAGACCCATCCAGAATCAACAGTCGGCCGCCGCCCCAAGGTCGTGAAGAGGACAACAGAGGACGCATCTACATGCCTCTGACTCTCGGGAACACGGTGCAAGCACCGGAGAGAGCACACAAGCTCTGAAGGCCGCGCAGCTCCGACTCGGAGAGGCAGCACACGCACACGGCGGTGGTTGCCCAGCAGATCCAACCTGGATCTCCACTGCACCCAGACCGGGCCGGAAAAAGGGCCGGCCCGGCCCAACTCAGATCCGGTCCAACGGGCACTAGATCTGGCAGATGCGGCCCACCACGCGCGGATCTGGGAGCCCAACAGGAGTCCCCAGGGAGCAGAGCAACACGCAAGGCGGCCGTCGACGCGGCGGCGCGAAGCCGCCGGAGACACAACGGCCGTCCTCGGCCACCCCACGCCGTGATACACGGCGCAACTGCCGGCCGCCCGGCAGATCCAAGATCTGGAGGCCGTCCACGGGCGGCGCGGCGCGCCGGACTGACAAGGGTCGCCGGACCTACGGGGGGCTGCCCGTCGCCGAGAACAAGCGGAGAGGCGAGAGAGACACACTCACGCACGCACACCACCCCACACCCACCACCACGAAGCCACCACGCCACCGAAGCCGCGCCGCCACGCCCCTCGAGCAGCCCGGCGCTCAGGCCGACGCCCTGGCCCGCGCCATGGCCCCGCGCGTGAGGGAAGGAGAAGCCCCGCCGCCGCCCACGCTCGGCCTTCGGCCGGAGGCGCCGAGGAAGAGGAGAGGACGCCGGAGAGGCTAGAGGGAGGGGATTTAGGGTTTCCCCCCGCCGCCGCTCGCGGGAGCGACGAGGAGGGAAAGGAAGGAGGGTGTTCTGTTTTTCTTTCGATACAACAGTCCGTTACCTATTTCTCGATATCCAAATTTGAAATTAGCCAACCCCTCTAGGCCTCTACTTTGCTTTTCCTTTATTATTGTATTGTATCGCAAGAAAAGAAATCCTTTACTGTTAGCTTATACATTTGGCTTCAACTTTTTTTTTTTTTGGAGATGTAGAGCTTTTTGTGTTCAGTCCATGGTCTTTAAACGAGCGAACATTCTAGGGAAGAGATAAAGAGGTTGCCCTAAAAAAGCCACGAGTCAATGTGTTGCCGTAGCGCGCACCATGATTTGAGGGAAGAGATGGAGTATCTCAGCTGTCAGCATGAACTTCCTTCCGCCGATGATAAAGTTTGCTCCGTGGAAAGTTGAACTCGTCCCCTCCAAATATTTCATTGGCTGTTTTTCGGATTCTCACAAAAGGTCGGTATGCCAACCATTTTGGTAAAACAAGGTTGAAGATTAGGGCGATACATGCAACTCTCGTTAAAAAACTCGCGACATTGCAAACTCTGGAGAATAGTAAATATGAATCATGTCGCGTCGAGGTTGATGCATGGATCCTAGTGGCACCGAAAAGTCAGGCACAACGCTTGGTGAGGAACATCTGGTAGATATAGCAGCTCAACTTCTGTAAGGCGGTACAAGATCCCGTAAACCGTGAAACGAAAACCCTATTTGGCGATAAGTTTTCACAAGAACAAATCCTGATATACTCTCTATGGCCCAAATTATAAGCCTAGCTATTTTTGTGCTAGTCTTTGACGCTCAACTTTGACCATCGATGTATACTAAATTATATTGATGGAGAATGTATAAATGATAATATTGAATCCGTCTTGCAAAATGCTTCCAAGTAATATATTATTATACGATTTTTTGACCTTAGAAAGTACAAATTATGCTCAAAGTTTGATGTCGTTGACTAGCGAAATTTAAGGCCGCCTTTTATTTTGGTCATGATTGCATATAATTATTGTTTTAACGTATTTTAAAAACTGTGTTCTCAACATTTCCATATGAAAATGGATATATACTCAAATAGATCTCTAATTTTACAAAAAAAACTAAATCAAAATAAATTTTATTTAACGTCACACAACACAACATTAATCCAACTTACAATAATATTTAAATTACACCAATAAAACAAATAACGATTGGTCCTGATTGCATAGAATTATTCAACTCTCCCATAATCAAATAAAACGATAATGCAACAAATAGAAGTAGTTTTTCTTGAGAACAATGTTTGCTACCCTGGTGTATAAGATTGCAATTTTTCAGCGTCTAAATTTGACTATACCCAGGGTAATTGCTACAGGCCTCCGCTGTTCGACCGCAATCGCGTGATAGGGCGCTCAGCTCAGCGAAACGCTTGCTCTCGATCACGGCGCGCCAGCTCCGGCAGACGAGCTTGAGACGCGCGAGGTCACGCCTCGGCGGCAGGCGACATGCTAGGGCCACACACATGGCAAGCGTGGCTGCCGACGAGAAGAGAATGTCATCGTACAGCCGCCCCGGGGAAGCAACGCTTTCCTCGTAAAGCATGGCCATCCGTTCGTAGGACGAGTATAGATAGGTGTGAGAGGCGAGCAGACCTTCGCCAGAGGGCATGTGCTCCATGGCGCCGGTCGCCGGCGTGTACACCCAAGGGCATGACCCAGTCATCCAAGCGTAGCTCGGCATAAACAGGATGCGGCGGCCATCGTCCAAAGCGGCGACCGGACTGGCGCCGCAGCTCATGGACATAGTAACTTCTGGCGACGCCGCGTCTAGGTCTATGCGGCAGCGCAGGTCCCACGTCCCAGTCTCGTGGTCACGCAGCAGCCACACGTCGTATGGCCGACGTAGACGGGCGGTGCGACCGACGCAGACGGTGAAGAGGCACAGCCGGCCCTCGAGCTCCGTCAGCCGGTATTCGCCGAGGTAGTCCACGCGGGGCGGCAAAGGCACGACACCGAACGTCTCGTCAGCTACCGAGAAGGAGACGATGAGGCCCCGGCGCGTCACCCTCCATTGACTGTCCTGCTTTGGCTTCTGCTTCTGCGCCATCCAGTGCACGTGGCCCTGCGCGAACACGCTCGCCTCGTACGAGCTCACCCACCCCGCCGGCTTTCTCGCGTCGGGCTGCCGGGCGCTCGCCGGCGGCGCACGCCAAAACCCCTGGCCGGCATCGTCGTCTACGACGTAGACATCACAGAGTACGGGGAGCTTGTCTCCGCGGTAACATATGCGCACCACCTTGTACTTCCCGCTGCGCACGTCGTAGCCGAGCCCTAAGCTCTGGTAGCGCCGCTGCGCCGGGAGCGCCTGGTCCGCTGCCATACCGAACGACGGGAGCCGGTTGACGGGTTGTACACGCAGTACGCGTGTATGGGCCCGTAGCAAATTACGACGACGAGCCCGCGGCACTGTTGGGTGATGCCGGCGCGGATCCAGTCTGCGGGCGGGGTCAGCCGCGGGAGCGGCACGATGCCATTCTCGGAGCTGCAGACAGGCGACCACGCGTGCGCCGCGGTGATAAGCGGCCTCGACGAGTTGCGGAAGCGGAAGAACCTGGGGCCACCGTGGCGATTGGCGGCGCGGCGGTGGCGGTCCACGAAGTCGTCGGAGGAGAGCGTGGCAGCCCAGGCGCGGGAGAGGCCACGGCACCTGAGGGCCGTCTTGGCCGGCAGCCGCGTGAAGATGTCCTCGATGATGTCGTCGGGGAGGACCGGGCATGGATGCTCCATGGAGGCGGTGGCAAGAACTGAATCCGTGGCGGAGTATACTTGGCCCTGATGCTTTTATTTCTGCAAGGCAAAGTGAGTCCGTGTCGGCTACGTAATGTAAACTAGCTACCAGTATTCCGTTTTCTATTGTGAATCACCCAGCACTTTTATTACTCGATCAATCCATGGCGCGTGAGCTTGTATTTAGCTAGAGTGCAACTCCGCTAGGTCACGAGTTTTAATTTCCAGGTAGAGTAACAAAAAGTAAAATCTTCCGTCGATCACATCGTACAGATATTTGGGGAATTAGCAATGAGTCAATGACAATGGCGCCGTCGACGCTCCATCCACCAACCAGACGATCCAACACACCTCCCGTCGTAGCCACGACCAACGACGGCGATCCTGCCTCTGGACCTGCTCTATACGACATCCTTTCGCGCCTCCCCGCCGACACGATCTGCCGTTTCCGCTCCGTCTGCACATCGTGGCGCTCCCTGCTGTGCCACCCGGACTTCATCGCCGCCGCCCGTAACACCGGCCCTCTCATCGCCATCGGCCTCAATCAATCTAACACCACGGAGGTCAACGTCATGGACTTGGTGTCTGGCAACGCCATCAAACGTGTAAAGGTCCCGACAACCGATCTGCACGGCGGCTTCCAATCTATGGGGGATCAGATTAGTCATGACCGCCTCGTATGCGTCGTCAATCGAGATCGTCAGCTCTACCTGCTCGACCTCACTAGTGGTGCCCTCTCCCTCTTGCCCGCCTACAAGCAGCCCCCGCAGAGCTTCACCACCACGTTCATTGGCGGCCACACAAGGACGGAGCACAAGCTGCTGGCCATCAGCACCTCAATCAACCCGTACGAGCGCCAGGTCTGCAAGATCCTCACCCTCGACGGCAGTGCCTACAATGACTGGAGGAACACGCCGCACCCTCCGTTAAAATTGGAGCGGGGAGGCAAAACCATGGTCGCCATCCATTCCATCGCCTATTTTCTGTCCTACCGCAGCTATTCAGCGGAGCTCCGCACCCAAAAGATAATGGCCTTCAACATTGACACTGAAACATGGCGGCCGTTGGAGGCTGCCTTACGAGGCCCCGGCGATGGTCATTGCGACTTCTTGGCCGAGATAGACGGCCAGCTAGTTGCAGGTCGTGCCACCTCCATCGAGATTGAGTTGTGGTTCCTTGTGGACTTGGACAAGTCATACTGGTCCAAGCTATACACAATCAACATGCCATGCCTCCAAAGCTATGGGAAGCGCTCCGAGCATTTCCTAAAGCCACTGGCACTACTAGACGATGGTAGAATCGTGTTGTGGATGCGGGTGGACGGAAATGTGACTAGCACAGAGAGTAACGACTTTATGCGGATCTACGACCCGAAAACCAAGACATTCATGGACGGTACACAAGTTCCCTGCTGTAGTCGTGTTAGTTTGATGAAATGGAACTTGTTGGAGTCAAGACGGACTGGTGTGATTGACCTAGCCGCGAAGGGTCTACTAATGGCTAGACGACATCACAAATCTGGAGCACCATCCTCCTCCAACAAGGGACATGAATTAAGTCATGAACTAATACGTGCATCAACATAGGAAAGATACTTGTGGGTTAAATTCTCCGCAGCGTGAGAGTCCAACTATGGTTTTATTTTGTAAGGCATTTTTAGTACAAATATATTTTTATCAGTATCGAGCTGATATCATTTTCATTTAATAAAATCTTGTCAACAATTTTTATTTTCATTCGAACGAAGGTAGAAGCGAGTTCTACCTTATAGCAACATGGTGAGCCTGAGGGCTAGTAAGGGGACGGTGAATTTACAACAAGGACGCAACCATGGCAAGATTTTGGAAGAAAAAGCAACGGAGAAAAGAAAGTGGAAGAACATAACCACACGGTCGTCGCCATACATTTTCCCTGAGCTTTGCATGCTATTGCGTCATACCCTGGCCGTTCTTTGTTTCTCTGACCGCCTTTAGCAGCTTCATATGTGAAGATGTCTTGCTTTTGAAAAAACGATTGTTCCCCATCTTTCAAAAGGCGAGACACACAACAGCAAAGCAGCAGATAGGCCATGTTTTGATGACCTGTTTGATTCTAATAGCTCGCTTTACAAGCTGGGCAACTGAAATTCAAAATCAAACTGTACATACATATAATTATGTCATGCAACGTGCTTGCATACGTAGATTAGTGAAGGCGATTGAAATATTGGACCTTTTTAATATTACTAGAATCTTCATAAGACCTTCTTATATTATATATGTATTTAATAATATTTTCTCGTATATACTTGGTCAAAGTTTGACAAGTTTGATTTTGAAAAAACCCAGAGCGCGCAGTAAATAAAAACGGAGCAAGTACTACTACTACATACATATACCAACAACGGAAGTACTAAAAAAGTGCACATAGCTTGGCCCAGTTCCCCGTTGGATGGAGGAAGCCTCAGCTTGTGTAAGTGACATGGTTGCGAGTAAACTTGTTTCGCACCAAGTTTAAGTGGAATGTGTTTTTTGTGTAATCTAAATGGCTTAAATGGCAAAGCTTTTGTCTCGTTTTTTTTAAGAAAATGATACTTTCGACTTTGGTGGGTTTTCACCTCGAGGCCGTCATGGGCAAATGACCATTGTAATAGACTAATAGCTGAGTCGGTGGGCATGCATGTACGCCCTTCAGGACAATGCATACAGAGAGTACACGTTTTATGTCGACACTTCATAGATTACGGGCGACGGAAGTATGTCGTCTTCCTAAACAATCCTGGTTATATTACTAGCCGCAAACAAAAAAAAGAATCCTGGTTTTATACAGCGGAGAAGAGAATCAGGTCCGACCACGTAAGCTACCTGGACGTACGGGCAGCCGACGTAGGCTGTCAACAAAAACGAGCCAGCAGCAATTCGATTTTGATTAGTAATAAGGAGGCGATCCACGGCAACGGCGATGACGGCGTCCTGCCATCGGCCCTCGAGCACTCCTCCTATTGTCGCCACCAGCAATGACGGCGTCCTACCGCTGGACCTAATCTACGACATCCTGCTGCGCCTCCCCGTCGAGCCCATCTGCCGATTCCGCACCGTCTGCAGGTCATGGCGGTCAATGTTGTCTCACCCAGACTTCACCGCCGCCGCCCGCTATCCTGGCCCGTTCCTCGCCGGCGCAGTGAGCGAACGCTTTGATTCATCCTCCAACTCTTGGTCCTACGAGTCGAAGGTCCTAGATATAGAGCACGGCTATGAAGTCGCACGCTCACTCGGGCGAGACTCAGAGTACTTCTCTATTGATTCCATGAGTCATGAGCGTGTAGTATGTGTCATCCTCACGGCGGACCAGCGCATCGGCCTCCTCGACCCGGCCACCGGCGCTAAATTCATCTTGCCGGACGACGAGCCGCCACCGGACGCCTTCACCTTTCTTACCATCGGCCAGGCGGCCTCAACGGGAGATCACAAGGTGCTAGCCATCACTACTACACCTTGTTGGAACCCTAAGTTTAACTTGGTATCAGAGCCTAACACGCTCCTCCCCACGCAGCCGCCGCCGCCGCCGTCGCTCTACTCTCGACCGCCGCCGCCGCGCCGCTCTTTCGAAGATGACGTCCTCCGCCATGGTCGTCTCCCCGATCGGTCCGATCGTCTCCAACCCGGGAGCGTCGGTACCGGCCTCCTCCTCCTCCTTGTCCGGCATCCCCGTGTGGCTTGGACGGGGGAACTTCATGCTGTGGAAGGGCGTTGCCATCCCCATCCTGGCCGGTGCTAGTTATCACGGCCACCTCGACGGCACCACTGCAGCCCCGGCTAAAACCCTAACTCAGGGCACCGGCGATGCTGCGACCACCGTCGACAACCCCGCGTACCTCCATTGGTGGACTCAGGATCAGAAGGTCAAGGGCCTCCTCCTCTCCTCGATGGATGATGACATCGCGTGTCAGCTTATCGGCTGCGATACGGCGCAGGCCGTCTGGGCGGCTGTCACCGCCATGTTCGGCGCGCAGAGTCGTGCCAACGTCCGCCACATCAGGCGGCAGCTCCAGTCGCTGCAGAAGGGCGATCTCTCCGCGGCTGAGTATATGCACAAGATGAAGGGTCTTGCCGATGTCATGGCGACTGCCGGCACCCCCATCGCCGACGACAAGCTCATCGACTACATCCTTACAGGACTCGGATCGGCTTTCAACCCCATTGCTGCTTCTCTCGGTGTCAACAACGCCGAGATGACCTACTCCGCCTTCTACTCGCTGGTACTTTCCTATGAGGCCTTGCAAGCTCAGCAGAGCGTGGCGGAGGGGTGGTCGTCCTCCGCGAACGCCGCGTCCCGCCCCTACGGCAATAGCGGCCGTGCGCCGTCCCAGGGGATCTTCTCCGCTCCCTACGGTGGGGGGCGGTCTGCTACTGGCAATGGCCAGCCCGCGCCCAACCGCCAAGGCGGCAACGGCGCCAACCAGGGAGGTGGCGGCTACGACGGCCGCAATGGTGGCAATGGCCGCCAGGGCGGCAATGGAGGCAACGCCGCCAACACCGATCTTAACGATGGTGGCCGCAACAGTGGCGGCAATGGCCGTCAGCGCCCAAAGTGCCAGATATGCAAAGCCTGGGGTCATGAGGCCTACGCCTGTCGTCGCCGCTACGACCAGGACTTCAACAATCGCGCTGGCAACGCGGCCTCCACCAGCTCTTCCGACAACCAGCCCTGGGTGATGGACTCCGGTGCTACGGATCACTTCACCAGCGAGCTTGAGCGCCTTCAGGTTCACGAGCGCTATGGAGGGAACGACCAGGTCCAGGTGGCAAATGGTACAGGTTTATCTATTTCGCACATTGGTCATTCGCGTTTACCCGGTTCATCTCTTCAGCTTAAAAATGTCTTGCATGTCCCTCACATTAACAAACACCTCCTTTCTGTTTATCGCCTTCTTTGCGACAATGACGTGTTTGTTGAATTTCACTGTCATGCTTTCTTTGTGAAGGACAAGGCAACCCGGCGCACACTTCTTCACGGTAGAAGCCATGGAGGGCTTTATCCCGTTCCATATCGTCGTGCATCATCATCATCCACCCGTCATGCCTCCACTAGTGTCAAGGTGTCGTCCTCGCAGTGGCATCAGCGTCTAGGTCATCCAGCGAATAATATAGTCAACTCTCTTGTTAAGAGTCATGAGCTTTCTTGTACTAGCTCCGAAGAACCACCATTAGTTTGTGATGCTTGTCAGCGTGCTAAGAGTCATCAACTATCTTATTCTATGTCAACTCGTGTTTCTACTGTGCCTCTCGAATTAATTCATTCGGATGTTTGGGGTCCCGCTATTGCTTCTTCGGGAGGGTACAAGTATTATGTTAGTTTTATTGATGACTACACACGTTTCTGCTGGATTTATTTGCTTAAACATAAGTCTGATGTCGAGCAGGTTTTTTATGCCTTTCAAGCTCATGTGGAGCGTCTTTTGAACCATAGGATTAAGGCGGTTCAGTCTGACTGGGGTGGCGAGTATCAAAAACTTCACCGCTACTTTCAGCGTACGGGCATCTCTCACCGTGTATCTTGCCCGCACACTTCTCAGCAGAACGGTATTGCCGAGCGCAAACACCGTCATTTGGTGGAGACCGGCCTTGCTCTCCTTGCGCACTCCTCCCTTCCTCTTCGTTTTTGGGACGAGGCGTTCCTCACGGCCTGTTATCTCATTAATCGCATGCCTACGCCGATTCTCAACAAGGAGACACCTTTGTTTCGCCTTTTCCGAGTTCAGCCGTCTTATTCCTCTCTTCGGATTTTTGGGTGCGCTTGCTGGCCTAGTCTTCGCAAATATAATGCTCGCAAGCTTGAGTTCCGCTCTAAGATGTGTGTCTTCCTCGGTTATAGTCCTATGCACAAAGGCTACAAGTGTCTTGATCGTACCTCGGGAAGGATTTATATTTCTCGCGATGTTGTTTTCGATGAGAACGTTTTTCCTTTCTCTAATCCCGGCGTTTCCGTTGATATTGCCGATCTTGAGCATGCACTTTCTTTTCCTATGAATGAACCGGTTCCGGATGTACCTGTGCGCAAATATGACCTGTCCTATCTGTCGACTAACCCGCCTGTGTCAGCGATATTTATTCGATGCCGTCTCAGGTACCCCCGACGGCCCCTGGCGCTGCGATCTCGGACGCGAGTCACGTCGATGTGATCGACGTGCATGGCTCGGGCGCGTCTCCCGATGAGCCCACGTCGCCCGCCCCGTCGCCCGTTTCGTCTGCTTTCCCGCCTCTTGCTGGGCCGGCCCAGCCCAGTGCTTTGAGCCAACCCGCGTCGCCTTCCGCTGGGGAGCTCTCTGAGCCCCTGGCCGCGACGCCTCTGGTTGAGCCTTCTCCTGCCACGTTGGAGGCCCCGTCGCCCGCTCCCGTACACGGCATGATCACACGTACTCGTGATCATACGCGCAAGAAGTTGATACCCACTGACGGCACTGTCCGTTATGATCCGCGTAAACGCGCGTTCTTTGCCGCACCGGTATCTCATCGCGATGCCCTTCGTGAGCCTGCATGGCGTGCGGCCATGGCTGAGGAGTTCGCTGCCCTGCGCGAGACGCGCACATGGATTTTGGTGCCTCGCCCTCCTGGAGTTAATGTCGTTGGTAGCAAGTGGATCTTCAAGACAAAACATCGTCCCGATGGTTCGATTGACAAGCATAAAGCTCGCCTGGTTGCCCGTGGCTTCACTCAGCAGCATGGTATAGATTATGGTGATACCTTTAGCCCAGTTGTCAAGCCAGCTACTGTTCGTTTGGTGCTCTCGCTTGCAGTGTCTCGCGGCTGGACTCTTCGTCAGGTGGATGTTAGTAATGCGTTCCTGCATGGGTACTTGGACGAAGATGTTTACATGCAGCAACCTCCCGGCTTTGAGGATGCCCGCTTCCCCTCGCATGTCTGCAAGCTGCAGCGGTCTCTTTATGGCCTCAAGCAGTCTCCTCGTGCCTGGTATGCTCGGCTGAGTCATCTCCTTCTTCAGCTTGGGTTTGTTGCCTCCAAGGCGGATACTTCATTGTTCATCTTCTCTCGCGGTACTGCCCAGATTTACATGCTCGTATATGTCGATGACATTGTTATTGCTGGCTCTTCTACTGCTGTGGTGGATCTCTTGGTACAGTCCTTGGCAGCTAGTTTTCCTATAAAGGATTTGGGCAAGCTGGCGTATTTTCTTGGATTAGAAGCGTCCTTCCACTCAGGGGGCATGACATTGACTCAGCGAAAGTATGCACTTGATCTTCTTCATCGAGTCAGTATGGAGACGTGCAAGCCCACTTCTACTCCACTTGTTACGTCGGCGCCACTGTCTCGTGAGTCTGGTGCTCTACTTGGTGCTGATGATTCTTTCCGGTATCGCAGTGTGGTTGGAGCACTTCAGTATTTGACGCTCACTCACCCAGACATTTCCTTTGCTGTGAACAAGGTGTGCCAGTTTCTCTCGCAGCCGTCTGAGGTTCATTGGGAAGCTGTTAAGCGTATTCTGAGATATGTCAAAGGTACGTTGGATACAGGACTGCAAATACGCAAGTCCAACTCCACCGGTGTTAGCATATTCACGGATGCAGATTGGGCAGGCTGTGTCGATGACAGACGATCCACTGGTGGTTTTGCTGTGTTTGTTGGGCCAAACCTTGTCTCTTGGAGCTCGAAGAAGCAGCCCACCGTCTCGAGATCTAGCACCGAGGCTGAGTACAAGACATTGGCAAATGGCGCTGCCGAGGCCATGTGGATTGAGTCAGTTCTACGGGAACTTGGCGTCTCACGGCAGCGAGCACCCATTTTGTGGTGTGATAATTTAGGGGCTACTTATCTGACTGCTAATCCAGTATTTCACGCTCGTACCAAGCACATTGAGATCAATTTCCACTTTGTGCGGGAACGAGTTGCTGCAGGCATACTGGATGTCAGGTTTATTTCGACAGATGATCAGTTAGCGGATGTGTACACTAAACCCGCCACTCGACAGATGCTAGACCGGTTTAGAACCAATCTGAATCTTGTGCAAAGTTCAGATTGAGGGGGCATGTTAAATATACGGTCTAGGTTGTATTGTAGAGTTGTATTCGTACTCTTGTACGGTTGTAATTGTAACTGATCATCTAATATATATACACACGTGCGGAGGCTTTGACCCCCACGGAACCCTAAGTTTAACTCACCTATGGTCTCCAGTGAGATCTCCAAGATCTTCACCCTCACTGGTGGGGATGACTGCTGGAGGGAGATGAAGGTGGCTCCTATGATGGAGGCGTCCAGCATAGATGTCGTTATCGTCAATGGGGTTGCCTACATGTTGGAATACCTCGAGGAATCTGCGTGTGCCACGCACAAGATGATCATGGAGTTTGACCTCGATTGCGAGGCGTGGCGACCGGCTTCACTTCAAGGCCCCAAAAACCTCTTAGACCTCTGCTTAGCTGACTTGCAAGGCCAGCTAGTCGCCGGATACAAAGAGGACAATACCACCATAGACCTATGGTTCCTGGACAACTCAGAGCGATCTATCTGGTCCAAGCGGTACACCATCAATATGCATAACAAGCAAAACCCCTCACCCTACCACGATCGAGAGTACTTTGAAAAGCCATTGGCGGTGTTGGACGATGGGAGGATTGTCACCAATGTTTTTGGATTTAATCTGTAAGAGAATTTGCACTATTCTGAGAATCTGTGCTCTTTGAATCTATCTTTAATAGAAGAGAAGACTCTACTATAGTACTCATCTTGTGCCTCGTTTGCTTTTTTTTTACATTTTGATTTACAGTATTTATGTTGGGGGTCGTTGGATTACACTATGATGAATCTCTAGTTCTCTACTTAATTTTAAACCTCAAACAGTGACGGTGTCACACTTCCACTAAATTCGTTAGGCTGCATACGACCTTGACTTGGGAGTACCATATGTTTGTGGTTCCTTTTGACACGCGAGACTTGTGCAAGGGACGTGAGTATGTGACGCAGCTGCTCCGATCCCCATCGTCACGACGTCACCGTTCTGAACTTCTGATCCCTACGTGACCTAGCTCTCCATGCAACGCTGGCCCGGCGACACAGATGCGTGTCCGGCACTCCGGTATGCGCTGCAGCGGCTGTTCATGGCCTATGCAAACCTCACGATAGTGACAAGCCAGTACTTGGGCAGAACAAGAAATTCAAGAAACCGAAACGTGTTTAGCATGTGCGCCCCAATGCTCTTCCAAAATTCTGTGAAACGAAATTAAAGACCAAGAAACGCTCGGGAGGCTTATTTATTGCCGCCATGCATCCGCCTGTACATATCCCCACCATCGAATTGAAGCGTCACAACTTTTCAGCACTATATATAGAGCCATGATAAGACATCCTTCAGAGGTCTCCGGGCGCTGTTTTGATTTACTGGGACATATACACTAATACACTCATCATTTCGCTGTTTCAAAAAAGAGATGTTGTTTCTCTGTTGACTGATTGTTTGTGCGAAACTATTATCTGCAGCTAACCAAGCTGCGCACAGGGGAGCTCGATGACACCATGCAGGAGCCATGGCTGTGACCATCTTCACCGCCCGGAGGTTTTCTGTCTGCCTTTCTTGATTGGAAGCGCCAGACCGACGCTGGTACAGGCGGCAAGGGCCGCCTCAACCCCGGCCGTGTGCTGCGAAAACAGGTGGACGTTCCATACCGTGGCGAACACGATGCTGCGGAGCTTCAAGCCGGGGCGGCCAAGGCCGGACAGATTCCTCTGCGAACTCAGAGACTTCGACTTGGATAGCATCGAGATGATCGGAACAGAGGCCATTCCGGGTGTTAGGTACTACGACGACAAGGGCGACGAGCTGCCGGTTCTCGCTAGCCATCACTTCGGGTTGTTGCTCACGCTTGTAATGGTGCGGTGGTGCTTATCCAGACATATGGACAACTAGTAGTTGCTCTTTATCGCAGGCGACTAGTTTGGGTTGCATGTGAACTCTACATGTTTTCACTTTGTAAAATCGTTTTAAAACCTCGTTCGCAAAGACTTTGTAAGCAAACCCCAAATTACAAGCTTTTTAATTTAGGGGTCAATCGATACAAAAGCAACATATCTCATTTCCTAAGATTTCACACCTCACCTGATATACTTGTCGATATGGCTGATATTTAACTTGGTACGTCCGCCGATATAGACCAATAGGTAGATGCCAACTATTACTTTCGAATTACTTAGAAGTAAAATATATATTTACTGCTTCATCTAGTTATTAAGTACTCATATAATAATATAATAAAAATATGCATATAATGGTCCGCAGATATACATATAATATATGTTTTGAAGTTTGAGTATATAAGGATTTCGTGAGTCTTTATTACTTTATTTTTTGAATGAACCAAAGAAAAACCTTGCAATGTTTTTTGAAAGTACTCACATCATTCAATTATATTATTCAATAGGCATGTTATGAAATGATCAAATGTTTTTATTCACCCTTCTTTCCAATGACAAATGCCCGTTGCATATGTGGGACCATGATATTTGTAACCAATGTGGTTATGTCCGGTTTGATATCTTCTTCCATGGTCTGTAGGTTAGGGTTTTGTATATTGTGTTGAGATTTTTGAAATAAAACCAATCTTAATAAGTTATTTATGTTAGGGCAACTGCTTTTTAGGTTCAAATTAGCTTAAAATTTTCTTGGGCTAAGAGGAGGGGGCATGTCCCCCTCCCCCACCTAGGGCTGAAGAACTAGTTTGGGAGCGGCACTTTGTCAACGGATTAGATGACGAGGTGGAACTTGTTCTGGCATGGTGTTTTCTTTCTCGCCGGAGGAGAAGTTGGTGCCAAAGATCTTGATGTCAAACTTGTATGGGTCGGTGTGAAAAGAGGCCTCGGTGTTGTGCTGCCCTGCCTGCTTCCTCCGCCGCCGTCCTAGCCAAGGCCTCGCGTCGCGCTGCGCGCCGCCGCTGCCCTGGTCGACGCCCTGGAGACGAGCGATGGTCAGGGCATGAGCTCCCCGTCCCCGTCCATTCCGGCCGTTGCGACGGTGCCAAGGCTGAGGGTGTTCATGTTTGAAGAGCTCCAGAAGGCCGCCGGAAAATTGTTCAGAGTGCCATGGTTGGAGAAGGCGGCTACGGATTTGTCTACAAGGTGACGCTGGCCGACGACACCTTGGTCGCCATCAAGCGACTGCGCTTTCAGAGTACCCAGGGAAGCCACGAGTGGCAGGTACAACCAAGAGGAGGGGGCATTTGCCCCCCCCCCCCCCCCCCCCCCAACGGACGAAGAACTAGTTTGGGAGCGACACTTTGTCAACAGATTAGATGACAAGATGTAACTTGTTCTAGCATGGTGTTTTATTTCACGATGGGCGAGAAGTTACTGACAAAGATCTTGATGTCAAACTTGTAAGGTCGGTGTGGCAAGAGGCCTCGGTGTTGACCTTGCAGTTTAGCGTGCGGAGTAGAATTGGGACAGCACGCAGTAGAGCATCATCTAGAGTAATCCTGGTTAGAGAGGCTTTTGTAGGTGCTGGCCTTGAGGTCGTCGAAGGCTGTGGGCGCAAGAACTCTAAGGCGTTTGTCGTTGTCCATTAGTTGCACATGCAGCTGCGTGTCCACACGGCTCGCCTTCAGGAGGTCGCAGAATTTGGTGAACCCACCCTCTTTCAGAACCATGATCGGGTCCATGGAAGGCTTCTTGTCGGCGGCGGCAAGAGTGGCAAGGGCCATTGTTGAGGCTATCATGGGGAGGAAGGCCACGAGCAGGATCCGCGACGCCGACACCATTTTGGACGTTGAGTCAGTGAGGAGGAGAGCTAAGCCGGTGATTTGAGGGAGAGTGTGCCCTCATGGTCTGTTGCGGTGTGGGTTACGACGAGATTAGCAAGTGTGTGAGCGCGACCTAGTCTTTAGAAGTAATGCACAAGAATAGCCTCGAATATCAGTGAAAATTTTGCTCAAGTAAGACTGGGGTTTTAGGTTCTAATGAGCCAAATACGATAAACTTTTCTTGAGCTAGGAGGAGGGCGACACCCCCCTTCCCCCCGAACTATACATAGCCAAATCTAACCCAATTCATTGTCCTACATAGGGGAAATCAGCGGGAGGAGGGGCCCTTCTCCACATCATTGTCATCTTCACATGTGATACACTACTACAAGTCCAACACGCCAATGGAGGCGAGTGTCATGGAGAGCTTTGACTTGTGTTGTGTGTGCTCTTATTCAGTAGGACATGGATCGCTGCTTGTTTCTATTATTCAACACCATCTCTTGGAAATTAAGTCGGCAAGATTGTCAAGGACACGTGAAGAATAATAAGTAGTGTATGTCTCTACTAGGAGGAAAATTATTCTATTACATTGGGGACGACCTCCCCTTTAGTAAGAACATGGAGACCTCAAGTGTATGTATGTGATGACATAAAGTGTATATATGACTGCAAAATAGTGGGGTGCCATGGGGGTAGTGGTGCATAGGGTGCCCACTGTTGGATAGACTATAGGGAGTAAAAGATGGTGTCCAACGCAAACGGCAAAATGGGACGCCGTCACAACGAGAGCATGAAATTATCTGCATGTAGCTCACTCTCTCTCCTATCCATCTCCACTAAACATTTCCATGTCACATGGAGGGAATTGTTGCATGGTGATGGACCACACTCTCTCTCCTATCCATCTCCACTAAACATTTTCATGTCACATGGAGGGAATTTGCATGATGATGGACCACTCTCTCTCCTATCCATCTCCACTAGACATTTCCATGTCACATGGAGGGAATTGTTGCATGGTGATGGACCACACTCTCTCTCCTATCCATCTCCGCTAAACATCTCCATGTCACATGGAGGGAATTTGCATGGTGATGGACCACTCTCTCTCCTAAACATCTCCACTAAACATTTCCGTATCACATGCCATTTCAACCAGAGTTGCATGGTGATGGACCACTCTCTCTCCTAAACATCTCGACTAAGACTTTTCCTTACTCGCTGATGCGTGTTGAAGACACGTTCGTTGGGAACCCCAAGAGGAAGGCGTGAAGAGTGCAGCAGCAAGTTTTCCCTCAGTATGAAACCAAGGTTATCGAACCAGTAGGAGATCTAGTAACCTCTGCAGGTTGCCAGCCTCGCCAAGATGATGATGATGATGACGGGGTCGGCGTGGAATCTGCACACAACACAACCAAAATACTTTGCCCCAACTAACAGTGAGGTTGTCAATCTCACCGGCTTGCTGAAAACAAAGGGTTAGATGTATAGTGTGGAAGATGATGAATTGCAGAGAGTAAAGTAAGACAGTAATAGCAGCAGTTTGTATTTCAGATGTAAAAGAAAGGACCGGGGTCCACAGTTCACTAGTGGTGTCTCTCCATAAAAGATAACTAACATGTTGGGTAAACAAATTACAGCTGGGCAATTGACAGATAGAGAATGCACCGCAATGCATGTACATGACAAAGATGATCAATATGAGATTCATTTGGCATTACAACAAGATACACAGACCGCTATCCAGCATGCATCTGTGCCTAAATAGTCCACCTTCAGGTTAACGTCCGTACCCCCTCCAGTATTGAGTTGTAAACAACAGACTATTGCATTAAGTAAAGTGCATAATGTAATCAACACAATTATCCTTAGACAAAGCATTGATGTTTTACCCCTAGTAGCAACAACACATCTACAACCTTAGTGCCTTCTATCACTGCGCCAGATTTAATAGAGGTTGAACCCACTATCGAGCATAAGTACTCCCTCTTGGAGTTAAGAGCATAAACTTGGCCAGAGCCTACACTAGTAACGGAGAGCATGCAAGATCACAAATATCATAATAAAGATAGATCTATAATCAACTTGACATAGTACTCAATATCCATCGGATCCCAGCAAACACAACATGTAGGATTACATAAAGATGATCTTGATCATGTAAAGCAGCTCACAAGATCTAAACATGGAGGTACAAGAGGAGAAGACAACCAACTAGCTACTGCTATGGACCCATAGTCCAAGGATGAACTACTCACACATCATTCCGGAGGCGATCATGGTTGATGTAGAGCCCTCCGGTGATGATTTCTCCTCCGGGGGAGAGCTTCAGATCCCCCCGAACTTGATCTCGAGATGGCGGCGGCTTCGAGGAGGTATGGTGGAATATGAGCGAGATATTTAGGGTTTCCTCCGGGGGCTGGTATTTATAGGCTTGGAGTAGGTCGGTTGGAGGCCAGGTGGGCCCAGACCATAGGGCGGCGCGGCAGAGGGGGGCGGCGCCCCTGGTGGTCTGGCTGCCCCCTAGGGTTTCTGGCCACCGTCTTTGGAAGCTTCATCCCTTCGTGGGTATAAGCCCATGGGCCTTTGTCTCGTGAAGTTTCGCGGATGTTTCGTTACGTGATTTCTGAAAGGGAAAAACAGCAGAAAACAGGAACTGGCTTGGTAGCATCTTGTCAATAGGTTAGTTCCAGAAAATGCATAAAAGTGATATGCAATGTGAGTAAAACATGTAGCAATTGGTGTAAAACAAGCATGAAGTAACAGAAATTATGATACGTTGGAGACGTATCAAGCATCCCCAAGCTTAGTTCTGCTTGTCCTCAAGCAGGCAAACGATAACAAGAATAATTTCTGTGGAGGCATGCTTTCATAATCTTGATCAAGTAATAGTAAAGCTCATGTCATGAATGAAGTGACCCAAAGCAATGGTCTATAGTTTGCAAGCAAGTAAACATATAGTAAGCAACTACATTACATAGCAAAACTTTTCATGAATAGTACTTTCAAGCTAGCATCAAAAAGTTTTGCATAAGAGTTGACTCAAAAGCAATAGATTCAAAGCAAAGGCATCGAAGCAACACAAAGAAAGATTTAAGTTTCAGCAACTTGCTTTCAACTTTTTTAAACATATATATCTCATGGATATTTGTCAACACAAAGCAATATAAAGAATCCAATAAAAACCATATAAAAATTGTTGCACCAAAGTTGACACAAGTGTTTGCTTCTGAGATAGAAAGAAGTGGGAAAACTGACTCAACATAAAAGTAAAAGAAAGGCCCTTCGCAGAGGGAAGCAGGGATATCAACATGTGCTAGAGCTTTTTAGGCTTTAAAAATCAAATAGAGAGCATAAAGTATGATTTTGAGAGGTGTTTGTTGTTGTCAACGAATGGCAATGGGTTCTCAAACCCCCTTGTCAACCAGGCTTTCAAAGAGCGGCTCCCATGAGGAACGTCATTTCTACCAGCAAGGCAGATCATTCCTCTTCTCTTTTGTTTACACATGCAGTTAAAAACTGGTATCATTGCTTAACTGATTTGTTGGATCAGGGCAAAAATGTGAAGAGAATAGAGCGGTTAAAGTTGTAATTAATTGGGACTGGGCACCCCTTTTGCCAGCTCTTTTTGCAAAATTGTTGGATAAGCGGATGTATATGCCACTAGTCCATTGGTTGAAAGCCAGTCAAAAAGCAAATGACAAGGTTGAAAGATAAAACACCACATACTTCCTCATGAGCTATAAAACATTGACACAAATAAGGGTAGTAGCTTTTGAATAGTTTAAAGGTAGCACATGAAGTATTTGCTTGGAATGGCAGAGAAAAACCACATATAGGTAGTTATGGTGGACACTAATGGCATGGATTTTGGCTCAAGGTTTTGGATGCACAAGAAGTATTCCCTCTTAGTACAAAGTTTGGGCTAGCAAAAGTTGTTTGAAGCAAACAAAATGAAAACCGGGACAGCAAGACTTATATGAGAATTCATCGGAAGCGTTATAGAACTTGGTATCGTCTTCCTTGTTACTCAAACACTTTTGCCAGAAAATATCTAGACTTTAGAGAAACCAATTATGCAAACCAAATTCAACTAGCTCTCCAGTAGTTCTCCATTAGTAGGTTTTGACTACATAATGTAAGAGCTTAAACTTGTCCACTTGAGAGCTCAAAACAATTGCAAGGTGTCAAATTATCCAAGACAATGGTCTATAAGGAAGAGCATGTCTTTTCAAAGCACCAACTACCACATGTAGCACTTTCTGCTACCAACCAAACACATGGTTTATCAACAAAAACTCTCCAAAGGAGTAACAATCTAACTACTAACAGCTCTCAACAAGAGATGCATGAAAACAGGAACAAAAAGCAAAAGAATACTCAACAAAATCGAAGATGAAGAATAGGAGTATTCAAATGAAAAAGTGGAACGTGTCTCTCTCCAAAAGAATGCTGGGATCCAAATCAAGTTGAAAACAAGAAGAAGGGGGAGGAAGAAGAAGGAAAAGCAAAAAGACGCTCCAAATAAAGTGCATAAGATGTGAAGGAATTAAAATATAGTCTTATTAGAACTGACCTGATAAGTTGATGATGAAGAAGGGGATGCCTTGGGCATCCCCAAGCTTAGATGCTTGAGTCTTCTTGAGATGTGGCTGGGGATGAACCACGGGGGCATCCCCAAGCTTAGGCTTTTCACTCTTCTTGATCATGTCTCATCACCCTTTTCTCTTAATACTTGAAAACTTCCTCCACACCAAACTTAACAAGAACTCATTAGAGGGTTAGTGCACAATAAGAATCACATGTTCTGCAAGGACACAAGCATAATAACACCCTCTGGACATTAACTACAGCCACTGATGTCTTTTGGAACAAAGGAATCCATCCAACATAGTAACAGAGAGAATGTAAAGAAAAAGGCAGAATCTGTCAAAACCAGAACAGGCTGTAAAGAACGAACGTTTCGAGGCACTTAACTTGCTCAAATGGGAAAAAGTTAAATTGATGAAAGTTGCGTATATATGTCAGGAAGGTGCCTATTTTTTTCAATTTTTTCCGAATTTTCTGCTGGCGTCGGCGGCCAAAACGGTGGACAGAACGAATCTGTATATATGCAGAAATTCGAAAATACACCAACTTTCATCAAAGACTTTACTTGGCACAACTATGCAAATAAAATAAAGATACAAAGGAGATGCTACAGAAGTAGACAACCTCCTTGACTCAAAGAAAGCAAAAGAAAAATTACAGAAAATAAAACATGGGTTATCTCCCAAGAAGTGCTTTTCTTTAACGCCTTTCAGCTAGGCACAAAACCAAAGAAAAATCAAGTGTTGCCAAGAGAAGAAGCATCCAAAGAATAGTTTGCTCTAACAATAGTATCAAAAGGTGACTTCATTTTCTTTCTAGGGAAGTGCTCCATCCCTTTCTTGAGTGGAAATTGGTATTTTATATTACCTTCCCTCATATCAATGACAGCACCAACAGTTCTCAGAAAAGGTCTTCCCAAAATAACAGGGCAAGAAGCATTGCATTCAATATCCAAAACCACAAAATCAACGGGGACCAGGTTGTTGTTAACCGTGATGAGAATATCATCTATCTTCCCCAAAGGTTTCTTAAAAGAATTATCAGCAAGATGAACATCCAAATAGCAAGGTTCCAATGGTGGAAAATCAAGAAGATCAAAAAGTTTCTTGGGCAAGACAGAAATACTTGCACCAAGGTCACATAAAGCATTGCAATCAAAACCATTCACCTTCATTTTAACGATGGGCTCCCAACCATCTTCCAACTTCCTAGGGATAGAAGCTTCTTGCTGCAGCTTTTCCTCCCTAACTTGCATGAGAGCATTGGTAATATGTTTTGTAAAAGCCAAATTAACAGAACTAGCATTGGGACTTCTAGAAAGCTTTTGCAAAAACATAATAACCTCAGAAATATTGCAGCTATCAAAATCAATACCATTAGTAGCAGAAGAAAAGGGACCATTATCTCCAAAAATTTCAGCAGATTTATCAGGAATAGAATCAGCAGGTAATTTCACACGCTTAGCAGATGCAGTAGAAACATTACCAACACCAACTACTTTGCCATTAACAAGAGGGTTCGAATTAGCACTACTAGTGGTGGTGATAGTATAGACTTTAGCTATGCTATTTTCTTTTTCAATTTCAGCTTCTCTTTCCCACCTAGCACGCAATTCAGCCATCATTCTAACATTATCATTAATTCGAACCTGAATAGCATTAGCAGTAGCAAAGAGATTGGTGTCCAAAGCTTCAGGTTTAGCAGCCATTTTATTAATCAAGGAAGATTGTGATTCAGACATAGATGATATATTGTTCTCAGCACTTGCAATTTTAGCTTGTAAACTAGAAATCTCCCTATTAAAACTTTCCATTTGATGACCAATATTCCTAAGCATGATAGTTTGCTCTTCCATAGTTTTAGTGAAGGATTTTTTTGCTCATATTGCATTTGCATAAAAATTTTAGTGGCCTTTTCAATTTCGAAAATCCTTCCTTCACTAGGCATATCAGATTTACCATAAGAACTACATAGGAATTACCACTAGTAGAAGGATATGGCTTATAGTTGTTACCAAAGTTGTTCCTATAGGCATTGTTGTTGAAGTTGTTATTCTTAATGAAGTTCACATCAACAAGTTCTTCTTGAGCAACCAATGAAGCTAGAGGAACATTATTTGGATCTACAACAGTTTTACCACTAACAAGCATAGACATGATGGAATCAATCTTATCACTCAAAGTAGAGGTTTCCTCAACAGAATTTACCTTTTACCTTGAGGAGCTCTTTCTGTATGCCATTCAGAGTAGTTGGTCATCATCTCATCGAGAAGTTTTGTTGCAGCTCCCAGGGTCATGGACATGAAGGCGCCACCAGCAGCAGAGTCCAGCAGGTTCCTTGAAGAGAAGTTAAGTCCTGCATAAAAGGTGTGCAAAATCATCCAAGTAGTTAATCCATGAGTGGGGCAATTCTTAACAAGCAATTTCATCCTTTCCCAAGCCTTAGCAACATGCTCATTATCAAGTTGATCAAATTTCATGATCTCTTTTCTCATAGAAATAATCTTGGCAGGAGAATAGTATTTTCCAATAAAAGCATCCTTACATTTAACCCAAGAATCAATACTATTTCTAGGCAAAGAAAGCAGCCATTCCTTGGCTCGACCCCTCAAAGAAAAGGAAACAACATCAGTTTAATAATATCCCCATCTATATCTTTGTACTTTTGCATCTCACAAAGCTCAACAAAATGATTAAGATGGGCAGCAGCATCATCAGAACTAACACCAGAAAATTGTTCTTTTATAACAAGATTTAACACAGCAGGCTTAATGTCATAAAAATCAGCTTTAGCAGCAGGAGCAGAAATAGGAGTGCAAATAAAATCGCCATTGTTTGTGTTGGTGAAATCACACAACTTGGTATTCTCAGAAGAACCCATCGCAGCAAAGAAGAAGGCAACTCGAAAATAGCAAAATAGAGAAAAGAGAAAAAGAGGCAAATAGAATAGGAGGGAGAAAAAGAGAGAGCAAGACAAAACAAAGTAAAGAGATTGGAAAAGTGAGACTCCCCTGACAAAGCGCAGATCTTCCTTCCAACGGCGCCAGGAAATATGGAGCAGTTGAAGGGGAAGAGCAGCTTCTCAGAAGTTCCAGACCTCCCCGGCAACGGCGCTAGAAAATATGCTTGATGCGTGTTGAAGACACGTTCGTTGGGAACCCCAAGAGGAAGGCGTGAAGAGTGCAGCAGCAAGTTTTCCCTCAGTATGAAACCAAGGTTATCGAACCAGTAGGAGATCTAGTAACCTCTGCAGGTTGCCAGCCTCGCCAAGATGATGATGATGATGACGGGGTCGGCGTGGAATCTGCACACAACACAACCAAAATACTTTGCCCCAACTAACAGTGAGGTTGTCAATCTCACCGGCTTGCTGAAAACAAAGGGTTAGATGTATAGTGTGGAAGATGATGAATTGCAGAGAGTAAAGTAAGACAGTAATAGCAGCAGTTTGTATTTCAGATGTAAAAGAAAGGACCGGGGTCCACAGTTCACTAGTGGTGTCTCTCCATAAAAGATAACTAACATGTTGGGTAAACAAATTACAGCTGGGCAATTGACAGATAGGGAATGCACCGCAATGCATGTACATGACAAAGATGATCAATATGAGATTCATTTGGGCATTACAACAAGATACACAGACCGCTATCCAGCATGCATCTGTGTCTAAATAGTCCACCTTCGGGTTAACGTCCGTACCCCCTCCAGTATTGAGTTGTAAATAACAGACTATTGCATTAAGTAAAGTGCATAATATAATCAACACAATTATCCTTAGACAAAGCATTGATGTTTTACCCCTAGTAGCAACAACACATCTAAAACCTTAGTGCCTTCTATCACTGCGCCAGATTTAATAGAGGTTGAACCCACTATCGAGCATAAGTACTCCCTCTTGGAGTTAAGAGCATAAACTTGGCAAGAGCCTACACTAGTAACGGAGAGCATGCAAGATCACAAATATCGTAATAAATACAGATCTATAATCAACTTGACATAGTACTCAATATCCATCGGATCCCAACAAACACAACATGTAGGATTGCATAAAGATGATCTTGATCATGTAAAGCAGCTCACAAGATCTAAACATGGAGGTACACGAGGAGAAGACAACCAACTAGCTACTGCTATGGACAGATAGTCCAAGGATGAACTACTCACACATCATTCCGGAGGCAAGCATGGTTGATGTAGAGCCCTCCGGTGATGATTTCTCCTCCGGGGGAGAGCTTCAAATCCCCCCGAACTTGATCTCGAGATGGCGGCGGCTTCGAGGAGGTATGGTGGAATATGAGCGAGATATTTAGGGTTTCCTCCGGGGGCTGGTATTTATAGGCTTCGGAGTAGGTCGGTTGGAGGCCAGGTGGGCCCAGACCATAGGGCGGCGCGGCAGAGGGGGTGGCGGCGCCCCCTGGTGGTCTGGCTGCCCCCTAGGGTTTCTGGCCACCGTCTTCTGGAAGCTTCATCCCTTCGTGGGTATAAGCCCATGGGCCTTTGTCTCGTGAAGTTTCGCGGATGTTTCGTTACGTGATTTCTGAAAGGGAAAAACAGCAGAAAACAGGAACTGGCTTGGTAGCATCTTGTCAATAGGTTAGTTCCAGAAAATGCATAAAAGTGATATGCAATGTGAGTAAAACATGTAGCAATTGGTGTAAAACAAGCATGAAGTAACAGAAATTATAGATACGTTGGAGACGTATCACTCGCCACCATCCGCATGGAATTTTTGTGTGGACATGGTACTTGGGATCCGCACCCACCACCATCGTGAATTTCTCTATGTAAATGTAAAGGACATGACTAGCTAGCACATGCAGAGAGACTAGTACAAAATGCCCACCTTTTGAATCCACGTCCATCCGGAAATGTCTAATGGATATGGAGGGAGCACATGCAATCTATCAAACAAGTAGACGGAGACTGCCGCCGTTGCATGCACATGCAACTTTTTATAACCATGGATTCATCAAGGGAGTAAGTGATTGCTTTATCCAACGGTGGACACCCTATGCACCACTACCCCCCATGGCACCAAATCCTCATTGATATATGACTGAAGGTATGTATGTGATGGTATGTAGTGTATTTTTTTAGATAAATTGTATGTAGTATATGGATAACTCAAGTGTATATATGTGATGATATAGAGTGTATGTACAACTCAAGAGTATGTATGTGACAAGATGCAGTGTATGCATAACTCAAGTGTATGTATGTACTTTTGTCTCCTAAAACATGGATAACTCAAGTGTATGTATGTGATGATATGGATTTTGTGTTCAACCATTCGTATTTATTAATATTTTTTAGTTTACTGGTATTTCCGAAAAAGGCAATATTGCATGACTAATAATGCTCTAAATTTGTATGGTTCTCGTATATGGTATTTTATATATTGAATTAAGCAGAATTATTTCTAGAGCTTCTATTATAGGATCATATTTGGTTTTTATTTTCACTGTTTTATTGTGAGTCTTTTTCCTTTGTGTTCATAGGTGTTTCTTGAAGGAGAACGTGTGCACTATTAATTAGAAGTTGACAAAACTAAACTTTGATGTGCAACGACAGATAAGATCACTGCAATTTACTGTGACAAGGTATCCGAAGCGGTCAATGTGGTAAGTCAGGATTGCCTACCTACCTATGAAATTTCAGTTCAACCTATGAGTCACTCGGATTAATGCTATCCAATAGGAGCACAAGGAAAACTGAATCTTGCTTTTCCTTGATTTACAGGTTTGCATCAAGCAGTCATGCTCGTAAAGGATGTATAATTTGTATAAATATGTATTTGCAAATTCATGTAGTGTCAACTATTTTTTCCTGCGCTATCCTTTTAGTTTCTTCCAACAATCTTGTATCCTTTACCAGGAGGTCTTCTGCAAGAGACAGACCCTCCCTGATTGAATTATTAAATTCAGCGAACTCCCACGCCAAGCCCATCTTGGCTCATTCGCGTAGCCCGGCTTGTACCTGCCACAAGGGAGGGAGGCCCAGTAAACGGAAAATGGCCGAAGTGCCCCAGCCTGCTGGGGGTAATACGAGAAGCAATTGGTTGCACACGAGAAGCAAAAGCAAACCCTAAACTCTAGCTTATGACCCTATGAAAAAGCTAATGCAACCATGTTCTACAAATGGCGTACAACCAAATAAGGTTAGTCTTGACTATGAGATTTAGATTTGTTCGATTATGCATGTAGAAATTAAAATACACAAGTACCATCCGGATGTTCAAGACAAAGCCCGGAAAAGTGTATCTTTTGAAGGGTCAAAACCAATGAGTTGAAATGTATCCAAATTCGTAGCTAGTTAAATTTATGTAACTGATTTTTATTAAGGAGGTCAGCCCCTTGCACGTGCATCGAACTTTATGTAACTTTCAGGATATGTACCCCATTTTAGTATATACTAACAAATAATTTTGTGCGGTACTAACAAAAAATCAGCCTTTAAGAATTTCACGACTGTACATCAGATCGCAGTTAAGTTGACGCATAGATCAACATCGGTGAAAAGCATATCGCAGTTAAGTTGACGCGTAGAACAACATCGTGAAAAGCATATCAATCTCCTTTGTCACAGCATCCACGCACACACACACACACACACACACACACACACACACAATGAAAACACTTTTTCTTGTACAAATGTACTGAAGTATCAATTTTCAGAAAGAAAGATTTGTAATTTGTCACGGTTGTATCAGTCGGAACCAGGGTTTAGTTGGTTCTGGCCTGGAAACCGTATTTTAAATTTGTGTTCATCTGAATATACGAGTAATATCAAATTTTCTCGGGAAAATATAAAACGTATCTAAACATATTCCTGCGTGTAAGTAATGTCGAAATGTGTAGTAGCCACAGCATTCGTAATCATGATACAATTTTTTTTAGGATTCAGGATTCAGGAAGGGTGAGTGATCACGAGTTCACAAGACCATAAAGATCACGAGTTCATGTAAATGTCGAGTCCAAAAATCCATCTTTACGCACGTGAGCTTCACTACGGGAGAGCTGGACATTGCCGTGTGCCCAGCTCTTTTCCGTGTGCTAGATGTCGGGCACACGGCAAAGAAATCTTTGCCGTGTGTGACACACGGCAAAGACAAACACACGGCATTGTAGCAGAGAAAACACACGGCAAAGAATGACACACGGCAAAGGCAGACGAAAGCACACGGCAGAGGGACACACGGCAAAGAAAATGAACCCAAACGGACGCGTGGACGGCGCAATCACGGAAGCTCTTTGCCGTGTGTTCGCACACGGCAAAGATGAATCCTTTGCCGTGTGTGACACACGGCAACGAATATTTATCATTTTCTCCATTTTCTAACACTAATAGCCATTCCCGTGGTATAATCCATATTATCTAAGACTATTTGCACTCATCTAATTTCCACACAAAGTAATACATATTTGATGGATAATCCAAAAGTATTACAATTTTTCTCTTTTTTACCTAATTTCGCTTATTTAAATTTCTTTATGCCGATTTTTTTGAGTAATTCAAATTTGAACTACAAGTGTGTGATAGTTTGCTCTATTTTTTTACAAAAAACATTTTAAGATACACAAGTAGTGGTTATATCACAAAACCGTCGATAGTTTTAGAAAATTCGACCACTTTCGACGAATAGCCATGGTGGCAATTTTGACAAATTTTTCAAAAAAATCAAAGAAAGTGAAAAAATGCTCAAAAAAAGAAATCCATTGGCATGGAGTCCTTTTATGTGTATTAGTTGGTAGGAAAAATGATAAACTTGAGTTTTGACAAAGTTTTGAAAAAAAATCTTCACAAAAAGATCAATTATCTATAAACATGTATAAGTTTCGAGTCAAATGACCAATATATGACCATTTCCGTGGCATAGTTTACGATAATGTGCTCATATTTGACAAATAGGTTTATATTGGTATGGCAAACAATGTTGCAGAACTGAGATTTTTCAAATTATTTTTATAAATATCATTTTATATTTTTTAATTGTCAGAAATGATATTTTTTGTGAAGAAAGTACAAAAAATGTGGTGCAAAATGGCACCCATCCAATGTGCACACAAAGTAGACCATGTGTGATGGATAATCCAGAAATATTAGGAATTTTCTCAGTTTCTATCTAATTTCGCCTATTCAAACGACTTTATGTCGATTTTCTGAAAGTAATTCAAATTTGAACTACAAGTGTGTGATAGTTGGCTCTGAAAATTTTACAAAAATCATTTTATGGTACACAAGTAGTGGTTATATCATATAACCATCGATAGTTTTGAAAAATTCGACCCCTTTCATTGAATAGACATGGCGGCCATTTTGACCGTTTTTTCAAAAAAAATATAAGAAAGTGAAACAATACTCAAAAAAAGAAATCCTTTGGCATGGAATCTTTGATGTGTATTAGTTGATAGGAAAAATAATAAACTTGAGTTTTGACGAAATTTCCAAAAAATCTTTCACAAAAATGTCTATCGTCTACAAACATGTTTAAGTTTCGAGACAAATAACCAAGATATGACCATTCCCGTGGCATAGTTTGTGATTAAAATTGTCCATATTTAACACATGGGTGTGTCTTGATATGGAAAACAATGTTGCCAAAAAGAGTGTTCAAAATATTTTTATAAATATCATTTTTTATTTTTTAAGTGTCAAAAGTGACATTTTTTGTGAAGCAAGTACAACAAATATGGTGCAAAATGGAACCCATACAATATCCACACAAACTAGACCATATTTTATGGATAATACAGAAATATTAGGAATTTTCTCAGTTTCTACCTAATTTCGTATATTTAAACGACTTTATGCCAATTTTCCGAAAGTAATTCTAATTTGAACTATAAGTGTGTGATAGTTGGCTCTGAATTTTTTACAAAAATCATTTTATCGTACACAAGTAGTGGTTATATCATAGAACCGTCGATAGTTTTGAAAAAAATGACCCCTTTCATTGAATAGACATGGCGGCCGTTTTGACGATTTTTTTTTTAAAAAAGTGAAAAATACTAAAAAAAAAGAAATCTTCTGGCGGAGAGTCCTTTTATGTGTACTAATTGTTAGTCCAAATAATAAACTTGAGTATTGTATAAATTAGCCACAATCACATAATCAATGGAAATTAGAAAAAAAAATCAAGAAAGGTCTTTGCCGTGTGTCGCCACACGGCAACGAATGCATGCGTGCTGATTGGCTGGAATGAGTTTCACGCGGATCATGCCTCAGAGTCGTTGGATGCGATCCAACGGATACTATCATCTCTACAGAAGCACACAATCCATGTACTACTTTCTGCTGCATGCTGATTGGTTGGAGTACTATTCACATTAAAAGCAGGAGTATTAATGAACTAGTACACCGCGTCCGTGGTTCACCTGGCCGGCCTGCTCATTCTCTCTCTCCCTCTCGTTGTCGTCAGCTCCGATTCCTCTCTGTCCTCACCTCGCCGCGAGCTGCCGTCGCCTCACCGCCGCGGGAAGCCACGCGTACGCCGCGTCCTCCCCTCCCATCCCACCCCAGCGGCGACGGCCCGATGGACGCGCTGTGCCGCAGCTCACCCCGTCGCCGAGCTCCGCTCCTACGTGCCCGTCGAGAGCCTATCGGCCGAGCTCCGCTCCTACGTCGTCGAGCTCCGCTCCTACGTGCCCGTCGAGAGCCTCTCCGCCGAGCTCGTCGGCCTCTTCAACCGCGACTAAGTCGAGAGCGCGGGCTTCGACCCGGACGCCTTTGTCGCCAAGAACCTCGAGAGCCTCGCCGCCATAAGCGCCCGCCTCAAGGGCGTCGACGCCGCCGCGGCGCGCATGCGTGCCCTGCTCGCAGACCTCAGGGACAAGGTCGCCGCCTTCCGAGCCGCTGTACGTCGTCAAGGTGCGGCCCGGGGGTGCCTGCACCGGCGTGTGGGTCGGGGACCGACGGCCACGTCGCGCCCTCCTCCTCATCTGGCTCGGCGCCACCACGTGATGCTCCCTGCTCGTCGACGGCGTCGTCAGCGTCGGGGAGGGGGATTTTTTTTTTGTTGCCACCCTCCTTGTTTGCCGTGTGCCGCCACACGGTAAAGGAATCCCTCTTCGCCGTGTGCTGGGCGCGGGCTCCACATGTCAGGAGCTCTCCGTTACCGCCGTCGTCGGCGTCAAGTGGCAGTGGGGCCCACCTATAAGCTTTGCCGTGTGCGCGATATAGGACACACGGCAAAGAGCTCTTTCCCGTGCAATTCTTCCCTGTGTGCTCTTTGCCGTGTGCAACACACGGCGAAGGCTTTGCCGTGTGTTTTTGGGCCTTCACCGTGTGCTTTTGGCACACGGCAAAGTGCAGCTCTCCCGTAGTGCTTGTATCATACTAGAGTACGTCATCTTGTTTCGTTTCCACTACGTTCAAGGATCGATCGACTTCACAAGTCCGATCACTTTCCCATCCTTCTGCGGCGCCCTAGCCTGGATCATACCAATCTATGGCTACGGCGGCCAGACGCTGCGGCGAGCCAGCGCTCCTCCTCACCCTCGGTCGTCGCCACCATCAACGACAGCGTCCTGCCCCTGGACTTGCTCTACGAAATCCTGCTGCGCCTCCCGACGGCGCCGCTCTGCCGTTTCCGCGCCGTTTGCAGGTCATGGCGGTGCCTGCTGTGCCACCGGGACTTCATCACCGCCGCCCACAACCCTGGCCCGCTCCTCGCGGTCGGCGTCACAGATTGCTCTACCAGCCACGAGGTCAACGTCATGGACTTGGAGTCTGGTGATGTCGTCAAGCAGGTAAACCTTGCCTCCAACAATGTTCCATACACCGACATGGGCAACATGAATCATGGCCGCGTAGTTTGTGCCATCGCCGAGTATAATCGGGTCCGCCTGATCGACCTCGCCAATGATGTCACCTGCATCTTGCCCACTATACGCCACCCAGCTACAAAAAAATCTGGTGCATGGTCGGCCGTGCGGCCTCCACAGGTGAGCACAAGGTGCTCACTAGCACTGGTGGAAACAAGAGCATTAGACCAGGGCCGATTTTGCCTCTAGTCTCGAAGAAAAAGGAAGAACTGCAGAGTTCATCCAAGTAGAGAAACACATCTACTTCTACTTAGTGGATTGGTTGCTAATCTGGATAGCCTCATACATGTAATCTTGTAGCATGCAGAAATCATAGCTAACAGGTCCTAGTATCTTTGTGGCGTAAGTATCCAACACCGGAGAAATTCACATTGGCAGAAGGATAATAGAAACGACCAAAGGATCCCATTGTACGCAATAATCTTGTACCATGCATGCTACTAATGAATGGAGTGAGACTAGTACCTGGCTACAAGATGTGATGTACTATCGACCTAGCAAGTCGCCGCCTCAGACTAGCCACAATGGGAGTATCATAAGTGGTATCATGCATGCCATGTTGGCAAAAAGCTGACGTGTCACTGTAATTAATGATGAGAGATGTGAGACTAGTATCATAGGTAGATACCGTAACATAACGGATTCCAATACAAGATGAGTCTATAACCTAATAAATATAGTATTGTATGATACCACAAATATGTTACTACCCATTGTGGAGGTAGTAACATAGACTAGTAACATATGCATGATACTAGTATATGATACTCCCTATTGTGACTAGTCTCAACAAGACGCGAATGAACAAGTGAGGAAACAAGAGACTACAGGTGCTTCAATTTCCAAAGAGAGAGGACTGTGCGACTAGTGTACCTACCATTTTATGTAAATTTTAATTGCAGGGCTGTTGGGATGGTTGTTCGCTGCTGCCATCAGCGCAGCCTCGACTTTTGTCACCTGTGCATTGGTGGCCCCAATTCCCAAAAGGTGAACCTGGACGGTCTCGAGGGAAGGCAGATGCGCCATACCCAAACCCAAGTCCCCACGGGAGATCCACTCTGCTGGGAAGCTGAACATGAGTATTTTAAGCCTTGGCGCAGCTCCTTGTGGAAAGATAAATGGCACGATAGGAATATTTTCAAATTTGCACTCTCTGGCGCATGGAAATGAATCAGGGGAAAGGACAAACATCTCCATTTGAGTTTCCAGTGAGTCGCTGGGTTCACTACATCTCAATTCGAGACCAACAAGAGCGGGCAGCATTCCAAGGATCTGAATATCCTCCGGTCTCACTTCCTTCAGCACTATCACAAGGGACGACAGAACATGAAGCGAGGAAGGATTAACCCATACCGGCAGTGTTCGGAACCAGTAGGACCCTGACCAAAGCTCTAATTGGAGGAGTTGTTGAGGGGGTACCCAGTCGCTCATAAACTCGGCATCTCCACTATCGCATGTATGATTCCATAGAGTTAGGCTTTCCAATTTTTGCAAATTATTTAGTGATTCCACTAAAGTTCTACACATGCTCTCATCCAAAATTGCACAACGAAATCGAAGGATTCTCAGCTTGGTCAGATGGCCCAGCTCTTCCACAAAATGGTGATTCAAATTGTCTGCCACCGTGGTCCCTGTAGCACTTCAAGACAAGTCAAGTTACCTATTCCAGGCGGGAGCCCTATTGCACTCAATCTTCTTACGTACAGGCACTTAAGACGTCTCAGCAGAACAACACTAGATGGCAATTCTTTTATATTGCTGCCTCTTAGGTCCAAGGTTAGCAGAAACTGCAAATTCCCTATTTCCATCGGAAGCTTCTCAACATAATTTAACCTCAGGTACCTCAGATGCAATAGATTGCCCACATGCTCAAGATCAGAGATACGACAACCATACAAATGCAACATCCGCATCACTTTAAAACTTGAAATACTCAATACTCGGACATCAACATAATCTCTAAGAACAGTAAGAGATCTTAAGTGTGCCATACCGTTGGTAGCCACATCTGCCTTGCTATTTTGGACTGACAACCTCCGGACCTTGCTTTGAGAATGATACATCATTCTTTCGGTACCATCCAAAATAGTGAGGAAGTTCTCTTCCTTTGCCAATGAACATATCAGATCAAGCACCATGTCATGTACACGACATGCTATTACCTTATCATCATAATCAATGTATATTGGCTGGACCATACTTCTGTTTACTAGCTCACTGAAGTAGCTATCACCAACCTCATATAAGCTAGTTTCTTCTTCCTTACTATGGACAAAACCTTCTGAGATCCATTTCCATACAAGCTCGTCTCTCAAAATCTTGCCATCTTCTGGATATATACTTAGATATAATAAACATGGTTTCAGATAAGAAGGTAGGTCATAATAGCTAAGTAATAATATCTTCTTCATCTCTTCAACAGTTCGATCTTCTGTAAGTCCACGACCAATGGAATTTAGTAAATGATACCATTGGTCATTTCCTTTTTTCTGACCATTACTAGCCAGGAGACTTGCTATAGTAATAATGGCTAATGGTACTCCTCCACATTTTTTTAGGATGTCTTCAGATACTTGCACCAATTCACGTGGGCACCCTTTCTCATGGGAAAATACTCTTTTGTGGAAGAGTTTTCTTGATACATCCTGAGAAAGAGGATTCATTCTGAATATATCATCGCTAGAAGAGCAACATGCTTCAGAAACACTGAAAATGCGGGTTGTCGTGACTAATAGACTGCCACGACTGTCCTTGGAGAAAGCACACTTGATTATTTTCCACGTCTCTTTATCCCATATGTCATCAATTACAATCAGGTACCTTATGTGGACATTTTATAGAGTTAGTCGACGGATCAATCACGATATATGTAACATTTTTTCTATTACGAGGTTGTTATTAATTTGTGAATATGTGTGTGAAAAAGGCGGTAGAACACTCTTGATACTTACAATAACAGCTAAATTACTAGCGAATGAGCAATGTAAATGATTGTTAAAAGAAGATCAACGATATGCTATTGAAATGCCTATATGTCACTACAGTTCAACGTGATTATTTTAACAAAACTATTAATTGGTAATGGACAAAGTAAGCACACGTACCTCTTGTTGGTAAGGAATTCAATGAGTTCGTCAATGAGATGTTTTTCTTCTCTCATCAACTTAGGAATGTTTCCGTACTTGTGCTTGTCAAGTTCATAGAGAATATTCTTGAGAACTATCTTTGTGTCAGGATTCTGAGAAACCGAAACAAAGGCAAAACAATCAAATTGCCCCTTGATCTTTTCATACACTATTTTGGCAAGAGTCGTCTTGCCCAAGCCACCAAATCCAACAATGGAGACCGTCTTCAGTGGATGCTTCGACAAATCATCACCCATAGTTAACATATTGATCAACTCATCACTTATTTCTTCAGTGCCGACAAGCTCGTCACATTTGTGTACAAAGCCGTCATACGAGGGTCAACGCTGGTACCTTGTTTGACGGTGTCGCGCGTGTCCAACTGATACCTTTGGCGCAGCTCGGACAACTCTTTGGCCTGGCGAAGCACTTCTTCGAGTGCTTCGGAGATCCCACGGAGCTTCTTCCCCTTCTTGAATAATTTGGTTGTCTTCTTAAGTAACTTTTTTACTCTGTTTTCTGGATTGAAAGGCTCACCTTGATCCTCCACATGCACCATGAAGGCATCAACGATGTCCTCCATCTGGTAGGATAGCTCCCTCACGTTTCCAGCCCAGATCTTGACTCCCTGGTCGAGCTTCTCGGGAGGCAGTTTTGCCACCTTGTCGAGCGCGTCGTGCATGAACGTCAACTCTTTCACAAGAGACTCAACGCCTTTCCTCACACGCTTCCCAATGGTGAACTCGCCTATTAGCACGTCACCGAGCTTGGCAAGGACGGGCCTGATAGCCAGCATGGCGATCTCCATGGCTATCTAGCTCGACCTGTCTATGCAGGCACACCCTCGTTTCCAAGGAAGAGATCCTCCAGGAAGAAACCAACGATGCGGTGTACAAGATTATGCCGCTCTCTACCACCCAGAATACACTCTCTGACTCTTGTTGATGAGTTCCTCGTGCCCACATATATAGATCCGGAGCCAGCTATATTTTTTGTGGGTAAGACAGCTCATTGAGCCAACATCAATGCTTATGTAGAGCATGGTTGCTATCGATAGGAGATATCAATGAGGAAGATTCCTGTAATCAGTACCAGAGCAAGTCAAAGTTGGTGGGAACCTACGCCGAACCAGAGTCATAAGAGAGCCAAGAAGAGAAGATACAAATGGGCACGTCACATCATCTAAGTATTTTATTTGGATGATTCCGAGTTTCTTTTTTATTTGCCGACAGTTTAGTCTTAAATTGAAAGTAAAGTATTTGCTTAGTTCTCTCTTTCTCTCTCTCGTTTGGAACATATTATTCACTTGTTTCCATGGCATGCAGGTTTGCTCAGGAAGTAACAAGAGTTTTGTGGTGATCAACCAAAAGGGCATCGATCCTCCATCCCGTGATCTCTTAGCTAGAGCAGGGGTAACCACTTCTGACTTGTTTCGCATTTTTTTTTAGATAAAATGAGTCTTTATTACTTAAAAGAGATTAAGCATTAAACCCATCCTCTGCATAATTAAGATGCACACAGCTAAAAAATCTGAAGTACCAACTAAAGAATAACAAGGCGAATTACATATCAATATGAGAAATTGTAAAAACGCCTATGGTGGTGGATGGCCGATTCGTAAATTATCCATGTAGGGAAAAAAGTCTCTCGCCGTAACCTCCAGTCTTGTACAGACCTCTATAAAAAGTCTCGATGCCCCACATGTTGCAACTGAGACCACGTACGGAGTGTAGCGTACAAGGCCCGCCGTCGGCGCATACTTTTTTTTATTTTTCATTTTTCTACACTTGATACGCCGACGGCAGCCGTCGACGTATTCTTTTTCTATTTTTCTACATTTAATACGCTGAAGTCCCGATGCCCCACATGTTGCAACTGAGACCACGTACGGAGTGTAGCGTACAAGGCCCGCCGTCGGCACATACTTTTTTTATTTTTCTACACTTGATACGCCGACGGCAGCCGTCGACGTATTCTTTTTCTATTTTTCTACATTTAATACGCTGAAGGCAGCCGTCTCGTATGGGGGATCAGATTAGTCATGACCGCCTCGTATGCGTCGTCAATCGAGATCGTCAGCTCTACCTGCTCGACCTCACTAGTGGTGCCCTCTCCCTCTTGCCCGCCTACAAGGAGCCCCCGCGGAGCTTCACCACCACGTTCATTGGCGGCCACACAAGGGAGCACAAGCTGCTGGCTATCAGCACCTCCATCGACCCGTACGAGCGCCAGGTCTACAAGATCCTCACCCTCGACGACAGTGCCTACAGTGGCTGGAGGGACGCGCCGCATCCTCCGTTAAAATTGGACGCGCCGCAATACAAAACCATGGCCGTCATTGATGGAATCGCCTATTTTCTGTCCTACCGCAGCAATTCAGCGGAGCTGCGCACCCAAAAGATAATGGCTTTCGACCTTTATAGCGAAACCTGGAGGCCGGTGGAGGTTTCCCTGTGAGGCCCCGGTGAGGGTCATTGCGACTTCTTGGCCGAGATAGACGGCCAGCTAGTTGCATGTCGTGCCACCGCCATGGATATTGAGTTGTGGTTCCTTGTGGACATGGACAAGTCATACTGGTCCAAGCTATACACAATCAACATGCCGTGCCTCCAAAGCTATGGGAAGCGCTCGGAGCATTTTCTAAAGCCACTGGCACTACTAGACGATGGTAGAATCGTGTTGTGATGCGGGTGGACGGAAATGTGACTAGCACAGAGAGTAACGACTTTATGCGGATCTACGACCCAAAACCAAGACATTCATGGACGGTACACAAGTTCCCAGCTGTAGTCGTGTTAGTTTGTTGAAATGGAACTTGTTGGAGTCAAGACGGACAGGTGTGATTGACCTAGCCGCGAAGGGTCTACTAATGGCTAGACGACATCACAAATCTGGAGCACCATCCTCCTCCAACAAGGGACATGAATTAAGTCATGAACTAAAACGTGCATCAACAGAGGAAAGATACTTGTGGGTTAAGTTCTCCGCAGCGTGAGAGTCCAACTGGTTTATTTTGTAAGGCATTTTCAGTACAAATATATTTTTATCAGTATATCGAGCTGATATCATTTTCATTTAATAAAATCTTGTCAACAATTTTTTTTTTCATTCGAACGAGGTAGAAGCGAGTTCTACCTTATAGCAACATGGTGAGCCTGAGGGCTAGTAAGGGGACGGTGAATTTACAACAAGGACGCAACCATGGCAAGATTTTAGAAGAAAAAGCAACGGAGAAAAGAAAGTGGAAGAACATCCTGAGCTTTGCATGCAATTGGGTCATACCCTGGCGGTTCTTTGTTTCACTGACTGCCTTTAGCAGCTTCATATGTGAAAATGTCTTGCTTTTGAAAACACGATTGTTCCCCCATCTTTCAAAAGGCGAGACACCACTCAACGATGGCTATGCACGGAGATTTGTGAAGAACCGTGTGCAATTTTACCCAGTCATTACAAGTTGACCCTCATGCATGAATAGTAATCCGCCCTAGTTCTCTACCCGCCTACTGCATCTCTAGTACTTGTACAGCAGCAGCAGCTTTTGATTTGTGTTGAAGGACAAAATGCAACACTGTGTCTTTAATTCATAAGGGAACTATTGGGACATCATCACGGCTCAATAAATATTGGGATATCACTTTATATTCATATCACTTTGGAGTTCTGAAAAGTTCCCGGATGATTCTGATGATTTCCGGCGAGGTTCTGGCAAGCTCCGGCGAGGTCCGGCCAACTCCGGCGAGGGTCCGGCTATATCAAGGAGGCCAGATGCATTCTAGCGCGGCTCCGACGAGGTCCAGCGTGTCTTCTCTTATCTCCGGCGAGATTTCGGCGAGGTCCGACCAACTCCGGCGAGGTTTTGGCAATCTCCGGTGAGGACCGGCCAACTCCAGCGAGGGTCTGGGTATATCAAGGAGGCCAGAGGCGGCATTCTAGCACGGCTCCGACGAGGTCCGGCGTGTCTTCCCCTATCTCCGGCAAAGTTTCGGCGAGGTCCGATCAACTCCGGCGAGGGGTCGGCGATATCAATATGGTCGGGGGCAGTCCGGCGCGGCTCTAGCGAGGTCCAACGTGTCTTCCCCTATCTCCGACGAGGTTTCGGCGATGTCCAACCAACCTAGGTGAGGGTCCGGCGATATCAAGCTGGTCAGGGGCAGTCCGGCGCGGTGGACCGGCAAGGCATGGTGACAGCTCTCGCACGGTCTTAGGGGCGGCGACGGCACGTACGGATAACGGCGGAGTACTGCTCCCCGCTGGTTTTATTGCTGCCACGGCGAACTGAATCCGTGGCGGCTACGTAGTACGCTAGCTACCTTTATTTCCGAATCATCCAGCCGTGTACCAATCGATCCATCTATGTCTACGGCACGTGAGCTCTGTAGTAGAGTACAACTCCGTCTTGGTCCCAAGTGTTTTCCACGAAACAAAAAAAGATTTCCCGTCGATCAAATTACTGATCTTCCGCGATCTATGGCAACGACAATGGCGTTGACGCTCCATCCACCAACCGGACGATCCAGCACACCTCCCGTCGTAGCAACGACCAACGACGGCGTCCTGCCCCTGGACCTGCTCTACGACATCCTTTTGCGCCTCCCCGCCGAGACGATCTGCCGTTTCCGCGCCGTCTGCAGATCGTGGCACTCCCTACTCTACCACCCGGACTTCGTCGTCACCGCCCACAACGCCGGCCCTCTCATCGCCATCGGCCTGCGCGATCAATCCTATTCCTGCACCATGGAGGTCAACGTCCTGGGCTTAGTGTCCGGCGGGGTCATCAAGCGGGTAAAGGTCGCCACAACCGATCTGCACGGCGGCTTGGGTGAGATTAGTCATGACCGCCTCGTCTGCGTCGTTTACCGGGATTATCGGCACCACCTGCTCAACCTCACCAGCGGTGTCGCCACCCCCGATGAGATACACCACGTACACCCTCGGGCGCGTGGCGTCCACAAAAGAACACAAGCTGCTCGCCATCAGCACCTCAATCGACCCATACGAGCCCCAGGTCTGCAAGATCCTCACCCTCAACGGCAGTGGATGGAGGGACACGCCGCACCCTCCGTTAAAATTGGACTGGCAACAAAAAACCATGGCCGTCATTGGTGGAGTCGCCTATTTTCTGTCATACTGCAGCAATTCAGCGGACCTGCGCACCCAAAAGATAATGGCCTTCAATCTTGACAGCGAGACGTGGCAGCTGGTGGAGGCTTCCCCACAAGGCCTCAGCGACGGCAATTGCGAGTTCTTGGCAGAGATAGACGGCCAGCTGGTTGCAGGTCGTGCTCGTGCCACCTCAATGGAGATTGAGTTGTGGTTCTTTTTAGACTTGGACAAGTCATACTGGTCCAAGCTATACACAATCAACATGCCATGCCTCCAAGGATATGGGAAGCCCTCCGAGTATTTCGTAAAGCCACTGGCACTACTAGACGATGGTAGAATCGTATTGTGGATGCGGGTGCTCGGAGTTGGGACTAGCACAGAAAATAACGACGTAATGCGGATCTACGACCCGAGAAGTAAGACATTCATGGACGGTGCACGAGTTTCCTGCTGTAGCCGTGTGAGTGTTTTCAAATGGAACTTGTTGGACTCAAAACAGACAGGTGTGATAGACCTTGCAGCAAAGAGTCTACTAATGGCTAGACGGCATCAACAATCTTGAGCATCATCCTCCACAAACAAGGGACATGAAGTCATGAACTAATACGTGCAGCAAAACAAAGGAAATTAAGATACTTGTGCAAACTGAAAACGGTGTACCTGGGTAAAATTCTCTACGCACGCATCAATGCGATTTTGTTTACTAAGTTTTTTTTCTGTAACGGATTTTAATTTGTGCGTCCACTGAGAATAAACTTTTCACACTTAGAAGTGGGTGTGGGTCAAATTCTCCGCAGCGTGAGAGTCCAACTGATTTTTTTTTTTGAAACACGGTACAACGCAGACGCTCACATACATACGCATATACTCACCCCTATGAACGCACACACGCACACCCTACCCCTATAAGCACCTCCGAAAGACTGAGCCGGCGGTTAGGTCTTGAGATTGACAAAGTCATCACGGGCGTCTCGCTGTCGACGGGAACGTCACCTCCCACTGAAGAATATTCCGACTAAATGAGAAACACCAGCTTCAAACCTGGGGTTTGAACTCTGGTGGGCTGGAGGTACAACCACCGTTCTAACCATCTTGCCACATGCAAGTTCTCAGAGTCCAACTGATTTTGTTTTGTAATACATTTTCAGTACAAAATATATTTTTATCAAACTTTGAAAAGTTTGACATTGTTTGATTTTTTAAAAACCAGAGCGCGAAGTAAATAAAAACAGAGCAAGTACTAAAAAGTGCACGTAGCTTGGCCCAGTTCCGACATCCCGTTGGATGGAGGAAGCCTCAGCTTGTGTAAATGACATGGTTGCGAGTAAACTTGTTGTGCACCAAGTTTAAGTCGAATATATTTTCTGTGTAATCAAAACGGCTTAAAAAACGGGTTCGTTTTCACCTCGAGGCCGTCGTGGGCAAATGACCTTTGTAATAGTTGAGTCACTGGGCCATATTCACCAGAGAAGGCCGAGAAAGTTGGCCCGGTATTACACGTTTTATGTCAACACGTCAGGGAATACAGGCGACGTAAGTAAGTCGTCTTCCTGCTGGGCTACCTATACATTACCTTCATCCTGGTTTTATTACTACCGGCAAAAAAACTAAAAAGAAAAGAATCCTGGGAGTTTCAAAAAAAAAAAATCCTGGTTTTATAACATTGGGAAGACAATCAGTTCCGGCCACGTAAGCTAGCTGGACTGGACGTACGGGCAGCCGACGGAGGCTGTAAAGAAAACGGACCAGCATGAATAACCGAGCTATATACTCCGACGGTAGTTAAATTTTGAAGCAATTCGATTTTGTTTTTTGATGAGTTAGGAGGAGCACTAGTAGAAACAAGACCATCTATCCCGGGTCCAGAGGGCCTTTGATCCCGGGTTTACAACCGGGATTAAATGGTCGGGACTAGAGGGGGGTGGCTTTTATCCCGGGTGTCCACGACCCGGGATAGATGGGCCTCCACGTGGGCGCGGCTGGGCGCGCAGGGGGGGGGGGGGGGGGGGGGGGGAGCTGTCACGAACCGGGACCAAAGGGTTTGCATCTTTTGTATTTTATTTGCTCATTTTTTAGGGTTTTCGATTTTTTGTTTTCCATTTAATTATTTCCTATTAATTAAGATCACGTTGCGCATACAAAGTCACACACATATATAAAGTTGACACATCGATCGATGTCACGCGTGATGCATACATATAAGTCACACACATACGTTTTGATACATATATAATTAAGTCACACACCGACATCACGTTTCTCACGTCGAGATCACGTCAATTACATTGGAGGCAGCAAATAATTTCTAGGGTGAAAAAATTCTCCGGATTTCTTCAGGACCTCCTTGTTCAAAAATCCTGCCAATTCCTCTTGAATTGCTATAAGGCGCTTCGTTGGTATGAGCTTGTCCTTCTCTCGTTCCATCTAGATCAATAAGAAAATGTGAAATCATCAGAAAATGTGAAAATGGAAATGAACACAAATATGGTAATGAAGTAATTGCCGATAGTGTATACAGACCTCTGTTGTTCTGAGCTTTCTATCCCGCTGATGAGCAAAAGATCGTATGTACTCGCAAACATAATATCCACATAAATTATTCCCTTGTGCCTGCCTCAGACACCACTTTACAAAGAATAGAATTTAATCAAAATAACAATCAAGCATGATAATGGTGCTGAAACTAGAATTTAAAAGTTGCGCGGACATATATATATAGTACTACTACTTACCTTGGTTTCATACCAAAACAGGTGCGGTTTCCAAGTCCCACGAACCTCGGTAATGAACTTTTCCCAAACCCTGGCCGGCAAAAGAAAAAATCAAAGGATTCCCGAGTGCGAGTGACAGCTCGTCTTTCTCTCTGTCGACCTTGTAGGTTCCATTTCGAACTTGCTCTATTGCTTTCTCAAGTTCTGTGGTTATAAACCTAATCTTTGCCTCCCAATTTCCCTGAGCAACAATCTTCCCTGTGTCAGGGTCCAACCCAGCGCCATGCGCGAACAACCAAAATTTGGACCTATCGGGCCAGCCCGCTGTCTGTGGAATCTTCCCCTCATCAAGCAGTTTTGCTTCAAATGCTTCCCACTTAGGCACGGCAGCCTTGTAGCCACCTGCCCCCAAAGTGTGGTGATATTCCTTCTTCGCAGCATTTAACTTGTTTCTTTCCGATCGGGCCACAGCGGCCTCCGATTCTCTTTGCTCTTTAAATAAGGGCCACTGGTCGTTTAGCTTCACTTGGGCTCCGGTGAATACTGGAGTGTATTCAGGATCTTTTTCCTTCTCTTCACAATAATCTTTCCATATAGTTTTCTTGTGGGTTTGGAACTGTTCGGCAGCCTTGCCAAGAGTCAACTCCTTGACTTTCTCCATCCACTTCTCGTTTTCTATCATTTCTGGAGGCAGGGTGACCTTTGTCAAGAGCTTCTCCCAAAACAAATCTTTTGTTTGGTCGTCGACATAAGTCCAAGTCTTGCTCCCGTCCTTCCGCGGATGCCATTCTTGACATGTGATCGGTACCATGTCCCTAACTAAAACTCCGCATTGGTTTATAAATTTGCGGCGGCACTCTAAGGGTTGCATTGGTTGGCCAGTAGCATCAACTATGTCGATCACTACCCTTTGACCCTCCTTCATCGGCTTCGACGGGCCTCGAGGCTTCATGGCTTTCGACCCTTTCGACCCTTTCGACCCTTTCGACACTCTAGATGCAGATGATTTGCTTGTTCCAGAGGGCTAAAAGAAAAAAAAGATTCGTTAATAACCGCAGGATCAAATAATTAAGCTATGTCATCGATCAACAGAGGCTTAATTAATATATACCTCGCCTGAGTTTGTTACTACCACTTCCTTCTCTACACAAATTTCTGCTCCCTCACCGGAGTCATTGAGAAATTGGGAGCTGAATTCCTCTAAATTTGCCACAACGTCTTCTTCACCGACAGGCGCGGCTGCACGTCCTGCTATAATCATACACATTCGCTCTTCACGATCCTCGTTTCTAACGCCGAGGCCCGGAAAAAGTGGATCCAATGGCTCTCCACGCTCCTCGTCTATGCCGAAGTCGTCCGGACAATTTGGATCCATGGCTCAATTAATGTGCGTGCAATCAATTTTGTAACAAGAATATGAATATCCATATGTAAAATTAAATGACACTCAAATCCATGGCTCAATTACATCTAAAATTTGCAAAAGAAGAAAGCCTACAATTGATTTACAAGATGAACAAGATGGCAATTTTAACTATATAATTCATTTTGGTTATAGTTACAAAATGAACTTAATTCATAGCAAAATTCATAGCAAAATTCATATCAATTTTAATCAATTTTACAAGATGGCAAATTTACAAGATGGCAAATTGATTTACAAGATGAACAAGATGGCAAATTTTACTATAACTTAGATCAATGATTTGGATCCAAAATTCATAGCAAAATTCATATCAATTTTAATCTCCACATGAACTTAATTAGAACAAAATGGCATAAAATTTCCTAACACAATATTTCCTAAACCTAACACTACAATATTTCCTAACAACAAATTTAAACAACAATTTTCATACACAATTTGCTACGGCCTAAACTACCTAAATTTAAACTACCTAAACTACACACACACAAAACAAAGTGTGCAAAATTGCTCACCTTTGCTACGGCCGGAGAGGTCGAGGTCGTCGGAGCCGCGCCGGGGAGAGAGGGCAGGAGCCACACGCCGGTCAGGGCCTTGGGCGGCGGAAGGCGACGGCGAGCGACGGCCCGAGAGTCGGGGATGGGCGCGACGACGACGAGGCAGGGCCGGAGGAGGCGCAGCAGGCCGGGCGCGCGGAACTGGCCGGAGAGAGGACTGCGGAGGCCGGGGATCAGCACGACGGCAAGAGGAGGCGACCGGGGCGACGACGAGGCAGGGCCGCGGCAGCCTGGCGGCAGGGGAGGGCGGCGGCGTCGGGAGAGGGAGCCGGAGGTGGAGAGGCCGGATCGGAGGAGGCGTAGTGGCCGGGCGTGCTGACCTGGCCGAGGAGAGGACAGCGGTGGTCGGGGAGCAGCACGACGACCGGAGGAGGCGGGCGGCGGCGGCGTCGGGGAGGCTGGGGCGCGACGGTGCGGCAGCCTGGCGGCGTTGGGGAGGGGCGGCGGCGTCGGGGAGAAGAGACGATTGGGGGACTTGGTGAAAAAATTTGGGTGGAACCACCCAAATACGCGCGGAAAGGACCTTTCATCCCGGTTCGTGGCTGGAACCGGGATGGATGACCCATTCATCCCGGTTGGTAACACCAACCGGGACCAAAGGTCTGTCTGGGCCGCGAAAAATTGCGCGCGAAGCCCAGCAGGCCTTTGGTCCCGGTTGGTGTTACCAACCGGGATGAATGGTGTTTTTCTTTTTTTTCTTGTTTCCTTTTCTTATTTCTATTTCTGTTTTCTTTTTCTTTTACATCTATTAATTTAATTGCTTTTGTAGTTTTGTTTTTCTTTTACATGTTTTTGAATTGTTATTTTAGTTTCTTTTTAAAATTTAACTTAAATGGTCCAATATATATGAAAGGCCTTTTTTTTTCTTGTTTCTATTTGTGTTTTCTTTTTCTTTTATATCTATTGATTTAATTGCTTTCGTGATAAATTTGATTTTTGACTGAGATAAGGTGGGGTTGGTGGGGGCTGGGATAAGGTTTATCTTTCCTCCTTATATAAAGGCCAGGGGCCGGGAGACCTGAGAGCCTGCCCCTGCTCTCTCCCCTACTCCGCGCCGCCGCCGCCCTTGTCTGCGCCGCTCGACGCCCTCCTCCGCGCCCGTGGCCTCCGCCGGCGCCGCGCTATATCCTCCACACCACCGTGGACCTCCCCTCCGTCCCCATGCCAAGGTGCTGCCCTCTCCCTCCCCTACCTAGGTTGCACGCACCTTAGTTGTTTGATCAAATTCCCCACTCATTTTTTCAGATCTCGGCGGGAATCGATGACGACCACCCATTTGTTGGAACCGGGCAGTGTCCGGGACTGGGCTCCGCCGGGCTGGCACTGGGAGGTGTCTTCCGGGACGCGTAGTTTGGTGAGGAATCCGGGTGACGTCGTCGACCCGGATCTTGTTTGGTGGCCGTCGCGTGGGCCAGCCTCGGTGCAGAGGCCGCCGGCCCCCGAGGTGGAGGTGCGTCACCGTATCAGAGAGGAGGACGAGCACGTCCGTCGTTACCTGGTTAGGTTGGATACGCAAGCGGTGCATGACAATATGTGGTATACACTTCATAGGGATCCTCCTCATGTGAGTATTGCCCCAGTGATGGTTCCTTATCTTTGGGTGCAAGCCGCCGGCCGCTCAGCACCTCGCGGCTTAGGACCCGGCAAAAGTTAGTTATATTATTCGTGATGTATTATGGATTAAATAAAGATGTATGCGTGATACTTTTGAATATTTGATCAATGATGTTTTTGTAAAGTGAGGACAATAATGTTCCCTGCTTTGAATTATTCTGCAATCCCCTTTTATAAAGCGACGGTTACCGCTGGCGGACACGTGTGACTGACACGAGTCGTGACCGCGAAGCCCGCCTTTAGTCCCGGTTGGTGTTACCAGCCGGGACTAAAGAAGCACACGGATCGTGTGTTTCTTTCAAGCGCTTGTGAGCCGTTGGATCAGGGGTGTGTTTCTTTTGAGGGCTTGTGAGCTGTTGGATCAGCACTCCCCACCACCACCACCACTCCCACCTCATCCACAGGTACACTTTCTAATCGCCTATAAATAGCGGCGTCCCTGCAGCGAACGGCACACAACGAGCATCTACCTTCGCCACCGAATCCAATGGCTGGATTTAGCCTACCTGCTGGCATGTTCCTTGGCATTATTGTGTTCGTCCTTGTTCACCGGCCAGCCATTGGAGCCACCTCCTGTAGGTCGGTGAACAATGACAACACAACGACGCTGTTGGAAACACAAGCCCTCAGGTAGGTTGAATCCAGCCACTGGATTAGGGTGACGCAATGATGAATTGCCGAGGAGGTGGGAGTGGTGGTGGTGGTGGAAGTGGTAGCCATGCCCCTCGGTCCGATCCAAGCAGCGGCAAGGCGCTCTGATGATCTGCGACATTCCCAACACTTTTTGGGACGGTCGTAGATCATCAGAGACGTCTTGCCGCTGTGGATCGAAGGTCGATTTGCTGCTCACGACGACTTTAATGCTTTAATACATTACTACACATCACATAAAGGTTTAACCATGGAGCATCTTCACATAGAAAACCTGAGCCCAACGTTGGGCTGTATGATGGTGCTCTGGCCAACAAGTATAGCTGTTCTTCAACAGTGTTGTCATTAAAGGCCTTTTTTTTCTTGTTTCTATTTGTGTTTTCTTTTTCTTTTATATCTATTGATTTAATTGCTTTCGTAGTTTTGTTTATCTTTCGGGGACGTCGCTTAAACGAAACACACGATCTCAAAGAGTAGGAACCATCACAGGGGTGTGTTACCAACCGGGACTGAAGAAGCATACGGATCGTTTCACTCACACAGTTACATTATTACACATCACTCACACTTTTCATAAAACGGACTGTAAGGAGGCTTCAATGGCCTCCTGCATCTGTGGCCCGCCGACCTCTTCTCCATGGTCGCTCCAGTTGAAGTCATCGTCGTCGTCATCCTCCTCATTACACAATCTTCTTCTACTTTCTACCCGTCACTTTCTTCTGATTGCGCCGTAGCCATGGACAAGCTTCTCCATTTAACGCGAGACTTGGGTCAATTTTCACTGCGAAGGGCCGGATTTCTTCAAAATTGTTGTAATCTTCTGACATGTCTGTCTTGTCCTCCACTCCCACGATAGTTCTTTTCCCTGAAAGAACTATGTGACGCTTTGGCTCATCATATGATGTCTTCGCTTGCTTATCTTTTCTTTTTTTTGGTCTGGAAGACATGTCCTTCACATAGAAAATCTGAGCCACGTCTTTGGCTAGTACGAATGGTTCGTTGTCATACCCAAAATTCTTGAGATCCACTGTAGTCATTCCGTACTGCGGGTCTACGTTTACCCCACCATCCAGGTTGTACCATTTGCACCGGAACAAAGGTACCTTGAAAGAAGGTCCGTAGTCAAGTTCCCATATCTGCTCTATGTACCCATAATATGTGTCCTTTGTCCCATTGTTGTTTGATGCATCAAAGCGGACACCACTGTTTTGGTTGGTGCTCTTTTTATCTTGGTCGGCCGTGTAAAATGTATTCCCATTTATCTCGTACCCTTGAAAAGCCAATATAGTCGAAGATGGTCCTCTGGCCAACAAGTTTAGCTGTTCTTCGACAGTGTTGTCATTAATGAGACGTGTGTGCAACCACCCGCAGAAAGTCTTCAAGTGTTCTTTTTCAATGCATTCTTCAGCCATTAATGAGCGTAAAGTATTCTTGTGTTCCTCGATATACGGAGCCACCAAGCTCGAATTATGTAGAACTGTGTAGTGTGCTCGATTGAAAGAATCCCAGTCAGAAAATATTTGTTTCTTTCCTAGTGTTCCTTTTCCACGCAATCTCCCCTCATGGCGCGATTGAGGAACACCGACCGGGTTAACGTCAGGAATAAAGTCAACACAAAACTCAATGACCTCCTCTGTTCCATAACCCTTGGAGATGCTTCCTTCAGGCCTAGCACGGTTATGAACGTATTTCTTTAAGACTCCCATGAACCTCTCGAAGGGGAACATGTTGTGTAGAAATACAGGACCGAGAACTTGAATCTCTTCGACTAGGTGAACTATGAGGTGCGTCATAATATTGAAGAAGGATGGTGGGAACACCAACTCGAAGCTGACAAGACACTGAACAACATCCTTCTGTAAAGTTCCTAGAGTCAATGGATTGATCACCTTCTGAGAAATTGCATTGAGGAATGAACATAGCTTCACAATGGGTAGTCGAACATTTTCCGGTAGAAGCCCCCTCAATGCAACCGGTAGTAATTGTGTCATAATCACATGGCAGTCATGAGACTTCAGGTTTTGGAACTTTTTCTCTGCCATGTTAATTATTCCCTTCACATTCGACGAGAAGCCAGACGGGACCTTGATACTGTTCAGGACTTCAAAAAAGATCTCCTTCTCTTCTCTGGTAAGAGCGTAGCTGGCAGGACCTTGATACTTCTCTGGATTAAGGTGGTCGTCTTTCGTCTTCTCGTGCATATGTTGATGGTTCAGTCGTGCATCCGGTGTATCTTTCGTCTTCCCATACACACCCAAGAAGCTTAGCAGGTTCACGCAAAGATTTTTCGTCACGTGCATCACGTCGATTGCAGAGCGAACCTCTAGGATTTTCCAATAGGGTAACTCCCAAAATATGGATTTCTTTTTCCACAAGGGTACGCGCTTGTTGGCGTCTTTCGGAACAGATAGACTGCCAGGACCCTTTCCAAAGATTACTTCTAAATCCTTGACCATCTCATATATAGCATCACCATCAGGGCAGGTAGGCTTCGTCCGGTCATCAACCTCACATTTGAAATGCTTGCCTTTCTTTCTTACGGGATGCTCAGGTGGAAGAAATCGACGATGACCTGGGTACACATTCTTGTTGCCTACATATATACTTTCAGTCTTATCTAGACAGTGCGTGCAAGCATTGTATCCCTTGTTTGACTGTCCTGAAATGTTACTAAGAGCAGGCCAATCATTGATGGTTACAAACAACAACGCTCGTAGGTCAAATGCCTCTTGTTTGTGCTCATCCCACACACGTACCCCTTCGTCACTCCACAACTCTAAAAGTTCTTCAATCAATGGCCTCAGGTACACATCAATGTCGTTGCCGGGTTGCTTCGGACCTTGGATGAGCACCGGCATCATAATAAACTTCCGCTTCATGCACAACCAAGGAGGAAGGTTATACATACATAGAGTCACAGGCCAGGTGCTATGACTGGAGCTTTGTTCCCCGAAAGGATTAAAGCCATCTGTACTTAGACCAAATCTTATGTTCCTAGCGTCATCTGCAAACGTCTTGAAGGTCCTGTCGATTTTTCGCCACTGCGACCCATCAGCGGGGTGTCTCAGCATCATGTCTTTCTTACGGTCTTCTTTGTGCCATCGTAACAACTTTGCATGCTCTTTGTTTTGGAACAAACGTTTCAACCGTGGTATTATAGGAGCATACCACATCACCTTGGCAGGAACCCTCTTCCTGGGGCACGGATCGCCGTCAACATCACCAGGGTCATCTCGCCTTATCTTGTACCGCAACGCACCGCATATCGGGCACGCATTCAAATGCTCGTACTTCTCACCGCGATAGAGGATGCAATCATTGATGCATGCATGTATCTTCTGCACCTCTAATCCTAGAGGGCACACAATCTTCTTTGCTTCGTACGTACTGGGGGGCAGTACGTTATCCCTTGGAAGCATCTTCTTTATTATTTTCAGCAAATTCTCAAATCCTCTGTCAGTTGTACCATTCTCTGCCTTCCATTGCAGCAATTCCAGCGTGGTACCAAGCTTCTTCTGGCCATCTTCGCAATTTTGGTACAACAATTTTTTGTGATCCTCTAACATGCTATCCAACTTCGACCTCTCGTTTTCACTTCCGCTGTTTATCCGTGCATCAAGAATGGCCCGGCCAAAATCATCATTGGGCTCATCATCATTGGGCTCTTCTTCAGCTTCGTCTTCCCCCATTGGAGTATCACCGTCTGCAGTGAACGTAGGATAGGTGTCATTATCCTCTTCTTCTTCATTTTCTTCCATCATAACCCCTCTTTCTCCGTGCTTGGTCCAACAATAATAACCATCCATGAAACCCTCCTCCAACAGGTGGACGTGAATGGTTCTTGACGTAGAGTAATCCCGCTTATTCTTGCAGACTCTACATGGACAAAGAATATAACCACTCGACGGCTTGTTATCATTAGCCACACGGAGAAAACTATGCATGCCATTGATAAAGTCGAGACCGCGTCGGTCACTGTACATCCATTGCCGGCTCATCTGCATTATATAAATATATCAAAAACCATTACACTACATCATAAATATATAGTACTGACCAAATTAATTAATACAAGTTCATCACATTAAAACCAAAGTAGAGTAGTGCCCAAATGTAATACATTGTTCTAATGAAACATACATTAATTGAACCTAACATACAACTATCTAAAGAATTTAAATCCAACAACAAATGCGATCAAAATCGCAACTAAGGTAACTATTGAACCAACAGCATAATGATACCAAGCCTCTCGACTAATGGCATATTTTCTAATCTTTTTAAGCTTCAAGCGCATTGCCTCCATCTTCATCTCGTGAGCAGCGACGACGACCCCGTAAGCATCATCGATGTCGGCAATCTTCAAGTCCAATACACTCTTCTCTTCTAGGTATTGGAGACAAAGATCTTCGCTTATCTTCAATTTTGCTTTCAAATCGTCGTTTTCCTTTTTAAAATACTCGACAATAGGGTCGACTGGAATTTCCGGTTCAACTACCTCCTAAATAAAAATATCTCTACGTCAAGTTGGTCGGGCATGAGTGTGATAAACACGAAACGAAACAAATAGTTATGAAAATATACCACATCCGAATCATAGATCGGACGAGGGCCGACGGGGACGGATATCAAAACCATGACACTATACATATAAAAAACATAAGAAATTAATTATACAAGAAATAAATATGCATTTAAATCATACAAGTATATATAGGTTTTAAAAATAAAAGATAAAAAAGAGGCTCACCAAAGTGGTGCCGGTGACGGGACGACGCGGGCTATCGACGGCGGTGAGGACGGGGACAACACTAAAATCCACAAATAATAAATTAATTTGAGCTCGCAAATACACTTTCTAGCTTGGGCATTTCATCAAACACCTTGCTAGCATTACAAAATTGAAATGAGCTAAACTAGCAACGAAATGAGCTAAAGTTGCAACGCCGGAGGAAAGAACGATGTTGCTAACCTTTGAATAGATGGGGTGCCTTCAATCCTCTCAAATGGTGCAAAAAAATGGGGATTAATTTGAGTGGGAGAGAGGAAAATGGAGGAGAAATGGTGATGAACTCGAGCTAGCTCGGGGTGGAAGAAGATGATATATAGCAGGGAGACCCTTTGATCCCGGTTTGTAACACGAACCGGGACCAAAGGTCCCCTGCCAGAGGGGCCCAGCGCTGCGACGCATGTGCGCGCATGTGAAGACCCTTTGATCCCGGTTCGTGTCACGAACCGGGACCAAAGGTCCCAACCGACCCGGGATCAATGCCCACGGGCGCCACGACGGCTCGACCCGGGATCAATGGTGCATTGATCCCGGGTTATAATTTGGCCGGGACCAAAGCTCCGGATGGATGGCCATGTTTCTACTAGTGGAGATCGTGAGCAAACTTACAACGACCTGCCGATCCACGGCAATGGCGATGGCTGCCAATCCACATCAGCCATCCAGCACTCCTCCTCCTATCGTCGCCACCAGCAACGACGGCGTCCTGCCGCTGGACCTGATCTACGACATCCTGCTGCGCCTCCCCGTCGAGCCCATCTGCCGATTCCGCACCGTCTGCAGGTCATGGCGGTCCATGTTGTCCCACCCAGACTTCACCGCCGCAGCCCGCTATCCTGGCCCGTTCCTCGCCGGCGCAGTGAGCGAACGCTTTTGTTCATCGTCCAACTCCTGGTCCTACGAGTCGAGGGTCCTGGATATAGAGCACGGCTATGAAGTCGCACGCTCACTCTGGCGAGCCTCAAAGTACTTCTCTATTGATTCCATGAGCCATGAGCGTGTAGTATGTGTCATCCTCACGGCGGACCAGCGCATCGGCCTCCTCGACCCAGGGCCGGCCCTGATAGGGGGTCAGGGTGGGCGGCCGCCCCGGGCCCCCAAATCCAAGGGCCCCCCAGCTGGGTCTGTACATGGGGTCAGAGAGGGTTTCGCGTGTTGACGCCATTAGATACAGGTTTGGAGCTTTTTCTCCCGTATGTGCAGTTCAGCATCAGGGAGACGGAAAGGAGGCGTACATCCTCCTAGTGGGCTGGAAATTGGGCCTCTTTTGATTAGCTTGGACCTGGGTTAGGTATGAGGTGGTCAAAAAACAAAGGTACGAGGTGTTTAAGTGGGTGAGACCTTGTTCTCAAAAAATATGGGGCCGGGGGTAGACAATGTATTACCGATGTAGGGATTCTAGTATACAGTCGAGACATTTCATGTTCTATTTTTCTTTTACAAAATTTCCAAAATCATCCCATGCCAACTGCTCTAATTTTTGCAAAGGCAGACCAATAAATATTGTGACGGTGGCATACCGTCCAGTAGCAAACATTTAGTCTAATCCGAACCAAAAAGTATTGAGAATTTTTAGATCGGACAACATTTCAAAAAATAACAAAAATTGCAAGGCGACCATGTACTAGTTTAATTCTTCGTTTTGTCTCGTTCGCGACACGGTTCGACCATTCCATGGCCACACCGAGAGGCGAGAGGATGAGACACCGAGTGGAGATTGCATTGTGCCCAATGGATGCTGCCATGATATGATTAGTCAAAGTCGGCATGATAAATGTCGTGTTTATTCATAATAGTACTATTTATGATATACAATCACAAACAAGAATGTATCTTGATATGTTAGAAAAAAATGTTTATCACGCTAGGGATAAATTTTTGATATTGATAATGTTTTCTGATACGCTTTTAGTGACATAACATTTTATATACATATGTAAATTAATTATTATGATGATGTTCGCATTGTGGGGCCACAGATTTCAATTTCGCCCCGGGCCCCTGAAATCTCAGGGTCGACCCTGCCTCGACCCAGCCACCGGCGCTAAATCCATCTTGCCGGACGACGATCCGCCACCAGACGCCTTCACCTATTTTACCATCGGTCGGGCGGCCTCAACGGGAGAGCACAAGGTGCGAGCCATCACTACCACACCTATGGTGTCAAGCGAGGTCTCCAAGATCTTCACCCTCACTGGTGGGGATGACTGCTGGAGGGAGACTGGAAGCCCTCCTATGAAGGTGACTCCTATGAAGGTGGCGTCGTCGAGCATAGACATCGTTGTCGTTAATGGGGTTGCCTACATGTTGGAATACCTCGAGGAATCTGCGTGTGCTACGCACAAGATGATCATGGAGTTTGACCTCGATTGCGAGGCGTGGCCCCAAAAACCTCTTAGACCTCTGCTTAGCTGACTTGCAAGGCCAGCTAGTCGCCGGATACAAAGAGGACAACACCACCATAGACCTATGGTTCCTGGACAACTCAGAGCGATCTATCTGGTCCAAGCGGTACACCATCAATATGCGTAACAAGCGAAACCCCTCACCCTACCACGATCGAGAGTACTTTGAAAAGCCATTGGCGGTGTTGGACGATGGGAGGATCACCATGTGGATGCGGGTGGACAACCTAAGCAAGGACATCACCGACAACACGTTTTTGCGGATCTATGATCCAAGAACCAAGATTTTCTCAGACGGGACAATAGTGCCCAACTGCAGCCATGTCAACCTGTTTACATGGAGCTTGCTACACTCAGGCAGAGGTAAACTAGACAGGGCAGCAAGGCTAGCAGTAATCAGGAGGCGACACCAGGGCACCAATACGCGGCGGGAATCCACCAGGAAACACCGAACAAAGCCATCTGATCCGTGCAGCCAATTTGAGAAGCATCTTGCAGCTGAAATATGCATCAGGGTTAATTGACATCATCGC